>JACVEC010000125.1:0-388400 GCA_025215565.1 Flaveria ramosissima | reverse complement strand
TAAGGTTTTCAAAAACACAAGATCAACACGAGAAACAACCAAAACAAAAAGAAAATTTCTGAAACAAAGATTTAAAGACAAATATATGGTATCATATCACTTACACAGTTACACTCTATTGGCTATAAAGAAATCAAGAATTCTAATTCATTAGCAATTTTAGCATATTATTCACAATGGTTTTCTTACTTCTCATTTCTCAATAAAGTAGGCGAACACTATGAACATCTTGACCTAAGAAATATTGCACACTATCTAGACGAATAAATCAAATAAAAACCAGCATTGACGAAAATCATATCAGTCATGACCTTGCAAAAGAAGTGGCCTCGGGAATTATTATCTTGCTCTCCAGTGATAGGATCAATTTTCTTATTAAAAAGACCATGTTACCATACTCAACAGAAACTAATCATAGTATTTATGGTGTCACACTTGTTTTAATTTAACTATTACAAGACCTAAACTCTAATACATAGAGCACAGTCAAGAGCAGTGCTCCAAAAATTCATAAAGTGGATAAACCCATCAATGATGTGAGCAATTTGTCATAACTTGACATATGATTTTGTCACTATTACTTTGGTCAATTTTCACAAGCATAAACCAAAATCATCTTATACATAGAGCACAGTCCAGAGCAGTGCTCCCAAAATTCTTAGATTGTGCACCAATATGCCGGAGCCACCCAAGCATTAGAAAACTGAACTATAAAATTTTGCCACCAACAATAAGAAGCTATGGTTCAAGAAACATAACCATAGAATTGTGCCTAGGCATGTACAAAGTCAAAATTCATTTTTAACCACTATATCATGCTTACTACCTATGTAGCATCATTTAGAGCATATGAAGACAAGTACCTGTAGTTTATAGCCAGAGAATGCTCCGGGAAATTGCTTGGCCATAATTTCCATGGCTGCCAGAAACGCCACAACCTTCACAAAAGAATCGACCAGGAAACATAAATATCCCGTTCAAAATAAAGCAACAACCGTACAATACCACAAATTCTGTTCACCTGTTTTCCCATTTGTGGAGAGATAACAGCATAAAGTTTCGTGTCTTCCACAGTTTTATACAAAAGATCCCTATCTCCACCAGTGGTTCCCATCACAAAAGGCACCCCGCTTTTGCAATATAGCTCAGCATTTTCTGCAGAGGTGATAATTGCAGATGCAATAAATTAGCACACTAATATAGATCATATATATGACTTCTCTGTATCACAAGACTGCATGTTTACCATTAACGGCATTAGGTACTGTGAAGTCCACGACAATCAGATTTGGATACTCTTCAACAAGAGTCGCAAGAGTCGTCTCTCTATCAGAGGGACCGTGCACTTGTATCTCTTTTCCTCCCACTTGAACTGTTTTCCCAGCATCGCTTTGAATGCCGAATGATGCTGGAACAATATGAAGACCTGCAGATATTCCTGCTTCAATAACCGCCTGGCCCATTTTCCCCATACAACTATTGACCTAAGTAGATTTACAAGTAAAAATGCATCAGCTTGAAGGAGTAACATAATACAAATTAGCAAAAGGAACGCTAGACTGTCGAAAAGGGTGTAAAGTACCATGATTGGAAGAGCAACATCATTGGCACGAGCCAGATGCTTCTCATCAAGGCTCTGAACCGGTGCGTTTAGCGTAGCTGATATTGAGAATACGCGCCTTTGTGATCTACTAAAACTAACATATGTTGATGGTCTTCCACTCCTCGAAAACGATACAAGATTCTGCTGACGTCCAAGTAGATTCACTGGCACTTCAAGAACGAAAGCCATTCCGTATGTCTTTAAGCAATCCTATTTACAAAGAAGCACATATCTTACAATTTCATCAAGTGAGTTTCTAGGGTTTTTATAACATAAGGCATTGATAAACAAATTGATGTGGTTTGTGTTGCAGTTCTTCACATCAACAAAAGTCAATTCGAGATGAAGCTCTGTTCATGAACCCTCAAAGGTACTCATTTGATGGGATTATGTGTTTGTAAGAAAAATGCATCGCCAGTTGAACCTTTGCACAAACTTGAATCATGTACTCTCAATTTATCGCTAAAAGTATCCGACTTATTGAAAGAAAAAGGCATTAAAGGGTTATGCAAGATGAAGGAAGCTCGACGATACCTGTCTAGCGACGGAGACGGCGGCGGCGACGGCGGTGGATATACAAAGGCAACGCCGGCGAGGATAGTTGATGTAGCAGGTGTGTGTGATAGAGTGAAATTTTAGTGGTTTATCTAAGGGTTTCTTCTGTTTATTCACTCTGAGCTAGTCATGGGAAAAAAAAACGGTTCGGGAACTGGTTCGGTCCAAAAAACCGGAACCAGTTTTAAAGAAAAACCGGTTTTGCCCAAACCGGTCTCAAATCGACCCGAACCGTCGGTTTGTATGACGGTTTGGTAACCCCACCCTCAAAACCGGTTTATAAGTCGGTTTATAAACCGGTTTCAATAGTTAAAAACCTGTTAAACCGGTTTCTAAAACCGGTTTATTAAAAAAACCGGTTTCAAACCGGTCCGAATCGGTTTGACAGGTTCGAGTATCCGGTGAGCCAAACCGGTTTGTAACCCGAACCGGTTTGAACAAAAACCGGTTTGACTCCATGACCAAAAAACCGGTTCAGTTTTGAACCCGAACCGGTTTGACCCCACGAACCGGTTTGTACATCTCTACTCTGAGCCCCATTTGATTTATAGAAATAGAATTGGAATTGGAAATTTTTCCATCTAAAATCATGTTTGGTTGGTCAACCGATAGAATTGGAATTGGAAAATTTTTCCTCATTTGAATTCATATTTCTTCCACTTACCCATTGAATGTTTTACAATCCATGGGAATGTTTAAAATTAAAATTCCAATTTCACTCAAATTGACCAACCAAACACGTTATCATTTATAACAAGATTCTAATTTCAATTTCAATTCCATTTCCAATTCCAGTTACTTTGCAAAACATTCTGCGAACCAAACGACCCCTAAGGGTCACATATGAAAAATTGTAATAAAAATGTTATAAGGTATGCATGAATTATGTTAAATTTCTGGAAAAAACTAAAACTAGGTTATTTACTCGTTGCGTGTTGTGGCGCATCTTACACGGCGTGAAATAATATAGTCTACAATTGAGCCGACTTGTTTTTTGACTAAATTCACGTCGAACGTAGAGTAACTCGACTTTATACCATTAATTGAAAACATATCTTATTTGACGCGACTCGTTTTTAAACAAAATTATGTCGAAACATATATCAACGTGAATCGTACATTATAAAAAAAACACGTGTAGAGACGCTATATGCGGCGTAATAAGGTATAGATTATAATCGTTCTGACTCATTTCTGAACTTAATTTATGTCGAATGTAAAGTAACTCGGTTTTATGCTATTGAATGAAAACATATAATATTTGACTCTATTTGTTTCCAAACAAAACTTACGTCAAAATGCAGATCAACTCAAAACATACACAATAACAATTAATAAGCACATAAATGTTTTGAATTTGACCTAACTTATTATTTAGTAAAATTTACGTCAATACTTAGACGAACTTCAAAATGTAGTTCATCTCATCAAAAGCACTGATTCAATCCATAAACACTTAAAATCGAACAGTTACACACTCGATCTTTTCGGTTTTTTTGTTAACTGTTTCTTACTATATAAGTTATGTATAGTATAATCTGGTTTGTATTTTACCTGTAAGATATTTATTAAAACCACGTTCCTAAATGTGATCAGATGATTGGTTTGCAACACACAAAATATTACATGGAATTTTCTATTGGAAACTCAAAAACTAATTCAAGTTTAATAAAACTTACATATTCACATTGGCTCGTGAATTAATACCATAAAAAAAGTAGTTGCACCTCGTGTAGTGTTTTAAACGAGCAGAGCCGAGCCCGAGCTCGCTTAGGCTCGAGCTTGGCTCGTTTTAGTTTTAGAAAGCTCGAGTTCGAGCTCGGCTCGTTTGAAGTTTTATTTCTAAAGCTCGAGCTCGGCTCGCCAAAAAATTATCAGGCTCGGACTCGGCTCGTTTATTATTAAATTTATAAAATTTTATTTTTTTATAATTACTTTTATATTTTTTATAATGAAACTTTTTTATATTTAACATAATATATATTATTTAATTAGTTTTTATCATAAAAATATATATAATAAATATGATTTATGTACATATATATTTATATATATATTTTATATGTAAATAAAAATTATATAAAACAAAAAACTCGTTTCGGCTCGCGAGCCGGCTCGAGCTCGATGTCTGAAGCTTGGGCTTGAGCTCGTTTAGTAAATGAACCATAATGTGAGCTCGAGCTCGGGCTTGAGCTCGTTTAAGCTCGGCTCGATTCGAGCTTTTTTCGAGCCGATCCCGAGTAGCTTGCGAGCCGGCTTGGCTCGTTTACACCCCTAAGTGTTTAGCACCCACCGGCGTTGCCTTTGTATATCCATCGCAACTATACAGTCTTTTTTGTTCGATTTGTGAAAATAACGTATCCAAAAGTGCGTGCAGTGTTTTGCACCCAATCTATTAACTCCTTTCTTGTTTGGTACATTATATAGTTGAATTAGAAAGGAATTGTGAATTGTGAATTTTATAAACATAATTCACATTACTTTCTATCAAATGAACCATTATTTTATTATTTTCAATCTGCCATATACAATCTGCAATCTGCCATATTTTCTTGTCTACAATTATTGGTCTCGTTTATTTTTTTGATTTTTTAATACATTTTTGTTTCATATACAAAGAAAAACTAAATCACAATTTTATATGACCAAAAAAGTTATATTATTATACAAACAAAAACAAAATTACATTATAAAATACGTATCTAAATATATACAAATATGGGTCTTTAGGTGGTACCCACATTTGATTGTGTTAAAACCTCCACCTAACTTGTAGATAATATGCAATCATGTCCATCCGTATAACATGTTCACGATCAATAATTCGAACATAAGAACCGGCCCGTTTAACCTTACCACATTCTCAGAAGTGAGAATGTGTAAAGACTCAACGAGTCGAGTGACATATTTACCACCACAAATATGTTCGTTTTTCTTTATACCCGTACAAGTAGTAAAATAATCAACAAGCATATATGTCGGGTTACAAGGCCCCTTTTCAATCAAACAAAATAAAAAACACAAATCCTTTTTAGTCACCCACCACTAGTCATCTTACGTCCAGCTATATTATGACCAATAACGCAAAGAAAATATCTATACAACGGATCATTCATTATTGTAGCTTTCGTTTTATTATTAGGCACATATTGACCATCACCAATTTCTTGCCAAAATATTTCATCATTATAATCTTCAAGAAATTACGTAAGACCGTTTAAAAAATCAGATTGATGGGTCTCTTGAACTGTATATAAACTCATCAAAACACCAAACTAGGCCACATAATAATTACGTGGCACCCCCCGAGCACGAAATTGATAGCATCGTTATCACTGTTATATATATATATATATATATATATATATATATATATATATATATATATATATATATATATATATATATATATAAGTTAATGACATTAATATATATAATCCAATCAGATTAGTATACCTATAGTTATGGTTGTTCGAGTCGAAATTAAACGTGAAGAAAAACTCCAAACAAAGCTCTTTATATTGCAGGCCACTAATGACAAAAAAATCTTCTCCACGACTCGTTCATTATGTTACGAGCACGAGTAAATTCCCCGACGTCCTGTAACAAGCTCCAAGATATCAAGCGTAAAGGCTCGAATTCTTTATCTAAAAGCTTTTGAAGTATTTTATATTAATCTGATCCTCGACAAAACTGAAGCCAATGATGATTCGAAGCACAAACCGATGATGTATCTTGACATGAGCTTGAAGCCATTACCTGAAATAATTATAATCAGTAACAAATAAAATATATATATAACTAAATTTTATTATAATAATAACAAACTAACTTTATCTTAAAAAGAAAAATAATGAAATAATGATCAAATGAGATGAATAGATTTCATGAATATGGTGAATATGTTGGTAAAACTTTAAGAAAAAAAAGAATGGTGGATGTGGTGAATGGTGGTGAGTGGATCTGGTATAAATGGGAACAATGATTCAAAAGACGATCATTTGCTTCATCGATATTCCAAAAGCAACAAAAAAAAAACAAAATTGAAAGAAACAAAACTCTGAAAAATGAAGACTGAAAAGTGACAAAAAGTAAACGGTCGTCAGGGCTGTAAACGACCGTTTACAGGCCCCTAAACGACCATTTACCCCCCCCCCCCTAAACGACTATTTGCAGCTGTCTAGTCACATCAATGGTGTATCAAACACAGAACCCATTATCTTATACATGAGCTATAATTAAAAAATTAAAAATATTTAAATTACAACTCCTTTTCTCTACTCTACTCTCTCTCTCTCTCTCTTTCTCTCTCTCTCTCTCTCTCCTCACCGTCATCCGTCTCTCTCTACTCTCTCTCTTTCTTTACTTACTACTTTCTCTCTCTATCCAACCCAAAAGCTATCATCGCTTATCACCCCGTCACAACGCCATCGTTGTGACCACACCACCACCACCTACCACCACGCCACGACACACCACCGGCACCACCACACCAGTGGATCGCAAGTTAGAAAACTGGAGACCTCCCCAGATCTGAAAATCGTATCCTAACCGGAACCAAGTGTGTAAGTGGATACGTGAGTCGCGTTATCAGACATTCTTCTTCGTCTTTCAGATTTGGGTCTTACCGGAACCGACTTAGACCTAGCGATGGTGGTAGCGTTGGCAGCAAAAGTGGAAGAGCGGTAGGTTGATAAACTTGGCGATGGCGCTGATGGTGGCAAGGAAAAAAGAGATAACTAGGAAATGAAGCTCCCCCGATGACTATCGCAATCAACCACCACCGGACATTTTTTTTGATCTCATATCTTTCCCTAAACCACATCACCCCGGTGACCAGTAACCACAACACCACCACTATCATCAATCGCATGTCTTCCCCAAAACCGTAAACCCTTGTATCCAGAATGTGAGCCTTAAAAGGGTTTATAATGAAAACTTAGATTAAATTACAAATTTCATTTTTTATGCATATACCTACTTGTCCTTAATCTTTATTAATTATATTGGAATGCCTTTACATAGAGAGCTTGTAACATTTTACGTCATTTACACTAACTTGAGTTAGATTTATTGTTAAAGTTTTTTAAATGACCAAACTATCCTTTCAACTTGTATTTAAGATGTTAAGGGGAAGAAAGAAAAAATGGTCCCACCCAAAAGCATGAAGACGTTGTGATTTTAAGCCATGATCGTTGGAGAAAACAAATTGTTATAGAGGAAGATGATGAATTGTTGAAAAGGAACATGATGATGATGAGACCTTCACTCAACAACTACTGATGTAAATTATAATTACAAAAAATAATAATTTTATTGGTGGAATTTTCTGTACCAAACCCAGTATCTTCTTTTTATATAAGGATTGTGAGGCGATGGTGGGTTAATGCATTTTGGATGTACTATGTGGGGAACCGACGGTTTTGAAATAAATACAATTAAAACCCTTGATTATCTCCATCTTAAGTTTTTATTCGTATCTCATAATAAAACCTAACTCCATCGGATTTTAACATTTACAAATTGATGTTCCAATTATGTTTTTTTTATTTTTATGTTGGGGGGGGGGTGTGGGGGGGTTTCATAAGCAAAATAGTTTTGGGGCGGCAAGATAAACTGACATGAGTGACGAGATTCATTTAAACCGGTACCCACCTCAAACTCACAATCAGACAACACTCAACATCATTTGATATACAATATGTTTTTTTTTTCAATATCAACCCCATAAAAAAGAAGCATCTCTACATTTACGTTATACATTCTTTAATTTCTTTAGTATCAACCCTATTCACACATGCCTTCTTCAATTTATTCAATTTTACCTTCCAAACCCTGTCATGTTTTTCCATCAAACAATCAGAAGTGCTATCATAAAAAAGAACAGTTGTTCGATTTTGTGAAGGGGGAGCGATCAGTCTTTAGAGTAGAGAAATAATGGAAGCTTGAAACTAGAAAATCAATGGTTCTAGACGTGGCTTCCCTACTATAAATTTTTTTTATCCTTTTAGCTATTTTTAACTTTCTAATATTATTAACGTTTTAATCTTAGCTATTAAATTAATAAAATTAACTTCCAAGGTCACATTATATCTCGGTAAAAAAAATTTTCCGATCCCAGTTCCTAAATCATCATTTAAAGGGCATTTCCTTAAAATGTTGGTCAAAACTTACGAGTTTATGTGTGAACCCATTGTCTCACACATTCATATGTAATTGACTAACATGCCCTTACTCTTGAGTGAGTAAAACGAGTTTTTAAACCCGCGCGATGCGGCGGACTTTTATTCCTTTAAAGTGAAACATAGCCGGTGCGTAACGGCGTGATCGCACACAACAACAGGTTTTGTGAACTACATAACACGCGTTGCCGGGTGCATTAGGCATGGGCGCTTCAAACATAAATAGAAACAATATTGTATCTTGCACGTTGCAGCATAATAACTTTTAAAAAAAGTTTGAATGTAAAAAGTGTAAGAAAAGAAAGACAAACGTAGCCCAAGTGATTCAGCGTGACCACACGTATCGGTGCGGTTGTCGACCACGTTACGTGTGTTGCACGTTGACAATAACGTACTGGAGATTGAAACGCAGATAGCCTAGAGGTTTGAACTCAAGGTATCAAACTCAATCCACATGATATAGAAAAAGACAAAAAACACTGACATTACTAAATGAGTACTTACAATTTTTCTTAGACCTGTGCGTTGCAACGGAAACATCCACCCGTGAAAAAATTTAACATCGAAACACTGATGCAATCCCACATAGTGAATGGAGCGTTGATAATAAACGTAAAATAAATGTAAAACATATTTGTTTTGCATTATCAAACCATAATAAAGTTAAACATTATGTTTTCTTATAGAATAGTATTACAAACCCGCAAATTACGACGTCTTAAATTGCTGAAAAAAAATCAATTTGGTAAACGTTACTTAAACTCACGTGTCATACAAATACGTTACATCAACGAAAAACATCAAAACGTTGACCTATAGTTTTTTAATCAATAAAGTTACGTTGTCATTGTTTTAGAGTCTAAAACATAAACACAAACCGAGATTATGTCTAGCCGGTCACGATTTAATAATTAAAAAAAGGTAATTTAAATTGGAAAAAAGTATAAGAAAAATGTAAAAAAGAGGGCAAAAAACCCAAAAAACTAGTAAATGCAAACGGCATGAATCGAACCTACAACCTACATCTTAAAAGCTAAAGGCTTTAACTAAATGAGCCAACAACATCTTAGTATCTTGGAGTATAAATAAAGTGTTTTTATATTGAGACAAAGTCGGTGGCTTTTGTCATTAACGTTAGTAAATGAGTGTATATAATATATATCAGGAAAAAAAGACTTAATATTCTACTTTATAAAACTTTCATTCCAACTCATTAAACCTTTTTCACTTTATCTTTTACAAAATATGTTAAATAAAAGATAGTTTATGTATCTTAATCATATTATCTTCAAATAAAAATAACTTATAATCATATTAATTAAAAATAATTTTTAATCATCTGTATCTTAATCCAATATATGATTAAAACAAAATGTAAAATTATCGACGTATCTTAAACAAATTATGCAAAATTCGATTAAACAAATGATCTGTATCTTAATCCAATATTAAATTCAACAAACTACGTAAAATTAGGGTATTAAAGTGGTTAATTCTCATTTAAAAAGATGCACGTTTAAATCATATAAAAATACATATACGCTTATTTTAGAAGTAACATACTATAAAGTAAAAAGTAGGAAAAATTTACTATATAAAGTGTTGTTTTGTGCGAATGATACGAAGTAATGAGTACTATTAATCTAATGGATAAACAGTTCAGATTTGAGATTAAATAATTATACATGATAATATGCCTAAATGGGTAAAATTGGAAATAATCTACAATTGTTGATTTTTTTTAAATTTTTTCCCGTTTTTTAAACACATATATCCTTTTTCATATGGTATTTTTTTTTTAAAATACATCATAAAAACGAGCATTTATCCTCTTTAATATGAACATAATATTGATATACTATTTTTTTTAAACAACATTTAAAAAAATGTCTATGTGTTGTGCATATAACTTGCGTGATTATTCACTACGTAATTATCAACATAACTTGTGTAATTATCATATAATTTGCGTAATTATAAACATAACTTAAGTAATTATTTTTTATAACGCGATTAATTTTACTTTGTCTAATATCAAATATAACTTGCGTAATAATATATATAACTTGTATAATTATGAATATAACTTGTGTAATTAAGAATATAACTTTGTACACTTCGAATGAAAATTACAATTTGTATAATAACCGATCTCGTAAAACGTATGCATCCATACTTTAAAAAAATACATCTAAGATATTTAGTCACAACACATTATACTACATCTCATTTAGTAACGTCGGTGGACTATGCCACCGACAAATACCTAAAGTTCCAATTATGTTAAATAAAACTGGGTGTAAGTTTATTATTATTTGAAGCTTTTGGTCCAGTGGTCTATGTTTCCCATCTTTAATTGGGTAATTCAGGTTCAATTTCTATGGAAACAACTTTTTTTTTTTCATTTTATTTCCACGTATCACTTTGCTACGTGCATGGTACATTCCTCTTTTACATCTAGAAAACGATAAATTGGTAATGTAACATAATTATTAAAACTTTATAAAATGTCACTTTAAACTCTTTATGTTTATAAACTTTTGGCTTTACTCACGTATAATTTTACTTTACGTTTGTGTACATGTATGTATAAATTTCAAGTCCATTTACGTTTAGACGTCATCTGAAATGATTCGGGCCAAATATAACATGTTTATGTGCCAACTTTTATATGTGTTTTTAAGATTGTGTGTCGGCGTTCGCCTACGTTTTGTTTTATATTTTGTTTAGAAATGAGTATGGTCAAATATAAATATTTCGTTCTTAATTTTATGTATGAGTTAAATTGGTATACGTTTCAACGTTAGTTTTGTGTGGAAACATGTGTGGTCAAATATAATACGTTTTCATTTACACTACGTTACAACGTAAAATTAGTTCTGAAACGAATGTGCACGAGTGTAAGTTTATGTTTTGACATAAATTTTGTGTGGAAAAGAGTCAAGTCAAATACAATATGTTTTCATTCAACACTATAAATTCGAGACATAATGACGTAAATTTAATTTAAGAAACGAGTTGGGTCAATTGTAATTTATACTTTATTACGCTGCATACGATGCTGCCGTAACGCGCAGGGCTTAAAAAACTAGTTTATCTAAATAGCTTTTAATATAATAATACTTTTAAACATCATGTCTATCTGATGTCACATTTGAAAATCAAAATTCAATTTCTTCTAAATCTTCGAAAAGATAATTTCAAGTACAACAAAAGTATTAAACTCCATTAACCCAAGGGCAATTTCACACTTCTCCACTAGAAAAAACCGGGTAATTTCCGAGAGGAAGCATCACAATTCACACACACCTCCGTCTCTAATCTCTATTTGTACGTGTGAAACCTCATCGGAATATTCTCCGTTCCGACGAACCACCTCATCGCATTCTCCGTTGATCGACTGTTGGTACACTCATCTTCACTTCATACACAAGTAACTTGTTTTGTTTACGATCGTTTTGCTTTGTTTTGTTTTGTTTTGTTTTTTATTGTGAATATCATCGATCGTTGATCAGCTTTGCGGTGAAGTATCGTGTGTTCGAGTTTGATCACCGGTGGTATTCGTTGAGATTGTTGTGATTGTTATCATCTGCTGTAATGGCTTCAGTGAACCTCGAGTCTGGTGACGGTTGCGGCGACGGTTGTACGTCGCCGGCACGTTCACCGTCGATTACGATCGGAGGTGTTGAGTTGTGTCCACCGGTGGTTTCTGTTGCTTCTCCGGCGGTGGCGGCGGCGTCTTCGTCGGCGTTTATTCAGGAGCAAATCGCGGAGGATTTAATAAGGGATTGGTGTCCGCCGGAGACGGAGGCGGGGGTTGGATGTGAGCGTGAGGGTTCCGGCAGCGGAGGCGGTGGTGGTGGTAATGTGGTTAAGAAGGCGGTGTGGTGTAAACCGTTGAACGTTGTTGAGGTGGTTGGTCCGGTTATGGGTGCGAGCTCTTGGCCTGCTCTTGGAGAGTCTAGTAAACGTGGTGCTAAATCGTCTTCTTCATCTGAATCGTTACAAGCTCTTTGTGATTGTGATGGATCGTTGATGCCTGCATTACAGGTAATCGTAATAGTATTGTTATTATTTCGTTTGAATTGACGATCATCGATTGATTATTGTTGCCTAATTTACCAATATCAGCAATGCTAGACTTAGGTTTATGGTGGATAACGTATTAGGGCTATGGGATTCACCTTATTTGTGTTTCATCATAGGTGACTGGAAATTCATCTCCTTCATCGCATAAAAAACCTGCAAGTATGGATTCTGCTTTGACTGCAAACCATGTGAAAAATTCAGGACAGAGGTTGATGACGCGAGGAGGTGGGATTTCGGGTGTGAATTTATCAGCAAACAGAGGGGTTTCTCAGGGGTCACTGGAAAACCAAGAACCGAAAGATGAATCTCAGGCTAATCCTTCTGGAAAACCTGCTACTGCTTTGAATTCTTATCCAAAAGACCATACAAACAAGGAGTCAACAAGTGGCGGTTTTGGATCGCAAACGAGCAGTAGTAATGACAATCACTATCAGCGGAATTTTATCGTAGAGGCAATGGTGGGCCGCATCCACGCGGTGATGGTTCTTACCATCATAATTATGGTGGTAATCTGGGTCAGGGTCAGGGTCAGGGTCAGGGTCAGGGTCGTGGAAATCAGGCATGGAATCAACAGAGAAACAGTAACAGGGATCCTAACATGCATTCTCAGAGGGGTGGTTTCCGCAGGGGTGGTTACATACGACCAGCTGTGCATAATTTAACTCCATTTGTTCAGCCACCGATGCACCCGCCACAGCGACCATTTGGCAACAATGTCCTGTACCCTGGTGAGTACTTGTTAGTTGGTTTTATGTTATTTTTTATATATTCATTTATTAATTTTTATATATTTATTTATTTATCTAATTTCATTGTACGTGATGCCTTTTATGTACTGGCAGATGTTGCATCTGGTATGATTTATTTTCAAGGTTCACATGTTCGGGGTCCATTGTACTTTCATACTCCAGGTCCAGATGGACCAGATCCTTTGCATGACAAGATAGTGAAGCAAATTAACTACTATTTCAGGTTCATCGGCGATCAAATTTAAAACGCTTATCTTGGTTTATTGTCATAAAACTTCACCTGCTGATGTATGTAAAGAGTTAACAGTCAACCTTTCTACTGTTTTTATTTTTTGCAGTTATGATAATTTGGTTAAAGATACATACTTGAGACGATGCATGGATGAACAGGGCTGGGTTCCTGTTAGTTTAATTGCAGGCTTTAATAAAGTGAGTATATATTTTTTGTTTAACTGCCTGCTTATAGAAAATGAACACAAAGTTAGCATTATACCTGTTACATCATTTTTCCTTATAAATCTAGTCTTTCTTTCTTCAAGTGTTGACTTTGCAATGAAATTGTTTCACTGACTTTGGTTGATCATTATGTTGTCGCCTTTGATTATAATTTTTTTATATGCCTTGAGTTACAAAGCTTTATCATCATAACTGTGTTTTATTACATCAGTATTGAAATCTGACTTGCAAGATTACAATGCAAACAGTTGCATATGCTATTTGTCTTGAAGTTATACTTTGATTTTGTAGGCCTTTTATTGGTCAAATTATAAATATACCTTAGAAAATTTTTGTTTGGTGCTGAAATATAATTAAGTTCAGTTTGCATCATTTACTAGCTTTTCTTTTTTGTTTGTCCAAGAGGGCGAGCCTTGGACCAACTAGTATGGTTGCTACTTTATGACCTTGAGGTCATTGGGTTCATGGGTTGTCCACGCTCACCTACCCACACACATGCATATCATAGTAGTCAAAGTCTCAAGTTGCTTAGGGCTTGTATGTCACACAAGCTCGAGATAAAAAAAAGAAGTTAAATTGTATTTAAGTATGTGTCTGTAAGCAAAGATTATCTTAATTACATGATTGCCCTTAGATTCTAAAAATATACGTTGAACTTAACTCTATGAATAAAATGATGTGTAGCTGCAATTTTTCATGTGGACAGATAAATGATCATTTTTTTTACTGCAGGTTTCGAGTCTGACTAGTAATGTTCAGCTAATACTTGATGTAATGCAGAAATCAACTGTTGTGGAAGTTCAGGTGTGCATTATTGTTGTTTAATTCATTCAAATTCTGCTAACAATCTTAGTTTTCTTTTTCTCGTTGGGAAAACCTTAGCTGTAACACCCTTTTAGCCTTTATTATCTTGGCAAACAATTATACCCTTCAACATCGCCAAAGTGAGATGTTTATCTCTACAAGGTTAAATGGCCAAAATCTTGCCAAAACAGAAATGGGGTCAAAAGTTGCTTGAAGTGTACTTTTGATGCATAAACCTTATAAATCGTTTTATTCTAGAAGTTAGATTGTTAGTGAAATAATTTATTTTTTGTATTCATATTTCGACACTAACCATTTATAAAATGATTTTGTTTGGCCAAAAGTGTTTTAAATCAACCTGACCCGTATGAGATTACCAGCTTTGACTTGTAACCAATCAATTTCCACCTCCATTTGTATGGGATTTGATTTGATCATTTACCAGCATTTTACAAAGTTCAGATTCAGAGGTGACTAAGATATTGATATTGCAGGGTGACAAAATGAGACGGCGAAACGACTGGACCAGGTGGCCTATCCCTCCAGCCGTTGAAGATTCATTGGGGTCACAGCTTCAGAGTATTGGATTGGATGAGCGGATTTCTAGCAGATCGTCTTGTGGAGAATTGTGTAGCCAATTGCAACAAGGTGGAGGTGATCAGCCCCAATGGCTTAAGTGAAACATGAGTCAAATCATATGTGATACATAAATAAACCATAAAACACTCCTTTTGAAAGGGGAAGGCCTCGATGATGATGCGCACTATCTTGGATTTCTATGGAGATTCACCGGTAGATGAAAATGATGTTTTGAGAGGCACCAAAAATAAAAAAAATCAAAAAATCAAAAACAAAAAAAATTTAAAAAAACAAAAAAAAATCCAAAAAAAAAGTTGCATTAGGTGGAGTTATATTATGACTTAGAAGATTTTACTTTGGGTTTGTTGGATGATTTATTTTGGACTTCTTTTTGAAGAAAAAAAAACTTATATACATTCATATCTGTGTATGTGTTTATATTTTTTCTATTGTGATTGCTTATTTTTTAGATGATATTGAGGAAGAATTTTGTGGTTTCCTCCTCCAAACTTGTGCAGGTCTGTTTCTAACCTGAATGTGGTGCATGTTGCCACCTCCTTAACAGGTGTTTGGTTTTGTGGGATTCATGAGTCCCACGATAAACAATAGCGAGATTTAGGAGTAGCCTAGATTTAGGAGTAGTAGATGTGCGTGTTTGTCATTATAAAAGTAAATACTCACGAAAATTTATAATTTGTGTTTGCTATAAGTCGTTTCATGATGTGAGAATGAGTATAATTTGTGTTAGGTTTGTAAAGACTTGGGCCTATTTTTAGTAATATTGTTTATTAAGTTGTTAGCTCTAGTTAATTTTTATATATAATTGTGTCATGTATTGTAAATTTTGTATTGAGCTGATAAAGAGAAATCTTAGTTGCAGCTTGTGGAACCACGTTGAATTATAGTGTTGATTTACTATTTTTTGTGTGTGTAATAGTGTTTTACTACGTATACCTAACAACTAGATACTATCATGTTATATATGAATAAACCTCAAAAAATATTTTTATCTTTTTGTTGTTTGATACCATCTGTTTGGAGAAAAACATTTTACATCGTAGGTCATAAAAATCCCTGTTTTCATCTCCATCTCTAATTGCTTGATATTTGTTTAGAAAATGGCTTATTCCATAAGGGAAACACAAGACTCGACGTGTGAGAGAATACAAATATTCACTGAATGTTATGATCAACAAAGACACAATTTTTTCCCTCTAAAATTCCACACTCCCAAACTTAATTTCTCGATTGCTATGTTGAAACCAACCCAGTATCGTAGTGAACTCTACGATACGTTGTTGTGAACCATCTTGAACTCTATCAATGGCCATGATTATATCACGATCCATCACCAAACACGTAAACCAAAGGCCTAAAGTTGTAATAAAATAAACATTCTAAACTTCAATTTTCATCCCTCAACTTTACTCCATAAACTAGGTTTCGTCCCTACAACTTTAAAACATCGAAAAATGTCATTCACGTTTAAGTTACTCTCTCATTTTTCGTCCCTGACACCACTGCCCGTTTGAATATGTCAACTTAGAGGCTAGATGACAATAATACTCCCACAGTATTCGTCCCTAATGTCACGGAGTGATTTATTCAACTCTCGTGCGGCACTTAGATTTGATCTAAGTTCAGCCTTTTTGACCCAAACGATGTAGTAATTAAAATAACGATGCGGAAGCGTTTGCAAGCGAGTAATACAAATAAACTTTGTATTGCTTACAAGGTTGATTACAAGAGTGGTTTACAAGTACTTGACACTATGACTTATATGTGTTTTGGGTGTGTACAAATGAATGCTTCATCACCTATTTATACTTGTGAGTTGTGGCTTAATCTAGATATCTATAATTCTAGATTATTCTAATATCTAGTTTTTCCAGAGTTGTTTGGGCTGTTCTTGGGTCTTCCGAACAACCCTAGACGTCTCCAAATGTTTCCGGAACCTTCCGGAATCTTCCGGAACCCGAGGAACACGATTTTTTTTAGGCAGGTCGTGACACTAAGGTTTACTATATTAACACTTTTCTAAACTGGTCAAATGGGCTAAACTCAATTCTAACCCATTTCTAAACGGATCAAAGTATCCAAATAAATTCCAACCCATTTATAAACGGGTCAAAGTATCCATCTCAGTTTTGACTCATTTCTAAACGGGTCAAGTGGAGCCTTAACTTCCAATTAACCTTGAAATGTGCTAAGAAGAAAAAACGTGTGCGCAATGTGAGATCATACACATAATGCTAGCCAAGAAATAGCATAAAATTTTCAACCAATTTACTCCAACTCAAAAGCCTTGTTAAATCTCACCTACAATCATGGAATTCTCTATATCGAACCTCAACAAAAGATTAAAAAGCATCGTTGGTCACCGGGGTATGATCAGAAATCGTTATGGGAGCTTGGGGTTGTGTCAGAAACTTAAAACGTGAATGACGTTTTTTGATGTTTTAAGTTGCAGTGATGAAACCCAATTCTAAGGTAAAGCTAAGGGGTGAAATTGCAGTTTACTCTAACCCTTATAATTCAAAAAGAGAAATATACTAGTATCAAAATGTAATTCATTTTTTACAGGGTACATTATGAAGTGTTATAGTTTGGGAAGTTGCAACAACTGTTTTACAAATGCACATTCAAACCACTCCTATGAAATCTTCTTTGCAATTTCAGACCTGCTTTGACTATTTGCAACTGCCAAGTTCATCAAGCTAACAAACCGAAAATTAATCAGTTAACAGGGGGAGTGTTCTAATCATTCAAACTGTAAGCTCTCGAAACGAAATTGGCACACGATTCATGGTGCAAAATAATTTATAAGGCAAACTGTTCAAGAGTTGAGCATATTAACTAGTAAATTTAGAAAGAATTCAAACAATAAAAAAGAACGACGTCTGCACTTGTTTCAATCTTGTGTCGTCTTGTGATCCTTTTTGGAGTCACTAGGTGTGTCCTCTGTTTCAATGATCTCTCCGTCCCTTGGGACAAGACATGGGATGCCGTCTACTATCTGATTAACATACAGAACGTCAAATTTTACAATGATACCGTTAATAAGATATCCAAGATTCCACCATAAACAAAAAAATAAACAATTATACATATTGCTTACTCCACAATATTGCTTTAACATCTATCTATACTAGTATACAACTTGGAGAAAATCACAAAAATAGCTATTTTCCTGGTGTGCTCCCCGGTGGTCATGTAAGAACAATTTCACAGGCTATAGCCATAACATAAGCTACCATAGTATAAACTATAAAGTCTTGTTTCTACTTCTACTCACGTGTCATCTTTTAGTCCAATAATAGTATATAAACCATGAGTTATGCAAGCACAAAAATACATGCGCATATCTCATATGCTCATCATTTTATACGGGCATACGAAAGTTCTTTTCTCTTAGGTAGACGTGAACCTAAAACACAAATACAAGAATCATATTTATGTATCATTTTCTTTTGGTATGGTTAATGTAGAGTCTAATACACTAGTAAAAGTATATATGCGACTAAGGTGTTGTGTATGTCATGGCTATGGGTGTGAAATTGTTCTAATATGGTGCAGGGATAACACATATGAAATGCCTACTTTATGAATTTCTGCTGAAAAACTAATGTCATAACATAATCAAAACAATATATACAATATCTAATTTGTGTCTTATTTCAAGCTCACTAGATATTGTAGGCTAATGAGCTAATCTCAAATTTGATTAGTTAGTTACACCTTATACAAATGAGTGCAGTATGCAGAAAAATGCATACTGTTAAACCCAACCAGCATGTATCCAAACTTACAATCAAGTTTTTATATAATGAAGGATCAATAAGCTTATTAACAACTTGAGCAAGATTTAATACCCATTATTACAACAACTGGAAATTTGCATATCAAAAGATGCAGAATTGATGAAAGAAAAAGGGGAATCGAGACTCACCGGAAAGGACCACACCGATCCATCACTTATCAGGGAATTCGATTTCTCACAAACCCTAAAACAAGAACCAATGGCGTCAATTTCAGATGATTGGGATTCGAAACAGAAACCTACAATATGTGTGCATTTGATTTGGGTGGTTGAATTGAAGAAAGATGAGAGTACCTTAAGGTTGTTTAGAAAGAGGACATACGAGTATCTCTGATAGAGTTTTCTGATTTCAACTACTCTGCTTCCTCTCACCATTTTTCTTCTTCTTCGTTCTTCTTCTTCAGTTCTTCCCCCTTTTGCTTTGATTTTTGTTCCAATTATCCATGAAGTATTATTATGTTATGTATATTGAATAGTGAAATTCTATTATATTTTGGAGGTATTTTATATTATTATTAACAAGCAATAATCAACTGTTTTAAACGTTTGGTATAGTTCTTGTTTTTAAAGTTATTATACTTTTCCATATCGATTTTAAGTTTAAACCCGATTTGGCGATTTACATGTTCGAGTCAGAGGTTCATTGCTTGTTTCCTCGCTGGTTTGCGTCAATGTCACCGATATACATGACGTTTACACAACGAAGGTGACAAGTTCATGAGTTAACCTTTGCGACCAAAGTACAGCTGATCTAGTTAAACATGTGTGTATGAAAGACAAAAGTCATGAGCAAGGTTATAGGTAGGGTGGAGTCCAACATAAGTCTGACATACATATGTACATGATATAGAATAAGGAAACAAGTAATATGTTATACAAAATGTTGAATCCATCCACTACAAGTATTAACAATGACAACAAAGCATATATTACTACTTTTCATATTCAAACATCTATTGAACTTCATATGATGAGCTTTAGGATTCCATCCATTGAGAGGGTGGGGGGCTTGTTTTGTCTTCTCAGGGACCTGCAAGTTTCAAATTTCCATCCCACATCAACACATATCGTTTCCACATGAAAACGCAACAATTCGACATCTCACAATGAAATTAACGATTTACCCTTTCTCGTCATTATTCAAGCTAAAATGTAAATGTGGCATACCATGAATTCCACGCATCTCAACTTCACGCAGTTCTTGAACAGGGCACAACAGCAGCACATGACATGAGAGAGAAAGTCATCGCAGCACCCACCCTGTCAAACTCGGTATGCCAAAGTCCACAAAGTGAATTTTTAATGCATAACTATCATATTAAATTGAAATAAACATATAACTTTCGTAAATCATATTTTGATGCTAATTAGTTGTAAACCATATCTAAGGTGGCATTGGATGTGTTATTGCAAAGGTACCGTGATATTGAGGGTCTTCCTAAGCTTCCTCCTGATGCAACAAGTATAGCAACAGCATGATAATATTAATGAATAAGCCATCAGCTCATTGCAGGCCTCTCCAGAAGCTGCAAGATACAAACAAATACCAACAAAAGTTATGTGCAGGTCGCTCTTCTATATCATATCATAAATACCAAATAAGAGACATTCAGTAACATAGTGAAATTATAGAGACAAGAAAAACTATAACCAGAAACATAAAGACAGGAAATATATGTTATTTTGTCGTCCTACTAATGAACAAGTATAACAGACAAAGAAAAGCATCTAACATTCTATTCTGCAAATGGATAAAGAGTCTTACTCATGTGCCTGTTTGTTGCTACAGTGGCAATCTTTGAAAACGTGCCACAAGGAAAGAAGAAGTCTTTATGCCTGCACAAACAGAGATAACCTTACTACAAAGTATATTAGTATAGAGATGGTGAGATTCTATATAGCTAGCTCAAAGTCCAAACATTATAACAAATTTTCATTTTGCAAAAAACTGAGTGCAGTTGGCATAGAACTAATATGAATGTGCAACTTCGATCATCATGATCTCATTGACTAACAGCGCCCAGTATATAAACACAAACCATGCTCACAAAAAACCGTGCAAGAGTTCCGATTATTAAATTTTGCTAGAATGGAGCAGCAAGAGAACACTTGGTACAAAAAGAACAGAAAGGGACTAAGGGAGAAAGTAATGTCGCTTTAACTTTTGTGCAAATGGAAACCAAAAGTTATTGAAGTTATTATATAGTAGAGACATACACATCTTAGGTCTGAACAACAGCCAAGTAGATCTGAATGCCATTCTCCATGCCCATAGGAACCTCTAGCAGAGGCCAAATCTTGTCCATACGAAGCCGAAGATGTGCTTCTACAAGACCATTTACAAGTATAGAATATAAGAAATGTGCTTCTACAAGACCATTTACAAGTATAGAATATAAGAAAATGATGCCTATAAAGGTTAACCATTGTAATCTGGTATGGTTAAGCAACCCATTCTAGTAATTTGTATATTATATTTGAAGTATACAAAATTCCAAAACTTCTTCAATTCTATATTTTGGATTTCATCTAAGAACCACAATGTCTCTATGAGTTTCCCATAATATAGAGCTGCTACACTGCATTACATCCTTACTAAAATTGGCCAACACAATCCTCACACGTATAGAGGTGGCACGATGGATTCATACCAACATTTTTAAATGTGTGTGAAACATGTCAGGTTGGATTAGGTTGACCCGGAAATGCTTTGTTGCCCATTTTCTTTAGAAAGTTTTATTGAATTACAGTGTTAAATATGATTACAAAAATCGTATCATTATAACAATAATCATTCTTTCAACAAAAAGATTTAGGACTAGTAGCAGAGTTTGGACGACTTGCACCTGTTCAATCCATTTACCCATTGCCACTTTTAACTAAGCTTTTTTCTTTGACCCTGTTTGACCACTTGAAATGTGTTTGAAGCATAGCACAGATCGATCCATTCTTAAGTAAATTGGTCAAAATGCCATTTTTACTCACATAATCTGGCTTGAGGCAAAAACTGATTCTTCGTGCTATGAGAATTCAAATCCAAGAGTCAAACTAGTAGCACAATACATCACTTATTATAGAAGTCGACAAACAGAACCCAAAGCACAATAGGCAAACTTAAATGCACACTTTCACGTTACTGAAGATCTTTACACAAAGTTCCTCATATTATTAGTATAGGATACCCTCATACACACCATATATACATATATTAAGCATCATACTACATAAGATACTTCAAATATATGTTTTGAGCACACTGCAGCTGTGCACTATTAGCACCATTAAAAATGTTACTAAGTTTCAGAAAATAAATGTCAAGTCAATATGTTAAAAGATAACTCACCTTGAAGTTGAGTGTGTCTTCTTATTTGACTTGCTCTCATCTTGAACTTCTTTATTGCTGCTGACATCTGGATAGTGAGGCTCTAACTTCCTGGTAACCTTCTTTGGTGATTCTTGCTCATGTTGAGATTTTGAAGCAACGACTTCAGTAACCCCAATTAGATGTTGAATTACTTCACATTGTCCTACATCTAATTAAATTAGCTTGTGATCGTTGTAGTTCCAAATGAAGCTTTTCATTTTCTTTTTGTATAACCTCCTTGAAAGGTAAGTTCGGGTAGCTACATGAAAGTGTTTTCTTCAAAATAACAGTATCAGCATGTGAAGGATCAGGGTTCATAATAGCATTTTGCACCTTCCTGTCTTCATCATCCAAAATGTATTCACGCTGGTCCCTTTCAATATAGTCCAGTCTTTCCTGCTCATATAAATTTTTTTATCAGAAGGAGGAAAAAAGAGAGTCAGGGAAATTTACAGAGTAGGAATAGCACAGTAATCTAGGTGATTGTTCTACTAAAATTACAAAAACTAAACTATCAGTAAACCAGTTCAATTCCAGTAACCAAATTGGTCTTATCTCTTATTTAGCTAACCATATATTATGCTAGAAACAACCATCAAATGTTTCAAAAGCTAAGATTGAAAGTCACAAACTTTCAATTTAAAGTAATTTGCCTTGGAAATGAGTCAAAATGATGACGTGGTACTTAATTGTCGGTTAATTTTGACCATGCTAACTTTTTTCTCACATGGCACCGGAAAAATCAGTTATCTTAGGTATTTACAACTATTTGAAACTTCAATGGTTTTTTCTGGCCTATAATAAGTTGATTACTCGAAACACCTATTGGACCAATGTTGGTCAACCTTTTTATATGCAATTAACG
Organism: Flaveria ramosissima; assembly: GCA_025215565.1. Classification (NCBI taxonomy): domain Eukaryota; kingdom Viridiplantae; phylum Streptophyta; class Magnoliopsida; order Asterales; family Asteraceae; genus Flaveria; species Flaveria ramosissima. The sequence goes on along the minus strand of JACVEC010000125.1, from coordinate 365,334 downwards.
CTCAGCAAACTGATAACCAAACTATACTACTATTGCAAGGCAAAAAACTAATAATGAAATAAAAAAGAAAGTAAAGCAAGATCGAGTTTGTACCCTGACTCGAGCATTATCCACGAGAGTAATGAGCGGAATAATTTTCAAGTAGCGATCAATCTCATTTTGAGCTTTTCTAAATTGGTAAACGATGTTCCATCCCATGGCAAGTAAGTACAGGTAACTTCGGTCTTGACAGCTATTGACCAAAATGTAAGACCTCCTCAGTGCATCCTCAAGTTGTTCCAAGGGTTCACGTGTCTCCGGATACTTTTTAAGCTCACTAATCTTAAGCTGCTGTAAGAGATTTCCAATCAACTTCAAATGCATTGCAAATTGCTTGCAGTTTTTCTTGTGCAAACGGGCCGTGCTAGCTGCCTGCACAATCATCCCTATCAGCCTCACAGCATCCAGCCCTGTTAGCTGGGCCACATTCGCTATATCTCCAAAATGATCCCATGTAGCCATTTTTCACCCTCCTTGATATAGTTCCCAAAACCTAGACTTCTTGGCTTATTATCTTTGTCAAATTAGTAAACCTCATCTCAAATTCTCCTATATTGCAGATTTCTCACAACCTTTTGCTCATTATACACATGCTTTGGTCCTTTTCTTTCTCAAAACAATTGAGCAGTTACCTAGATTCAATCAATTGTATGAGCTGACTTCAAAGATCCTCAACAACATAATCTTGAAAAACACTAACATTAATCATTGTTTAATTGTAAAATATAATTAATTAGATTGAAATCAGTCAGAAGATCTCAGAGATTCTCTGTTAAGGCTTTCACTTTCTTTGTCTGATAAAGTGAAAGTTCACTAAAGAGAAATTAATAGTAAAAATACCAGAACATAGATGTTGACTTTAAAGTCTTATACCAGAAGAAACTCTTCAAACTAAAATCAAAATTAAAAAACAAAAAACATACAGATCAAGAACTTAAAAAATAACAATTAATATAAAAAAACATCGGTTCATAATTCGGAAGAACTCCTCAGATTCACTTGAAGTTGACCTTCAAGTTACAGATTTCCTTTAAAAGTGATAAAACACATACGAATTTCTCCGAATACACCGACAAACACGTACAATTCTACATACATTAATGCTAATAAAAGGATGTATCTACCTATAATCGTTCCGAACCTTAGGGTTTGATGAGAAATCAGCGAATTCTATCAGCTGGATGCAATGCATGTGGCTGTACGATCACCATTGAAGAACATACATCGGCCATAAATTACTTTGGTGGATAAATTGATGCAAACACTGACGAATTTCGTGTTCTTCTTCTTCTTTCTGGTGGTTGAATTGAAGGATTTTTGCAGGATATTAAACCTATAAATTTCTTACACAAACAGTTTTTCTCTCACTAAAACTCTTTGGAGGTTGGTTTCGGTGTAGTTTTGTCTGTGCTTTGCACAGTGTGAGAGAATGGAGAAATTGTGACAGAGAAGCAAAGTTGTAAGATAATGTGTTACGTGAATCTACGAGATCAGTGAATTATTCGGTCATTTTATAACTCGAGTACGAAAATTTCGAGTCATTAAATTGGCACGCTTTTAAAAAGAAGCTCGTACATCCATCAGTATCCAATTTAAGATCATCCTCGTAAGAACACTTGTTTTAGGTGAGAACAAGCTCTCACCTAATGTGATTATGTTCTTTTTTAATCACCAGTTAGACTTAAACTCAATATATCTTTCTATTTTAATGAAGTTTTTGGTAAATTAGTTTTGTGTGTACAACTATTTGATAGTCATTTTAGCTAGCGTGAGGTTAGATGTTGCGTGAGTTGTCGTTTTAAAATAAACTAATTTTTGAAATTGCTTATTCAAGGCCTTGCTATTTATGCTATATTGCATAATAGTACAAATCTAAACCGTATGTAGGGGTGTTTAAAAAAATCTAAATCCGAAATCGAATCTAAAATATCCAAAATCCGAAAATCGGATATCCGACATTTCGGGTTCGGATAGTGATTTTGAGAATTTTCGGATATCTGAATATCCGAAATATTTTATAAAATTTAAATATATTAAATATTAATTAAATATTTCGGATGTTTTCAAATATTTTGGATATTTTAATAAAAACTTCGAATATTTGAAAATAATTTCGATAAAATATATTATATTTTTATAAAATTTATTACATAATACTTTTTTTTGAATTCGGATATCCGAACGGGTATCTGAATCCGAATCCGAATCCGAAATTTCGCATATCCAAACGGATAGTGAAATTCACTATCCAAAATTTTTGGATATCCGAATTTGAACACCCCTAACCGTATGTGCATAATCAACTTCTTGTTTTTCTTAAATCAAGTTTGAAATATGTTTTTTTTGTTTTTAGGTGAGAAATATTAAAATACTAGTTATAATAGTAATCAAAGTTTATTGATTGGACTAAATATGTTTTTCTTGTTTTTAGGAGGTTAGGTGAGTAATATCAAAAGACTAGTTATAATAGTAATCAAAGTTTATTGATGGACGGGACAGTCCGACCATTTTAAGAGTAAACCAACTAGGTTTTCAAGTATCAATGTCGGTTTAACAACGCCATGTAATAAACCGTTTGGATTCAATCAAACAAGATTGAGCTGAAAATTATAATCTAAGTTGATCAAGAATGTTAGTATGATGTCCACATCCTTGTATTTTGAGGGGAGAATATAAGAATCTTAGCAAAAAAGGTTATCAATCTTGTACTTTAAACCATATTCTTATCTTTAAATTATATGGAAATAAATAGTCAAACCTTAAATATACCAATCCATATATAGCACATATTGTTAAATAAAAATAAAGAATAGGATGTGGAAGGTTTTTAAAAAATTATATATAAATTTAAGGATTTTAATCTTTAGTAAAATTATAATGATAAAAATAAAGAATACCAGTGATCATTAGCCTAACTAGTTAAGATAAGGTACACGTGACATATAAATATTGAAATGTCATAGGTTCAAGTCATACTCTTAGCAAAATGCTCAGAGTTGATACATGGAGTTTTCTTAGCAATAAGTTTCCTCATGAAGGGGTACTGGGAAATAAATATGTGATACCGATTAAGATAACACTTATTTTCTGAAATAGAGTCGCAGATTTTCCTTAAAAAAATAAAATAAAGAGTTCACTGTGAATGCTCTAATCAGGTTAATTAACTAAGTCAATATATGTAAATTGTAAGTATAAAACAAAAACGACGTAAATTTGTATGACTGTTAGTTTTTTAATGTTTTGTCTATAAAAACTTAACAGTAGTTATAAAACAATTAAAATTTAGATCATGTGTAATGGGGCGTTAAACTCATACATAACGTCACATAATGTCCTCATTACCATTAAGGTGGGGCGTAATTGTAACACCCTAGTTAATCCCACATCGGGCGTGGACAGTAATGATTCCTGGTTCATAAGAAATGTCTTGTCTCTAATATTATTGACGCGTTTGGGCGTATTGCTATAGATGAGAGGAGAACTCCACAGTTAAGCGTGCTCAGGTGGGAGCAATCCAGGGATGAGTGACCTCCCTGGGAAGTTTTCACCCGGGCAACCAAAAGCAAATCCGTGAGCTTCTCGTTGGCAAAGCGGACAATATTGGTGATACAAGGAGTCGGGTGTTATAGAATGGTATCAGAGTCACTCATGTGCCGTTCGGATGGTGGGGCAAACCTCATCGAGGATGGTGAGTCCCCGGGTGTGTTCAGAGTGACATCTTAGGCCAATCCTACATTCATAGATGGGATGGTGGGGCAAACCTCATCGAGGACGATGAGTCCAAAGAGGAGGTGTTTGTAACACTCTAGGCGAATCCCACATCGACCGTGGACAGGAGAGATTCCTGGTTCATAAGGAATATCCTGCCTCTAACATCACCAACGCGTTTTGGGCGTATTGGTTGTGGATGAAAGGAGAACTCCACAGTTGAGCGTGCTCAGGTGGGAGCAATCTAGGGATGGGTGACCTCCCTGGGAAGTTTTCACCCAAGCAAACAAAAGCAAATCCGTGAGCTCCTCGTGGGCAAAGCGAACAATATTGGTGGTATGAGGGACCGAGTGTTACAGAATGGTATCAGAGCCACTCCTGTGCTATTCCACATAGTGGGGCAAACCTTATCAAGGATGTGAGACCCCGGGAGTGTTTAGAGGTACACCTTAGGCCAATCCCACATCCATAGATGGGATGGTGGGGCAAACCTCATCAAGGACAATGAGTCCAAAAAGGGGGGTGTTTGTAACACCTTAGGCGAATCCCACATCGACCGTAAACATGAGAAATTTCTGGTTCATAAGGAATGTCTGGTCTCTAATATCACTAACGCGTTTTGGGCATATTGGTTGTGGATGAGAGGAGAACTTCACAGTTAAGCGTGCTCAGGTGGGAGCAATCCAGGGATGAGTGACCTCCTAAGGAAGTTTTCACCAGGACAACCAAAAGCAAATTCGTGAGCTTCTCGTGGGCAAAGCTGACAATATTGATGATACAAGGGGCGGTTGTTACAGTTATGTTTAAAGATGCATTATTATTATAACGCCACAAATCACCAAATGCATAATAATGAAGAGGCGTTATAGAGGCGTAAACCATACTTATAATTTTAACAAAAAAATAATGATGATTTGATTTGACGCTAATGTGACAGAAAATACCTTTAATGGGCATTAACCATTACCCATGGTATTATAAATCAATCAAATGTAACACATGATTTTTTGTATTTTATTTGCTAGGATTTTTGGACCATATGTTTAGTGGAAAAGGACGTACACGTAGTTTCTAGTTGACACCAAACAGAAATTATGACAGCACATGTTCCAATCTTCAACGGTCCAACTGCTACTTTGGGCCCGACCACAAAAAGGTTCACATGTCCATTTCTTTTTTCGAAGGTTGGCATCTTAGGAAAAAATAATAATTCTCTATGTTTATTTCGTTATTTTCATCTATCATCAGCGTTATATTATTTTTTATATATTTTCAGTTTAAGGTTGTTGTTTCATTTTTTCTTATTCCCCCCACAGTTTCAATGTGTGCATGTGTGTATGGTACAATACAACTCGAGTGTCCATAATTCAACTGACAAGAGGTGGTGTTCCCATGCAGGCCGGGTTTTCCCCACCACCTCTCGGGTTTCACTCCCTGCTCTCTTAAAAAGTACCTTGAAACACACTAAAGTAGAAAAAACCACACAATTATAATTTATCATTTCATTTTTTACCTTGGATTACCCTAAAGAGGGAGTACTCATTTTTCCAACACACGACTAACCTTGTCTTAAATTAAAATAAGAAAACTAAAACACACACACAAGCATGTTCATGAGCCCAGTCTGGTACCCAATGGTCTCACCCTAGAGACCCATGCGCTTTCTTGCGCGCAACACCTGGGCAACCCGAAGCCTAGCCCCTTGGTGTACTCTAGGCACCCTTAACAACTAAAACTATAGTTTTATGGTGTTAAAATGTTTTAAAAACATATGCATGTTAAATGATTGAATGTTTAAGTTATCATATAAAAAATGTAATTTTAAAAGTAAAATAACATGTAAGTCTGCTGATTAAAAAAATCAACTTAGCATGACTTATATTTCTGTTTAATAAAACTATCAATAAATTCAAAACCTGTTTTATATTAGACAAAAAATTTTATTATTATCATTATAGTAGTAAAATACGTAAAACGAGAAATTAGGACCCGTCGCGCTGCGGCGGCGGCAGACGTGACGGGATAAAGTATGTACTACAATCAACCCGACTCGTTTTGCAAACTAAATTTACGTCAAAATGTAGAGTAAATCGAATTTATACCATTGAATAAAAACGTATCATATATTTATATCTGACCCGACTCTTTTCAAATAAAATTATGTTGAAACGTAGACCAACTCAAAACGTAAACACGGGCAACGATGCCGATGCAACATCATAAAGTATAGATTGCAATCGCATCGTTGCGTTCCGAACTAAATTTATTGTCGACAAACTTGAATTTATACAGGAGTTAAACCCAAAATTTTAGTAATTTAAGGAGATTAAAACGATATTTTTCTATAGTTTTTAAAAAGTTAAAGGGTCAAAGTGTAAAAACAAAAGTTAAGGGGGTGGAATGGCCGGTGGCAAAAGTCATCGAACTTTTCTAAATGTGTATATAGTAATTGTTTAGAGTATTCACCTTATATCCACGTATAAAAATTAAAATAAAAAAGCCCATTTTAAAATGCAGGATTTACTTTGTTTTTTTTACCTTTTTTATCTATACTTGAAACTTTTGATACTTATTTATTATTTTCACTTGCCAACCTTTTCATGCATCTGTTTCTGAATCTATATCAACGCATTTTATGATGACACGTGAAATTTATTTATGTATTGCATAGCGTCACGCGTAAAATCTTGTCTTCTATTAATATTAGCACGTATCTTTTTTCCAGTAAAAGAAGTAACTAAAAAGGGACTTGAAAACGAATTAAATCTCTTAAATCATAATTATATTGCTTCACAAAGATGTGAATGTTTTTATGTATTTAGTATCGGAAAAGGTTTAAATATAAAATTTTCTAAAACTAAAAAGTTATTCATCTCATTAATCAATGGTTGAGATTAAAATTGTAGAGAAATGTTTGTTACATGGATATTTTAAAATATACACTTTTGTTAACTTGTTGTAAGTTCCCTCATTTTTTAAAACGTTCATAACTTTTGTGTACGAAATTATTTTTTTATTAAAATTACACCAAAAAACGAGCGTTTTATCTTTAAAAGAAATACAATATTGTTAAATAAAAAGATTAATTTTTATACGTTACCAAACTTACATCTCGTCATTGTGTATTTAGTGCAGTTTATTGTGTCTTTTTGTTAGTTATTGTGTTTTTTTGAATACTATTATGTTTTCCTAAAATGATGAATTTTAAAAAATATAATAATAGAATAACATTTTTATGTATATCTAATATGTAAAATACAATAATACATTAACAATTAATTAATATAATGACCAATAACACAATGTATCATTGTGTCTTTTGATCGTTATTGTGTTATCTTAAATACTATAAGTTTTGAAATATACATGGTTGAATTAACATCATTATGTACTTCTAATGATAAAATACAATGATAGCTAACAAGTTTATATAATCTATTAGAAAATAAATAATAAAAGTAACACATTGTGTTATCTTCGACATTATGAGGTTTAAAAAATACATCGGTGAAAGTATGACATTATGTATTTCTAATTGTAAAACATAATAGTAGATAACAAGTTTATAATCTATAAAAACAATGAAAAAATAACACAAAATAATCTAAAATGTAAAACACAAATGATTAACCACATGACAAATGATGTAAAATATATGATATAATGAACGTATAAGACACAATGAGCTGATGTTTTTTACACAATGACAAAAATAAAATATCATTTTCTTTAAAACAATAAAAAGACACGTGTCAAGCCCACAATCCTTTTTTAGTATTTTTAGAATTAATATTTTTTTATTATAACCCTACCTTTTAGTATTTAGGTTGATAACCCATGCATGGTTAAGTGATCAATCGATTAATTTAACGCACTAGTTTTGACTTGCAATCTTACCATAATATAAAACTATCAATACGTATTTTAATTTTAGCTCACATCAAAATCCAATTACTAAAAAATCAAATGAAATTATTTGATGCTTGTTAATCCTTATATGTGATCACCAATACTAGATAGCATCATAATGAAGATTTAACTTTTTTATGATGTGTATATTATTGTGTTTAAAATTTAGTACATGTTTCTTTTATCTATAATAGTTTTAGAAAATATCAAAGGTTGACATATTTTAACGCCAAAAGGTGAAACTAAAAGCAAGAGTAATCGAGACAATTGGGACATTATGGTGTTAGGTAACAACATAGCATAATGATCATCATGCATGCTTTCTAAGGAGTGGATATTAGAAAATCGAACATCTATTTACAATTATATGCTATATTAAATATAATTCTATCAACCAAAACAAAGTATTTAAACATACGATAAATCCATAGTTAACCCAAAAGATTCACCAGCAATAAATAGATAAATAATGCGAAGGCGTAAATGTAGGTTGATCATCATGTTCATGGTGTTTAAGAGTAAGAATCCGGCCATGATGTTTGTCTTGTTGCCCAGGAGAATTTAGAAGATTTAGAGGGATAAAATAATGATTTGCGAAAAAGTATGAAATTTCCATTTGATCATGTGTATTTTAAAGACCCATGTGTATTTTTTTTAACGGAAAATGTACGACGCTGCTTCGGATAATAGGTGTTATTTTTATCGGGTCCATCTATTTGTTTTCCAGCCTGGACTGTACTTCCGACCGAAGGAAACCCTTGTACTTGTAGTTAACCTAAAGATTTACCAATTAGTTACCTTTAGTTGGGATCTTTTAAGGTAGCTATTTTTATGACTTTTGTCAGAAGAAACATGAGACATGGAAGAGAAGGTAGCACATTAAGTGAGAATTATGACAAGTAGGTGTCATGTTTGGGAGCCACGTACATATTAAAATTTCGAAACTAACATTATACCCTTTCATTTTATTTTTCTTTATGAATTCAATCAATGATTAAAAAACAACTGACATGGAAAAAAATATATTATATATGTTGTAAAAGGTATTCCAGTTTCAGACATAGCAATTTTATTTATTCAACTATATTAATTTTCTTTTACAATTTATTCATGTTCCCCATTCACAAATTTAATTTATTCAATAACATATAAACTAGAATTATTCCACACGCGTGTTGCGCGAGGAATTAGGAATGAAACGGAAAAAATAATGTTAACGAAACAGTAAAAAACCCAAAAAGTTTCCGGAACAAAAAGAAAAAAAAATGTTCACAAATGGCTAGGCTAGGTCTCGAACCCGCACAATGTAGGCTCTATATATTAATAAAAGTTGATGATTCCTCTTTTTTATCGGTAGTGGCTATCGTGAGAAGAGATAAGAATATGTGGTAAAAACAAAAAAATAAATTAACTTGATTTAAAAGAAAAAGGAAATAGAGGTCATTATATAAAAACGAAACTTATTTGATTAAAATATTTAAACCTCAAAGTTCAATGTACTCAAAAGTTTATTTTTATATAAATAGATAGATAATACTAAAGATGATTCCTCATACTTATTATCATTCTTAATCCATCTAATTTTTTATTTTTTTTTTGCTTCGTATGTTGCTGGATATTTTTGAACTTACCCTCATAACATGAATAAAGAATTTTTTTTAGTTCATGTCTCAGAAATGTTTTTTTAATCTGTGTTACAATGTTCAAAAATAACCAACACCACAAGCTCTACCATAAGTATTAAGTTATTTATGTAATAGCTACAATTTAGTCTACTGATTACACTTTGATGCTTCCAATACAATTGATATCAATTTACTTTATTAATAAACATAAACATTAAGAAGTGGGAACCTATTATTCTATTAATATGTTCTTATTTAGACATAACACATTTTTGTCATATGCATCAGTGACTTATTAATATTTTTTGAATCATTGGCATATATCACCTAGGTTGGATCCCCACACGTGTTATGCAGGGAAGTTGCCACCTCGCATTATTTGCAAATGGTACACTCGACACGTATATGTAATTTAAAAACACACTTTTAACTTCACATAATTCACCCCGTTTATTTTAATTACTTTTCTTGCTTAAATACAATTGTTTTCTAAATCAAACATAAGCTCATTAATGTCCAATGGTATGCTCACGTTAACTTCATATAATTCACCGCCTTTGTTTTAAACTCTTTTTCTTTATACTAGGTTTTATTGGCTGTTAATATTTAATTATTCGTTAGTGTTAAGATTTGAACTCCAGTGACCCAACAAGCGAAGAAACCTACTAGTTCATCTAAATTTTCAATATTATTTTGTTAAATTCAAGATAAACGAATTAAAATAAATATTAGAGTGAATTACACTTTTTGTTCTTTAGGTTTCTAGAAAATTTCAGCTTTCGTTCCTAAACTAAAGAAATTACGGTAAACATGCTTTAAGTTTAAGAAAACTTGTGAGTTTCGTCGTTTTCTCTAACGGACGTTAATTATATTCGTTAACTCAGGTCACGTGTTAGACCTTACATATATCTCACATCGGCCGTGTACAGTAGAGATTTCTGGTTCATAAGTAATGTCTTGAATCAAATATCACCAACGCATTTTGGGTGTATTGGTTGTGGATGAGAGGAGAACTCCACAATTTACCATGCTCCGTTGGCAGCAATTTAGAGATGGGTGATCTCCCTGGGAAGTTTTCACCCGGACAACCAAAAGCAAATCCATGAGCTCCTCGTGGGCAAAGCGAACAATATTTATGGGCATTTTGGTACTTTACCTTTCATTTAAATAATAAATTATAAATTATTAAAACTAACTAATGGGTGTTTGGTTGCAGGTTGGGAGATAATGGAGGTGATGATGGTGGTGGTCGTAGGTTGGGTCTTGATGGAGGTGACGATAGTGGTTTTCGGTGGTCGCAGGTTAGGGTTTGATGGAGGTGAGGTCTGGTGGTTGCAGGTTGGGGTTTGATGGAGGTGATGATGGTGGTGGTCGGTGATAGATGAGACGATGGGTGGTGCTCGGCGGTGGACTGGATGGGTGGTGTTTAGTCAAGGTTTAGGGTGGGAGATAAAGGAGATGTGGTTTATCTTTTTTTTTATTAGTTTTTTTTAAATCAAACAAGTAAAAAAACTATATTACCCACATATGCAAGTCATATGATTGAGCTTAACAAAAAATTTAACGTCCGTTAGATGACAAAATCTTAAATTTGGTACAATCCTAAAGAATTACGAAAAGTTAAAAGTGTAATTTACTCTGGATATTATGTATTCAAATTCTAAATTAGAACATTGACACAGAAGACAAGGAGACAGTTGATCTCCACCACGCAGATAACGAACGATTCAACGGCATTGTTTCCCGCCTTTTTCTCTCATCATTCATCATTCATCATTCATCATCACCACCTAATTTCTTCTTCCCTCATTCACTAATCACTATTCCCCTTTTGCATTTTCTTCTCTCTCAAAACCCTCAAAATTTTATCCCATTTCCTCAACAAACCATTGTCATGACATCCATATTAACGATTACAGCAACATAAATCAGCATTAACATTCACATAGAAGAAGATGATGATGAATCTGTGATCAGGTCTTCTGAGAATCGAAGAAGATCTGGAGCTCAAATTTGATTGAATATGAGCGCTTCCAGCTTCATAAAGTGTGTCACTGTTGGTGATGGAGCTGTTGGAAAGACATGCCTTTTGATCTCCTACACCAGCAATTCCTTCCCTACGGTCATTTTCCCTTTTCATTCTTTCTATTATTCCACATTTTTTCTTGAATTTATGTTTGCCTTAATTGAATTCAGTTTTATAAACATATTTGTTTGATTTGATTTGATGATACATATTTAAGGTTAATTTTGTATTGTTTTGTTTTAAACAGGATTATGTGCCAACTGTGTTTGATAATTTCAGTGCAAATGTGGTTGTCAATGGCAACACTGTGAATCTAGGATTGTGGGACACTGCTGGTAACCTTCTGAAATGTTATTAATTAATTGCTTATGTGTAAGTGAAGTTTGAGTATGCTTTGTTGTAAGCGGGAAATCGACGTTCTGATGAACAGGACAGGAGGATTATAACAGATTAAGACCGTTGAGTTATCGTGGGGCTGATGTTTTCATTTTGGCGTTTTCTCTCATTAGCAAGGCCAGCTATGAAAACGTCTCCAAGAAGGTGAACCTCTTGTGTTTTTCTCATTCATGTTACGTATAGCTACAACATGATCTTTTCAAATGTTTTTAGAAGTGATGATTTCAACCTATTTGTTTATGAACAAATCTATTCGGGTTATGCTTTATTACTTGTAGTTGTGTTGTGTAAATAAGTTAGCTAATAAGAAAACAGGGTCAAGATTGTTTATTTCATGCATGCAAGTATACAACTCCTCTTATATTTATATGTAATAACATTTAACACACATAATTTATTAAATTTTTAGTGTGTACAAAAATGTTTATGTGAACCTGTACTAAAACTACTTGTTAGCTGTTACCCAACCCATCTATTTTGCCATCTGTAACTGTTTTTTCTTATGCTCTCAGTGGATTCCAGAATTGAAGCATTATGCCCCTGGAGTCCCAATCGTCCTTGTTGGAACCAAAGTCGGTTAGTTCTATTAACACTGCATTTGCCAGTTATATAAATTGAATGGTTCAGTCAAACTGCCTCTTTTCATCTTCTTGTTGCCGTTTTATGAACAAAACGACATTGATCATTTGTTAAAAGTTTATGAAATGATGAACCGGAATTTGGTTGCTTTTAGATCTTCGGGATGACAAACAGTTCTTCGCTGACCATCCTAGTGCAGTCCCTATTACAACTGCTCAGGTAAAGATTTTTACTTCTAAACTACTACTCTATTCGTTTAGTAAAATTAGTAATTGTTGTGTTGTCACGTAAACTATATAGCAAAGAACTAGAGTACAATATCGCAAATAGTGGAAGCATGATCTTTAACAGCACGCCATTTAGCTAAAAAATGGAATGTTATGCTGAGGGAGTACCTAGGATTAGAGATGCACATAAGCACCATCATGAGCTAAAAAATGGAACTTTATCGTATTATATATATTAAAAGTGTTAGCAGTGTTATTATTGCACAATAGGCAATGTGATTAAATACAAAAAATATATATAAATCAACAATAAAATTCAAGGCCTGATTAACCCCGCCAGGACTTATCTGACCCAAATTTTGAATGCCACACATAGGCATAACAGGAACCAGATCTTTTCTTCAAATTCTTGTAAACTGAAGCATCCTTGGTGCACCAAGGTTGTTTTTTAGTGAGTAGCTCAGATTGGTAAAAGGGTCAATGGTTGTATTTCTTCTTACTTTAATTTGTATATTTTTGGATTTATTATAGGGAGAAGAATTGAAGAAGACGATTGGTGCTCCCACATACATTGAATGTAGTGCAAAGACACAAGAGGTACAGTTAATTTTATGTGAGGTGACAATTTCAACCAATCTACGGTTGATTGCGGCCTAGTTTGCTAGAGTGGAAACATATTAAAATCGTCCTAAATGTATTAAAAAGGCATTAAACGTCCTAATTCATCTTATGAGAAAACAATTATATTATTATTGTAATAATATAATTGTTGCAGAAAGACATTAATCATATATGAAGTTAAAATAAAATAAAGGCAAAAAAATGTCTACATTTGGCCTGACCAAACCCATTTTGACCTGTTATCCAATCCATCCTTTTTGCAACTTACTATTAGGAGCATGCTTATATGTTGTTATGCTGTCAGAATGTAAAGGGAGTTTTCGATGCTGCCATTAAAGTTGTCCTGGCACCTCCAAGTTCAAAGAAAAAAAAGGGAAAAGGTCAAAAGGGCTGCTCTATATTGTGATCAACTATGAAGAGTTTTGGTACCTAACACCTTGTGTTTTTACCTTTCTGCCCTTTCACTCATTAAAGAAATCATTAAGGGTAACCAATGATCTATTACACGAAAGCGTCACTGTGCTGTCTCTATCGTTTTCACGTGTTCTAGTCATCCTTCCAGGTTTCTCCCGGCCCAGTTTTTTATTTTGTTCTTATATGTGTTAGTTTTGTTGGAGATCCACTTAGATTTTGAAAAGAAAAAATAAAACTTGTCTCAGATTCTGTTCTTGATATATTCATTTGGGTCATTTGTACTTGATCTTTAAAAACTTGCATTAGTCATGTTAGTTGATGTTTGAGTTTTGAGGATACTGTTATTGTTCATAATGTCATCCTGCAACTTTGATGCAGTTATGTATTGTACTATCTGCAAGTTAATTGTAATTTTGCTCATTTGTCTTTCATTATAATTTGTTGAATTACACACAAAACTCAAGCTATCGCTTTTATGTAAACTATTTAAGGGCCAACATGTTTTATAAGAACAAAAACACGTTACGTTGAAAAAAAAAGCTAGGAAAAAGGGTTGAATTTTATATTGTGGGTCAAATGGTTTGGTTCGTGTGTGTTCTTTTTACATTTTTTCCATCAAGTCGTCCAATCCAACTAGTGATCCTCTAGTAAAAAAGTTGTGTTAATGTCGATAGTAGAATAGTTCATAATTGCCAACTTGTAATACTAGAGGGTTCAATGTATAACATTTCACCAAACAACTAACTGTGCGTTAGTTAAAATGTTGATTAGTCGGTATCAAAGAATGAGGAAAGCTCAATAATATGGTTGGCTATGATTGAATCAAATTCTCTCATGTACTTTTCTCTTTCTGAATCTTTACAATACTTTTCGCTTTCTGAATTCTGATCTTTACAATACTCTTCATGATGTCAAGTCTAGTATCGGGTAACTCATGTGGTTTTATAAGACCATGTGCTATGACTTGAATCAATAGTCAATACTCTCTAACAAGGACGGTTGACAACTAAATCCGAATGTTCCTATTTTTTTCAAATCCCCCACAATAATGTGAAAAGAAGGCCCGGCCTCAAGTTGTTCAAGGTGAATGTTAATCCGATACTCAAAAAGAGTCGGTCTTAAAACAAAATATTACAGTTGAGTTTTGGTGCTGAAAACAAGGCATATTCGTGTCATAGGGTTAATCTCAAGTCAAGAAAAGGTAAGCATAAAATCTCAAGTCAGAAAAACTCGGCGCTACTACTTTGCTGGTCGGCAGAGTCGAAAGCCAAACATCATAAACCGAGTAACCGACTACTACTTAAGTAGAAGACTAGATTTAAGGATAGAGTCTACACAATTACAAGCAAGACAGTTATGAAAGTAAGGTCGGTGGTATTAAGGTAGGTGTTTGTAAGACGACAAACACTTGAAAGAACTCATGCATGTATCAAACAGACAGTTGGGTTTGTCACAAACCACTCAATGGCTTTTCATTCTTCAATGAGAACTTCCTGATTAAAGGCAATCTTCAGCATCAAATATATGTCAAGAAATACACCATATATTCATTGCACTAGTTCATATGGGGTAGCGTGGGTGTATTCATAGTCTCAAAATAGCAAGTCTTAGTTTGTTTTAGGGTTTAGTCTCTTTGATTGTGTTTCGTCCATCAATCAATATGTTGTTTCAACCGCCTATACATGTCAGTTTTTTTGACTTTTCATCAAGTTCAAAAACTCAAGTTGTCTTTTGTAGTTTTGTTCATACATACTACCCACCCCTCCCATGTGACTCCCGTCTCTGGTCACCGGAACAAACAGAAAGGTGTGTCTAAGTTTCTTCATGACTAATATAATCAAGAATGTGTGATCTACCATTCGTGATGGATCTTGGATGGCAAACTAAGGCATGCACTACCAAAACAACTTTTTAAATTGACGCCTTAGGGAGTGTTTTAAGTAAGCGTACTTAAATCAAAGATACAAGCAAAAATTACAGGTAAACATACCCAATCACACTCTTAGCATAACAACTTATTCATCGTCTTTTTACACTAAAATACTAGCAAAATTACAGGTAAAACCATAAGTTGAGTCACTTAAAATCGGATTCTTAAAATCAAAGATGTTCCTATATCAGAATATTTCAAACTGAGAGTATGTTCTTAAGATCTCGATATTTTGAATTTCAGTCCAGACCCAAAACAACCCAAGAGCTTGGCAACTATCTTTACAAAAAAAAAGGTAAAAAATAAAAATAAATCAGACCTTGATTGGCTCGAACTTCTCTGCAGTTGCTCCGCCTTTGGCCTTTTGTGACTGGATATAGCGGATCGTGCTGGAAAAGAAAGCATCAGCAGCTGGATCTGATGTGGCGGAATCGCTTTGCATTTCAGTTGTAACTAATTCAATCAGTCCCTGAATTGAAGCAACCGTGATTTGCGTGTTTCCCTTCTCAAAGAAGTATAGATACCTGAAAGTACATTGCAGTTGCACCCATGTCAATTTACCTTCTCTTGCAGTACGGGTTTCGAGAAATTAGATTGTTGCAGGTTTAGCGTTACTTACTTGTTTAGAATCTCAATAAAGAGGATGACTGACCCGCTGCTACCCTTTGTCACATTCGCCATTTGTTGAGCAGCATTTGCAATTCGTAAGGCACGCTTCAAACAAAGTAATACTCTGTATCTCACATGAAACAACATGATTAGGCCCGATTAAATTTAGAATGATGTGACCTCAAAAACTATGATTCATAATAAAACCAAAAAAAAAGCCGGTATAATGGGAGGGTTTGGGTGGGTCGGGTAACATGTCTGAATTGTTAAGTACTTAATCACGGTTTCAAACGGCCCCGCCTGGACTTTCTTGTCCATTTTGCTTAATTTTATTAAAAGTTTATATATAAAAACTACAATCTTCATAAAATATATTCTGATCTTTTTTTACTAGAATGATTTATAGGAGGTTTTAAGCATTTGAAATCACTTTTGTAACTTCCAACCTGTTTGCATTTTACTTGAAGTTTTACAATATTACCAAGTTTTGACCATTTGGAGAACTCAAATTGACCCATTATAGGCAACTGCCACATCTATGAAAAATAAAAAATACAAAAAGGGCATTCGAATGCAAGTGATGATGATTCATTTACCTCTCACCATCCTTGATCCCATCCTGATCCTCAACCCAGAACAGATGTGAACAGGCATAAACAGCTCTACACTGGTCTGGCTTCTTCAAAAGTTTTGCAGAATACTACAATGTAAAAGGTGAAAATTAAGATGAAGCAAGTTTACCGGGTCAGTTGCATGACAGATTATTAGCTAAATATGTTACCCCTGTGGCCTTGTGGGTTAAAGTATCCCTGTTTTCAACCCCAAACGTGTGCATCCGCTGAAGAGTCCCTATAATCAAGTATAGTGCTGTTACCTGTGCCTTTGAATCCTGTCATTTAAAAATAGAAATGAGATCAGATTAATGCATCCCGTACCTAAAAAGTTGGAGCTATACATGAAATATAATTTACCGAAATTTCTTCTTCGTATAATATATATGCTTGAGTGAAAAACTCATATGCTACAGGTTCAAGATCGGAGTCATTGGCAGCCTGTATAGGGTAGAGCCAGTGAAGGTCAGAAGGAATAAAATATATTGGTATGTAAAAGCATAGACATACCTCAGCACATTCCAAATATAACCTCAGTGCAAGGTCGGGTACTGGAACCGTTGACAAGACCTCGATTGTCTGATACAAGAAGCCAAAAAAAATAAGCATGTAACAATCATAATTTGACACTTCTAAGAAGCTTTGAAGTTGTAGTTCTTTTTCACTCTTGTTTTGGAAAGTTGATGCCAGAGAAAAAGAGGATCTAAATTTCATCCAGATATTTGAAATAGTTACCTGATTCAATATTTGAAATATCTTTTTTGGCGTGGCTGACGTTGTTGCCTCTTCACTAGCATTCTCATCCTGACTTTGTACTCGCCTAACCAGCTGTAGTCTCATAAAGAGTACATAAAATAAACTAAAATGAGATCAAAAGTAGAACACATCAATTGTGCCTTAAACTCCCCCAAAAAAATTTCCAACACAACGATAAGCAAGAACATAGACTATTCAGGTGTTTCACACCTCTCTCCTATCAAGTGGCATTCAAAACAAAATAATATAACAGAAAACATATGTGGCACAAATCTCAGCTGCTTGGGTTTATATATCTCAAGGTAGGGAACTCTCGTTTACTGCACATTGATCTTCTTTACAACGTAGAATAAATCCATATCTACTATTTAAATTTGAATTTTATATCTCAAGGTAGAGAACTCTGGTTATCATACACTATTTCCCTTGTCTTTAGTCAAATCATCTACTTATGATATGTGCCTACACACGCACACACATATATATGAGCATGAGATACTTTGATAGTATTATTTAAAGACTTCGCAACAGTTTTCAAGCATGTTAATGATATAGTCCAATGGTACAGAATTTGTACAACTGTTTTCCAAATCAAAGCATGATTGAAATTACTAAGTATCATTTATATCAGATGTAACCAATTGTCGAGGAAGAATAAAACCTTGAGGGCATTGAATATAAGTGGAGGAATTGTATAAGGAAGTCGCTTGGGTCCTCCAGTCATAATGTGCTTCTTCACTGTACATATAATCTGTCACACAACAGATATAGATATCAACAACCATAAACCATGATGACAGGTTGGTTATATGTTGCTATTCATTAATTATGTACACATTATCCAACCAAGGCGATCACAGCACGTCATAGAAGTTAGAATTGTTGAGATTGAATAGAGAGATGCATGTATCTGCCACTAGCCAGATGCAATATTGGCTCATGAATTTACAAACTAAGCAGGAAAAAATGCACAGAAGAACTTCAAGTTGATTGCAATAGTAGATTATGTGCTATTAATAATGCAACTATAAGTTGTTGAAGAGCTGCTGTATTATATGTGTTGTTCTGCAACAGTTAACAAATGTTTGCGAGTTGAGGTTATAGCTAACAAACTAGAAACTTAAAATAAGCACCGAATCATCCGCATATAAAAGAAAGAACCAAAGAATTCACCAAGAGAAAGGAATACCTTTAACATCTCTTCTGGATTATCATTATACAACATTTGAATTAGACGAGCAACAAAATTCTGCTCTTCCTTAAAGTCATCTTCATCCATCTGCATAATGCAGAAAAACCTTATTGAAATTATGAAAATATAAACCTTTACAAAATGGCATCATGCAACACCTGTCTCTAGAAACATCTGATAATATGCATATTCACCAAAGTTTATATATGAAATGACTTGAATTAATAAATAGAATCTGATGAGACGAGATGTAACACCCACCTCGTCATTACTATCAGAATCCAAATCTTTAATTAGCCCTTTTATTAGTTCAAATAAAGCTCCAACCTACAAAAAGACCACAGTCATTATAAAGCGGAATAACTGATCTATGACATTGACATGTAAAGAGCCACATACCTTATCAGCGGTTGAGATGTGAGTCTTGTTTTTCATGATGCTTTGAATTATAACATTAGACATCACTTTATTAGTTCTATCATCCAGGTACTCCATGACCAGAGGATAGTTTGAAAGTTTTAGTGCAATGTCTATATCACTGTATTTCTCCAATGGAGCACTTAGAAGTGCAACAATCTGCTTTGTTGCTTTGCCTTCCAGCTTTCCCTTGCCAGAAATTTTGCTAACACATGCACCCTGAAAGAATCAGATCATAAACAAAGTCAATGCCGCAATAGGTATCTTTGAAATGCAAGTATTTTAATATTGCACATCCAAACATAAAGCAATCTTATCAATAAGGCCCACTCCAATGGGTCATCAAAAAGCGTGTTTTATCTTTTAATACAGAGATAGAGGAAGAAAAGCATGCTCCATCAGCTCCTATAAATAGAGAAATCTTTGAAGGAATTTCAACTTCCCCTATATAAAGTACTAATAAGAATCAAATGCTAATTTAGTAATTGTATTGCAATTAGTTATCAGCACCATTCAGGCTATCTGTTTCATTTTTAATGTGTTTACCTTTGATCCACGAATTTCATAAGCATTCCTCCCACGGTTAAATCCATCTAACCTATGTTTGACCATATTATCCAACTGCTGCAAGGTCACAATCTTAGTTCAAACCTTGAGCTTTAAAGCTCTATATGTTAGGTTGTTGTGAGGGCTAATTTTAGATATATTTACTCGCTTAGCATATTTAACTAGAAAGAGAGCATAACAAATTATTATTTCTCCAAACTCAATTTTAGTTGACATAAGTTTGCTGTTTGTAACCCTTGATATTAGACGAAAAGATATCACACAGTTAAGTGGATCCCTAAATTATTATAATCGAAAAAAGGTTGCTATAAATCATCTGTATGAAACTTCCCTCTGGAGATAATGAAGTAGTGGCTGGTAGTTAATGCAAAGTTACATATGCACATGATGTAAATTACTAGCTGTGTTTGGTAAATCAAATCCTAAGACTAAACAAAAGTACATATAATGTGCAATTTTCGCCAAAGAGACAAATAGGAAACACATGATAATTGAGTTAAATAGTTACTTCTTGTGGATAACTTCATTATAATTTCATGCAAAAAGTAACTAATAAAGCAAGTAAAAAAATTAATGAGAAAAGAAATATACCAATATTTGATCCACATAGTCTAGCCGATCAGAATGGACGTGGAGTGTAAATGTCAAAAGAGACGAATATAAAGTTACAGCTCCAAAAACAGGCATATCAGGCTGTGCTTCTATCACCTGTATTAGAAATTAAGTTCATAGCTGCTTGAAAAGAATTCCAAACACTGAACTAGTGTCTGAAAATAAAAACATATTATAGAGCATAGGGCATGAGCTAGGTTTTTGGGAAAAAATATGATATAGAAGAAGATACTGCTACTTCAATTTCTAAATCAGTTAGAAAAAGGAATCTTGTTGAAGAAATTATTTCCAATAAAGTTGTATATTTTGTGCTTTCAACAAGGTTTTTTCTGCCAATTCAACTTTAAAAGCTCTGAGGCATTAGATGACTTTTTACCTGACCTATGGCACTGTTCAACTTTGCAAAAGCTTCTACTTGGACAAATTCTGGTAAGACCTGCAGCAAAACTATTGTTTAGGGCTTATGAAATTAAACTTTTCCAAACTTAGCACAAATTTACGCACCTCAATGCTTGATGCAGCATAATTAGATAGCCTATCCATTAAACCAGAAAGTACAGTCTTAATGTCAACAGAAGGCTGAAAAAAAAGAAAAATTGTGAGATATTATACTAGAAACAACACCATCATAATAAGGAAATGATAATGAATAATATTACAAAGGCCACAATAATCTTAGCAAACAAACAAGACAGGATACATTAAAGAATTTCCCAATAGAATGTTGCCAATCACTTCGGTAATGATGTGTGATGATTTACTAATAAGTAAACTAATTGTCTTGAACCAAAAACATTAAGATAAGTTTTATGTCATATAGATGGGATGGTGAAACCCACCTGCAGCTGTGGACAAGCACCCAATAATGTTTCAAGAGTCTGTAAATGGTACTCATCAGGAAAGACTTGAATTATACAATCCATCAAATAATACTGAGCAAGATCATCTTTGCAATTCACAACCTGCAATTGTTGTGAGATTCTTAAACTAAGAACAAGAAACATAACTAGTACATAAATACTCAAACCAAAGAATGGCATGTAAAAACATAAAGATAAGCAGCGGCAATTTGACACCTTTACTTTTACAAAGGGTCAATTTGGGTTGTGTTTAATCGCAAACGAGTCAAACAAGTTGAAAGTCATTAAAAGTAAATTTCTAAAGCATACAACCTCCTAAATAGAGTTTGTTCACAGACTTGGATTATTATCATAGCTATATTGTTTTTGTAATCATAACTAGTACATTAGGTACTAATGGGCAAAATAATGTTCACAAGTCAACCCAGCCCAAACTGACCTCGCCTGTTTCAACCCATTACAACCCAACTCACTTTGACCCATTTCCCAACCTACTAGACCATCCCATCTTGCCACCTCTAAGATATAAAATACCTGCTCCAGGATTCTAGGAAGAACAACATCTCTATACATCTCCAAGTCAATGCCTTCAATCTGACTGAGGACATGTAAATTCTTTCCAACCTAACAAGATGAGAGCAAGCACCATTACATGAGAACATACATGGAAACTCCCATTGTTTCTTTATCAAGTGATACATAGCAATTGAGAGTATAGATTATTTACAAGATCACGAAGCTCATTCCTCTCCTTTTCTCGTTTCTCTTTCTCACGTGCAGGTCCCTGTAGTCCAGAAAGTCGAATTGCTTGTCTCAGCTCAGCAGATGTCATAAATTATTCACAAGTACATATACTTTAATAAACCCTTATAATTTCTCTGTAGCCTTTAATAACATATGGAAGCATACATGCTTAAATACGTGAAAAGATTATGGAGTTCTATTTTTGGGGGTGTAAAAGCAGGTTCGAAAAAAACAAAATCAGGAAACGAAACCGGTACCGGCTATATTCAAATTGCTTCTCAATTCTAAAGTTAAAAAGAACCAGTTATCAGTTTGGAGATTGGAATATATTCGAAAATCAGTTCTCAGTTTTTTCTCAACTGAAATATTATAATCTACAAAACCAGTTGTATTCAGTTTACGGTCTGGTTTTGGACCAAACCAGGTTTGGACCGGAACCCGACCAATACTGAACTGGTTTAGACCGGCCACTTGTTTGGTCCCTCATTCTAACTTTTTTTGTTCCAATCCAACTTTGTCCATGTGAACACAATCGCACACCTACTTGTATCTACGATTGAACAAACCTGTTGTTGCATTCGAACCCACAATTTGTTCATCTCTGTGAAGTTCTGAAGTACAAACTCGACAGCATCCATGACAGTGTTTTCATCCCTACAATAGCAAGACATACACGCATTCATTAGGTCAAACATCTTGAACCTGATATAGCATTAGATCTTCAGGCTTCTTGTAAATTTATGTTGCAGATCATGATCATTCAAAGCAACTTGTGTTGTGCCTATCATGTAAAGAAACCCCATAACACTTGCATAAGTCAGACCATCTTTCATAATGACAGTTCTGATCCCAATTGTTACTCTGGTGCCCTTATAAAGATAAAGTTAATACCGTCATAAACTAAATATCAAAGATGATTCATTTTACAAGTGATATTCAGCATGATTATTAACTCTATAGTTTACTCATATAAAGAAAAAGAAATCCTGAATAACACATTTATATGGTTGTGGACAAAACAAAGATATATCAAACTAAAATAGAAGCCCATCTCTACAGCTAGAAAGTCAAGGTATTTTATCAGTTCAATGAAGAATGTTCAAATTGTTAAACGCATGCTTGCAACTGGTCAATAAAACATGTAAACGTCTGATAGTCTTACCCTTCATACTCTGAGCCAATATCAGGTAACTTGTCCCTGCTGACTTGAGAAAGATAACTCCTTAAGAAGAGTCCACGAAGAGGATGCTGGATCCCACGGCACATTTCAACGAGATCTTTTAAGATATCCTTAGCAGGAGCCTCTTTTGACTTAATGTAGACAGATCCTACTGTACAAAGTAGATACCTGAATGAATGGAAAGCAAGATAATCAAAGATTTTATAACAATACATAGTTGAGGTAAACTAGTAAGCATGAACGCTTATATGATGTAAAATTAACAGAATACAGATAGTCATCAACTGACTGTTGATCATCAATGAACAATGGTAGCTCATGAGGTTCCTATGTTTCGTACTGAAACTTGAAATATGTTTCGTACTGAAACTTGAAAGATGTTTCAGATTTACTAACTGTCAGCCACATTATTTTGAAATGAAGGGAGTATATATCAACAAAGGAAGGCTGGGTTCTGTTTAAGGATCAGAAAATAGACCCAAGAGGCTAAGACCAGCACTGATAGTATTTAGTCCAACGCCATTTCTTTGCTTGTTCCATACTAAATTGCAAATAAAAAGCCTTTCACTAGAAAATGAAGTAAGAACATATCTGTTTCAAATCAATGCTACATAGAATATTGTATAGTTAAATTCAAGCTGACTACAACAAAAGAAAGGGTAAGCTCTACATTACCAGCACAATGTAATTTTCTATTCAGTTTTACCTTACAGAGATAGAAATTCTCCATTGCTACAAATCTAATTTTGAAACATACAGGTCACCAAGTGCTATGGCAACATGATTCCACATCAGACCATCATATAAGCATCTTTTTTTCCCTTTTTGTTTTGTACACTTATCTCAAAATGCCCTTGCCCAAAATGCATAACATAGGCATAAATTCAGAGTTGGTAGAAAAGTTAATTCCCTTGTATACAGCATCCTAACAAGGGCTTCACTAAAAATTCTAAGTTAGAACTCTGGTAACCCAATTAACAGTATCAGACTATCTTCATTACACATTTTACATGACTGCTTGATATATAGCACCTGAGAGTCATCCTAGTACAAAGCTTTAACAGAAACTTTTTTATATCCGAAGAGCCACGTAATAGCCCACACCCCAGTTGTTACCCTTTTAAGTTAGAAAAATATCATCATGCCTAAGGTCACACAGCTTGGTGCGTGTAGGAACTATTCTAACATGGCACATTCACCACCGTTCTAACTTATTCATTTTAGACAGAGAGTTAAAAAGACAATTGAGAACTCCCAACATTTTCGAGAATAGGACAACTGTACCCCTAACAGTTTCATCTACTACAGCTAATTGCACACAAGATCAAACAACTAGAAAAAAATAAACAGTATATCTTTCTAGTTCCGGGTTCCCCACTTACAGTCTCGGCAATATGTTGCCTGCATGCTGCACAAGTTCATAAAGCTCAATAATCGAGCAACTACGCCTACTCTCCTCCTTGAAAAAGATCTCCAACTTCCTCAATTCATCAAATGCCCTCATATCTAACCAAAAACCAAACACATTCACAGTCAAACAAAGCAATCATCAACAATTCCACATTTCACAACACCAAAATACTTGACATCACAAAAACAAACAAGTTCAATGAGTGTAGTTACAGAGCTCATAGTATTTGTGAGGGGAAAGCCTCGAAGTACGCAGCTCCGACAGCATCTGAGCAGAGTATTTCAACGCGTCCTTTATATTATTCGAATCCTTAAACATATAATGCACAGTAGAATAATCCGTTAACAATTGGAGAAATTAGGGTTTATGAGATCGGAGTTGGATTGAATTGGTTACCAAAGCGCGATGCATGTAAAAGGCGTTCTGTTGGAGACCTGCGATGCCGGCGGTGAGCCATTTCTCTTCGTCTTCAACACCATCGGAGATCATGTTTGACCGATCCATGAGTCTCCTGTGTGGATCAATGTGTTGAAATCGATCTTGAGTTGATGGTTAGTTTTGGAAAGTCCGCTTTTGGTTTTTGGACTGTTTAGTCGCCAGGTATGTCATGTGAATCATCTAAAACGAATATGGGTTCAAACCACGGTATAGACGGTTCGATCTTTGTTCCAACCGGATTATTTGAAAATATTATATATAGGTATACCACGTTAGGTAATGTTAGTATGCATCTTATGGGCGAAGCTCTATAGGGGCCGGGAGTGATAGTTTTTATTCAGTAGTCTAAACTTTTTCATATATAACGAGTTCGCCCTCTTTAAAATAAATTAATTTCGTCATCACACCCCTCAATATAAAGATGTTTAAGTTCTACTACTGATGCATCTTATGTCCAGTGGTTTTAACTAAAGTGGTGTAAATAAAAAAATTATTTACTAAAATTGTGTGGTTGTAAAAATATTTTTAAAATATTTTTTTTAACTGTTTTGTCGTTTCTCATTCTTATTCTCATTAGATATATACTTTAGATAAGAAACTTTTAAATGCTTATTAAATCTTTAACATTGTTTCTTTAAATTTTTATATAGCTTTTTAAATAGGATTTTTTTTGTTTTTAAAAAATATCTTTTAATTTTTTTCAAAATGTTATTTTATTTGTTTAAAGTAATTTAAATAAAAATATTCTTTATTTCTATGACTTGTTTTAAAAATGTATTTTAACATGTTTAATTGTGAAATCTATTAAATGTTTTAGAATTCATGTTTTGGTAACGAAATAAAATACTTTTTTTGTAATAAATTTGAAACAGGTTTTGTAACTAAGAAATATAATTTTTTTGTATATAATTCGAATACATGTTGTATATACCAGTGGAAATGCCCACGCGTTGTGGCGGTACGGTTGTTGTGCGATTTTTTGGTAATTCGATTTTAGTCAGTATCGGCTTGGTGCGTTATGACGGTAAATTAAAAAATTAAAATATAATTACTTAAAAAATTGAATGAAATAAAACAATTATGTATATTACAAAAGTCTTTAATACAACTATATTATCCAACAAGATTAGTGAAAACATGGGTGATATTTGTAGTCAGAAATCACTTATTACTTAGATTTTAGGGGGGTTTTGTTTTATGAACGTAGGTTAAAGTTTTATTATCATTGCATGCATCTTTCGGTGGTGATTTGCATACACCGGAGAAAGTTAATGAGAAATTGTCACCACAATTATCATCTTGATTGTTATTGAGCTGTTAACAACCCGCAAGGGAAATAATAAGAGTTATTAATGCTCAATCGCAATGAATGAACGACATTAAAAGTAAACGACGGTTTTGTTTGGCCGTGTATATGCTTTAGCATTTGTATTATAAGTATCACATGTTGTACTTTATTGTAAATGTATAAATGGAATAAAATGGTTAATTTTCTGAAAGTTAAACATGACATTTCATATAGGTGTCTTAATCCATACGAAAAATTATCATTATATCTGACTTTCACTTTTATTATAAAAGATATAGATAAATATTAAAATTATTAAATTTACATTATGCCAGTAGAAAAATATTAATATCATAGTTAGCATAAATGTGAAGATATAATATATATATATATATATATATTTATATATATACGTATATATATGTATATATATACTTAAATATTTAAATATAATAATACTTAATTTAAATGGTATTTAGTTATGAAAATATAATTAGTAATGTCAATTTATAGTATCATAAGTAAAAAAATTAATGAAGTAAATTAAATAATATTATATTATTAAATAATGTGTTAATAATGTTTGTTAAATACATGAAAGATACAATTACAAAATATCAAGGTATATAATATTTAATAGATAAATTTATCATACTGCCTCTAAAAGTATATTAAATTTTTTAGTAAAATTCGGTTTTGCTACCTGAGGTTTAACAAAAATAACGATTTCCTCCAAAAGATTGAAAAATCAGTTTACCTCCAAAAGTTTTACAAGTTGTTTCATTTTTATCCATATCACTAACACCATACACTACCCAAATAAATTTCACCCATGTGCATGTCATGTGATGGGCATTTTGGTCATTTTCTAAACCCTCAATTTCATACAAAAATAAGAAAGTTAACCCTACTTTCATCCATTCTATACATCATGAAAGCCACAAACACTGTCGACTATACCTCATGTATCCATGTGAGCATCTTGAACCGTAATCAACAGCAAATCGAGCAAATGTGTGTTCTTGTTGTTGTCGAACCCTTTTCATGTTTATTGTTGCATTCATTTAAGATCGCAGGACCTTCAAATTATCGATTTCACTGTTGCGCTTGAAGGGTTTAAGGATTTTACCTAATTTCTTCTTGCTATTGACATAAAGTTTGTTAATCTTTCTAAAGCTTATGGATTGCAATGAAGTCATCCCAACACTACTCCAAACGGAGAACATGACTAAAAGAAGGCAACATGTTGATTAGAAAAAGAAGCTAAAAATTGTTTAGTTATTAGTTGGTTGTTAATTGCCACTTTTATCTTCTACAAATTAACCTAAAATGTAGTTTTGATTTTGTTTGGATGTACTACAATCTTTTCAATATAATGAATTATATGATGTACTTTGTTCTATGATGAACAGTATCAAGCATTTAGTTTATGATGAGTTTCTGTAATACATTTGTTCGATGATGAATTCTATGATGCATTAGCACTAAAAAAGAACCAAAAGTGAGCAATAATAATGTTGCATTAGCACCACATGTATAGCTATTTTGTGCTGATATTCAGCATCAAAAAAGCATCAAAATTTAATTTTGTTGCTTAAAAAACCATGGTAAAAGCGCCTAATGCAACAACAAAATGGCTACAATAAGACAACAGCAAAACTGCATTAAAACAGCCCTAACATAACAAAACTGCAATACATCTGCACTAAAACAACCCCACTAAACTTTAACATCAAAACTGCACTAAATATGCACTAAAACAGCCAGCAAAAACTGCACTGAATTTGCACTATAACAGCTCTAAAACAACCGCAAAACAACCTTAAAACTGCACTAAAACAGCCTCAAGCTACAATAAATCTGCACTAAAACAACCCCACTAAACTTTAACATCAAAACTGCACTAAATGTGCACTAAAACAGCTAGCAAAAACTGTACTGAATTTGCACTACTACAACTCTAAAATTGCACTAAAACATCCCCAAAACAACCTTGAATTACACTAAAACAATCTTAAAACTACAGTAAATCTTCACTAATAACTTAAAACTTGCACTAGTTATGCACTAAAAAAATTATCTGCACTAGAAACCCATAAGCTGCACTAGTTACATCCAAAAGATTTAACAGATTACAAAACTGTCTCAATGTAGAGTACTCTTAAAACAGATCATGAAACATTAAACACATTCACATTCCAAAATACTGAAATGTCAACCAGTTACATCACAACCCAAAAGATTAAACATAGTCATGAAATTACACAACCCAAAATATAAAAAGTGCACTTTCATAACCCTAATCATAATTTCTAGCTTGTTGAAGGAGGTTGTCCCTTGCAAGACCTCTTGTTATGATCTTTTTTATCACATTTTCCACATGTTTTGATGCATCCAATCCTAGACATCTTCCCACTCACAACTGGTTGACTTAGTTCTTCAAAAGTTTTCCTTCTCTTTTCTTAGGTCTTCCAATCTGTTTATGATGCTTTGGTGGGTTAACATTTGTTTGGCAGGCTGAAGGAGTCCACATATCCCTTTCGTTTATTGGATTAGTTGTGTTGCCATATACTTTATTCCATGTTTCTAACAAATACACCTCAGAAACCCAATTTTCTGGTATGCCAACATCCATTCCATGTTCTTTCATGTTCTAAATCATAGCTATTGCATGCCTACATGGCATGCCAGTTAGCTCCCATTTTCTACAAGAACAAGTTTTTGATTCAACATCAACCGCAAACTGTGACAAGCATCCTCCAGTAACTTGATATTTGTTATTCCCACACCAAATAACACTGTAATTAATGGCATGAGATTTGATGCATACAAACAACTTTGTGGCATTAGGAGTTAGTGGGCCAGCACACTTAGAAATTTTTTTGTGCACAACAACTATTCTTTTCATCAAGTACTCCCTAATAAACTCCAAGCATGTTATCACAGGCTTGTCCCTCCCCCCTACTATTTGCTTGTTAAAAACCTCACATAGGTTGTTCAAAAGTACATCACTTGTACATCTTCCTGCATAAGCTATGTTAACAATTAATTATAAATGTCATGATAAGTACACAATAAGTATAAAGCAAGTAATTATACTTGTGAAATGTGCTCTAGACCAGTGTTTTGGGGGAATTTCTCTAAGCCAACCATGTAGTGCTAGATCATGGGTTTTAATATCTGTCATTGCTTTCTCAAAATGTGGTATTGTTGTAGCAGTTGCAACATTCCACAGTTGGTTCTTGTACATTTGGGCTCTCCACGTTGACTTCATGTTTTCATGAATATGCCTCAAACGGTATCTATGTTCCGCACTTGGAAATACAGCTTGTATAGCTGGTATAATGCCCTACACATAAATTTAAGTTAGATGAGTAATAGGTATGGAACATTATTTATGGAAAAAAAGGCACCTTCTGTCTGTCATTAATGAATGTGAAGTTAGAGTTGGATGACAATCCAAGGTCATCGCCAAGACATTCTAAGAACCGAGTCCAAGCACTACATGTTTCCACTTCTACCAATGCACAGACAATAGGATATATATCATTATTTGCATCTATACCTACCGCAGATAAGATTTGTCCGAAAAACGACCCTTTCATGAAAAAACAATCTAAAGCTAGTAATTGTCTCCCATACATCTTAAAACCCAACCTTTAAAGGTCCTAAGCATATGTATATTCTCTTAAATTGCCTTGTATCATTTGATGGGTTGCATTCCTTTTCAACATCAATAGTCACGGTAGTACCAGGGTTTGCCCTTATCAATTCTTCACAATAATCTCTTAAGATCCCATACTGAGCAACATAGTCTCCTTCAATGTTTTTAATAGCCATGGTTTTTACTCTAAAAACTTTTTGCTATGAAACTTGGATCTAATATTTTTGGTGTACAAGATCTTGTAGGGCCTTCAATGGAATAGTGGGGTTACTTGCAATAATGCTTTGTAATTCTTGGGCAAGAAAACTAACTGTGCACAACCTCACTTCTCTTGTTTGAAGACAAGTATGTTGATTGATATATGTCTTAACTATCCAATAACCTTTTTTCAAGGTTTGCTACATACAAGG
This sequence comes from Flaveria ramosissima, assembly GCA_025215565.1. Classification (NCBI taxonomy): domain Eukaryota; kingdom Viridiplantae; phylum Streptophyta; class Magnoliopsida; order Asterales; family Asteraceae; genus Flaveria; species Flaveria ramosissima. Next base: position 335,101 of record JACVEC010000125.1, on the reverse strand, counting down.
TCCAAGGACAAGTAGGAGCCACTTGCTTTTTATTTTTGACCCACATGCTTTTTGGGAATCTTTTAAAGATTGAAACCCACTTGTTAGTTGTGAAGTTACACTTGTACCCACACACAATACACGTAACCTAACCGGATCATTTATGGTAATAAATAGTTGCCTTCTACTTTTAATAGCATGCATTTTCACAACACCCATAATCTCATTCCTATTTGTAAACTTTTTGACCAACATAGAATGGTTATACAATAAGATCCTTGCTTTTCTTTTTACTTTTTCTAAGCTTTCATAAAGCTTCATTCAAAGGAGGATCATTCTCCTCATCAGTAAGACTATCAAAGTCCTCCAAGTCAATTTTATTTTCTATGTCCAAGTCAATTTCTTTGTCTATGTTCAAGTCAATTTCATCCTCCTTTCCAACCTCATTAACTTCATCATCCACACTAATTTCATCATCCTCGTTAATTTCATCATCTTCACTACAATCATCATGTTCATCATTCATCCAAGGTAGGGCTGGTCTTGTTACGGGGTTGCCATATGCAGTCAAACTAGTGACGCGATGCTCAACATATATGTCCATGATATTATTATTAGCAACATATTGCAAGAAGTTAATAACATCTGAATAAATTTGCAAGACCTTCAAACCATAATCTAAATCATGATTAGGAATCAAAAAGTGATAAAACCCCACTTCATTAGATGGATAACCTAAGGCCCTAACCATTAACATTACCTCGGTGACTGAAAATTCACCTGAATCTACCATGTCAACTAGTTTATACGCCCGTTGAGATACCTTCGTTCTGGAGTATTGTTAAAGTTCCCCCATGATGAAACCTTAGTGAGAAAAGGACTGGGTTTCGGCCTGATAAATAGCAAACATAAATTGTGTAAAAATTGTGTAAAACATGAGGTAAATCAAAATCAAATGAAACTCACCATAAACTTGAGTAGGATAAAAAATTTCTCCTGCTCTTCGAAGGAACCACAACCAGTTGTGGTCAATGTCATCAAGGGTCATGGTGGCATAAAAGGTTTTCTAGTTCGTCGTGGTGTATGGCATTTTCTCTTCGAACAAACCACAACCAGTTGTGAAAGTTGCCCTTGTTCTTCAAATGATGATGTTTAGATCGATAGGTGAAGAAGGGAGAATGAACATACGGGAATGAGTTTTTTATTTAATGGGTAGGATTTTTTACTTAAGTTAATGATATGGAAAATGACCAAGACGGCCATCACATGACATGCACATGGGTGAAACTTAACGGGTAATGGATGATGTTAGTTATATGAATAAAAATAAAACTTGTAAAACTTTTGGAGGTAAACTAATGTTTTCAATCTTTTGGAGGAAAATCGTTATTTTTGTCAAAACTCATGGAGCAAAACCAAATATAACTCTAAATCTTTTAATCAATTTCATATTCAACCCTCTTAAATTCCTTGCACTCTTTTTTACATGTTGTTTCAAAACTTGTATGTTTAACAAAATTACATCTCCGTGCAAATAGATGTATTATATAGTATTATAAGTATAAGTATTTAAATAAAATAATATTTAATTTAAATAATATTTAGTTATAAAAATATGATTAGTAGCTATATATTTAATGTGAATTTATATTATTATAAATAAGATAAAATTTAATCAAATGAATTAAATAATATCACATTATTAAATAATGTATTAATAACGTGTATTAAATAATACAATAATTAGAAGAAGTTAATTAAATGTGAGCAAAAGTGAAAATATTACATAAACCACTTATACTCTATGCTAAAAATATTGTATAGATTTTTTACACTTTGAATAAAATTATTTCTAATATGTATTATATAGTAGTATAAATTGAAACTTATTTAACTAAGAAAATTAACTTTTTTGTGCATAACAAGTCAACATACGAGTCATGACCGAGCCTGCTTGGGCCTAGGCTTGACTCATTTATACACTAAAGTATTAAAACAAGCTATTTTCTAAACAATCCTAGAGCAAGTACGAACCAAGAATTGCATTAAACAATCCTAGGCGCGAACTAGAGGCGCACATCTGATCCGGTTCCCTGACCTGACGACTTGACCTGAACTGGACCGGGCTCAACCCGGTAGCTACCCAACCCGGTTCCAACCCGATTCAACTCATAGAGTTCAAACCGGTTCGTCCCCTCCACACCTCAATCCGGGTTCAACCTAGTTTTTTTTCAACCCAATCCGGTATAAACCCGATTTTTTTTTATCATTTTGCCATCTTAAAAACAGGTTGGACCCCGACCAGAAACGCGCCTGGTTTTTTACCTAAACCCAAACCGAATTGAACCCGAACCGGTCCCGGGTTTCAACCCGTTTGTGCACCTCTAGCGCGGACCATGTCACAAACGGGCCTTAGGAAACAGGCCCTTCAGCAAGCTTCTAAGATACGCCTAAAGTTCCCGCGTCAATCTGGCGAGCATATAGAGGCAGTTGTCAGTGTTCTTATTGACAACACTAGGGTTTTTCTCATCAAATCAAATTGAAAACAACAGATTTCAAAGCATTTGCGTTCTTTTACTCTCTGGCTACTTGAGAAGTAGTTACCGTTTGTTGTTCTTCGATTCTACTAATGGGGAAGAGACCAATCGTTGTCTTATCATCATCGGATGATGATGCTGGTGACTGTAACGATGATGATTTTTCATCGAAGTCTAGTTTTAGTGGTTTGAATAAATCGAAATCCAGAACGGCTTCTGTTCCTCGAACTAACCCTAAGGGATCAAAGAAAGTTCGGATTTCGAGCTCTCGTTCGCACCCAGGCAAAACGGTTAACCCTTTTGATGAGGTATTGGTTTTTAATGTTGTTCGTGTTTTGGGTCTCTATGCTCGTATGTTTGTGTATGTTCGGTTGATTGTTTGATACCGCTATTTGGACGAGGCTGATGAATACACATGTATTGAATGTACATAGTATTATAGTGATACTGTAAGTGCGGATGGAAATTGGTCTTTTTTATGAAATGTGGTTGTAGCTGTAAAATTATGAACGTTTTGGCAAATTGGGCTCTAGATTTGACTTATGTTTGAGTTGTTTCTATGGGTGCTGGAAAATGCATCTTAGATTACAATATTAAGAAATTAGCTGGTCTACTACGAGACCTCTGGGCCAATAGTAGCCAGGGAGTGGCTAAACATACCCGTGTACCGAACTCACTATCCTTCGTGAGGGATATCACATTTAAAATGGGGAGGATCCCACCAAGTGTGCGAGTGGAGAGGGTGCGCTTAGCAGCTCTGAGGTTCTGTCATCTGTGCATGTGTTGGTTCTGTTTGCATGCCAATTGACAAATATGAAGCAGTTATGAGTGTCAACATGATAAGAAGTATGTTCACTTTTTATTTTTGCTTTAAGGCAACATGCTAAATTAAAGTTGTTTGCTGCAGATAAAACTGTTCTGTGAGGATTTCGGTGAAAGTTTTACTGGGTTCAAGGTATCGGCTGGTATGCTATGTTTTTGGTTTCTGATAACTATTAAAGGGAGATGGAATGTTCAGTCCCCACTCCCCAGCTATGCAATTACTTTTTTTTTGCTTAAATGATAAAAAATGATGAGATATAGTTTTTAACGTGACTCCAGTTTGTTAAAGTTTTGAGTTCATGGAGTCTCGAGTGGGACAAATAAAGCAACATGATCTACGATTTATGATTCCATACTCGTATCACAAGAAAGCTGCCAGGATAAGGTGCAGTAGTTTTGATACAGCAAAGTGAAACCATAGTAATGTAATGAAAAATAAAATAAAATGAAAAGCTTCCATGTTAAGTACTATAAAGATGGTAATGCTTGTTCTTTTTTCTCCATCGATGACTAGTAAAGGAATTGGCAGTGCCAAACCAGTTGAGCCTAATGAGAAACTGAATGATTGTGTGAATATCCGTGCATTAAATTCTACAACATTAACATGGCTTTTAGTATAGGAAGTCATTTTGTCTGGATTTTTCTTATTTTGTTGTCATTATATCTGTGCCTTCTGTATTCTGGTTCATTGGTTATGTTTTGTTGTTTTTTAAAACTGAGATGATCATATTTTGTGATTTAGGCAATAGAAGAGGCAACAAAGAGTTATGGTTAGACAAACATACACCTTCTTCTTTGGCAGAACTATGCGTTCATAAAAAGAAGGTAATAATCTGATCTGAATTCCACATTTAAGAATGCCGAGGAGTAGGAGTATTGTCATTCCTTTTTCTTGATTTCTCAGGTTGAAGAGGTTAAAGTTTGGTTTGAAGAAAGAATGAATACCAGAAAGGTACTTATCTTTGTGGTCCAGAGTTATTTACCCTAGCTGTTTTCTCATAGTTTAGGTTTGTTAATTTTCTAGATCTCTGATAGACAACATTGATTACCTACATAAGACAATTATATTCTTGTCTAGTGCTCAATAGCTATATGTAATCTATTGCACACGATATTCTATTATCTGCTTTGTGGAGCCTTAATATTGCATTGATTCATTGCAGGATGAACATTGTAATTACGTTCTCCTCATTACCGGACAGTCAGGAGTTGGAAAATCTGTATGTAATGACAGTTACTCTTACATTTCATGCTTTTTAAGTTGAACCCCTTTGTCTGTTAGTATGTTTAAAGTATACAGAGAAGAAAATATGTGGTTGGTTGTGTATTAATAGTTCAGACCTGAATCAGGGGCAAATCTAAGGCTACCAGCAAATGGCCTCACCAAGTTCACCATTTTACATTTTTACTTTTACCTAAGAAAATGTGACTGATGCAGATTCTTTCTCCTATAAATTTACATCTGTCATAATAAGTATATAAATTATGGGGAGTTGGTGACATTGGTGGTTGGCATGAACGTATTCCTGAAATTAGTTAGGTCCTTGAATTGATGGTTATCATTCATCTTCCTACAGGCAACAGTTCACGCAGTTGCCTCCCATCTTGGAGCCACAGTATGTGAATGGAACACACCTACTCCCACAATTTGGCAAGAACATATACATACCACAAATGCAGGTATTTCAAGTATTTCTGTATATAATGACTCACTTTCTTACTTTATTATATGTGAGCATGACCGTTGCATTTTTGTTTTCTAGGCTTGCGCTACATGTCAAAGCTGGATGAATTTGAAAATTTTGTAGAAAGGATAAGGAAATATGGATTAATTTCTTCATCTTTGACAGGGGGACATCAGAAACAATTTATTATCTTAATTGATGATCTTCCAGTAATAAATGGAAAAATTTCTTATAGTAGACTGCAGCGCTGTTTGCATCTTCTTGTGCAGTCTGTTCGTATTCCAACTGTCATATTGATCACAGAGTACAGTAGACAAGACACTGCTGATTACACATCAAAATGCTGGGAAGATCTTCAGACGTTTCTTCAAAGTGTTGGGGCTTGTAAGGTTACATTTATCAATACCTGTAAATTTTGAGTTCTGTTTTGTTTTTTCTACAATCTGTTACTTTATGTAATCTTTATTCTATAGGTGGCCTTTAATCCAATCACAGTGAACTCTATTGCAAAGACGCTTTCCAAAATATGCAGAGGAGAAAAGCTTAGAATAACAGCTGACCAGATCGATGTCATAGCTAAAGCCAGTGGAGGTGATATCAGACATGCAATTACATCTTTGCAGTACTTCTGTCTGAAATCAGGCTCAATTGGAAAGGGGTCCCAAAAGATTGATTATTTGGATGATGGGTATTCCTTACCGTTTGGCAGGGATGAAACTCTTTCCTTGTTTCATGCACTGGGGAAATTTTTACATAATAAAAGAGAAACGGAGAATTTCATCGCATCTGGTAAGTACTGAGGGAACCTTCTTTATGATATATAACTATTAAAAATACATAGATGGAGAATATTATTCACCTTTCAATTTTTTTTTGTCTTTTGTAGAGCTAGGTTGAAATATTTTCATACTTTAAAGTGGCATTTAACCGAATTACATTTTTGTATTTTTGGTAAGGTTGGTTAACATCTCTCTTCTGTTGTTTTTGACACAGATTCCATGTTTTTAAAGGAGGATTTTACAAGATTGCCCATGAAAATGGACACACCAGAGAGGGTTCTTAGTCAAGCACATGGGCAAGCGAGGCCTATTGCTGATTTCTTACAGGAAAATGGTATGCTTTTTAGCTAGATTTTGTTTTGGACTCCTCGTTAACTTTTATCATAAATTTTTAGATGTTTTAGAGCTATTTTGGTTGTTGATATGCGAGTCTTTTGATTGTTGATTTTTGTCTTTTCAGTTCTAGATTTTATGCATGAGGAAGCTATGGATGATGCATGGGTTGCAACTTCATATCTAAGTGATGCTGACACACTTCTTGCTTCACTTACTGGAGTGCAATATAAAAATTATGTGGCTGAAAACATTATCCAGTCAACTGCGGCATCAGTGGCAGTACGTGGGGTGATGTTTGGCAATCGTCACCCCCTATCCTCAAGGTACCACAACTTCGAACTCTATAATTTTGGTGGCAAATTGGGCAGATAAATCTGGTTGTCTGATGTGTTGAAAATGCTTGAATCCAATTGATTCATTTTAGGTACATGGTTGATGCAGGTTGGGTTGAGCTGAAACTGTCTGGTTTTTTACAAAATGAATAGTGTGTGAAATATGGTTAAAATACTTTGTTATTACAATAATAGCCGTTTTCTTCTACCCTTTCGACCCAGATCACTCCACTTCTTACATATGTATGAAATTGACCCATTTGACCGTTTCGGTAGAAAACGTAATCTGAATAGACCAATTCATAAGTGAATGGGGTTGAAATTTGCTACATCTACTATATATTGTTATGATTACAGACGGATATTTTTGCTTATATGTTTGAACTATAAATATTGACGGGTGTCATATGTTCATCTGTTATGAGAGCTCAGGTGGCATGCCATCCGTCGTCCAATGCTGTGGCAGGTTGAGCAATCACTATGGCGCAACAAGGTTTGGCATTCTTTGATACAAATATGATTTAAGAAAAGAATATCATTTTAATACTAATCAGAAGTTTTTGAATAAGATGATTTAAAAGGTTTTATGCATTAAAAATACAATCTGAGCATCTTTCTATTAATCTACATTACAATTTTGGTTATTTGCCCATCTCGTCCACAAGATTCATTTGTTATATCAAATACACAATGCCAATAAGATGAAAACAAGAGAATTTGATTAGGAGCAATGCCTGGTTTTAACTAAAACTAGAAAGAATCAGAAGATATTATAGGATTCTAGTAGATGAATATTGAAAGGAAGCACGCCACACAAAAGGGTACTAGACGGTTTGAACAAAAACAATTTTCACTACAACTAAAGGATGATGAACAACTCATTTCAAGTCAAATTGATTAATCCGGTTTATGAATATGATATTTCTGGCATTTTTAACTTTAATATGTCATGTATCATATGAGAATTGTACTTTGTGAAGTTAAACATCTCAGCATCAAATGGTATCTTACTGCAGAAGGAGATACTTGGGCAAAGAACTGCTGCTTATAACGGTGTGAACTTGTCTGATCTTTCCATCATTGCAACCGAGTGGAATCCTGTTCTTAAGTGGCTAGGGTTCAGAGCTTTCAATGACAACAAACAACACCTAGGTGTATCGATTTGTGACGAAATGTTTCATAATGCAGATGATGATGGCAAGGAGATTGATGATGATTATGATGATGAAATAGAAGATTGGTAAATTTTGTAGGTGGTGTTTTATTTGGGGAAAGCAAACTTACATTAGCTTCTGTAAATGATGTAAATTTATATCAGGTTTAAAAACTCTATTTGATGGTTAATATGAAAGCAATTTGCTGCTTTTATGAAAACTTGCTACACGCAAGAATTGAGCTTGTTGAGGACTGCACGGTTGTGTTATGCTTACCAGTTAGCCTTGTGATGTGAGTAGGTGATTTTAAATTTTTGACAACACACTAATTACTTTGTTCACTCTGAGGTACAATATCAATAACAGATGACTGTATGATTGGCGTAAGCTAGTTTATTTTGGATGTACACCTTAAAACCTACACGTCTGAGTGGACTTGGACATTTGACTCTAATCTATGTTATGTTTTACTGTTGAAGAGATATGAAACCAAACCCAACATTCCGGGTCACACGTAAACTCACAGTAATCGGATTCAATAGATCTGGGTTTTGCCGGATGCTCGGATACGCTAATGGTGCTACCTATGAGGTAAGTTGTGTGAGGTGTATGTGTCTTGACTAATTAGATTTTAAGGAACCATTATTTCCAAGTAGATGAATGACATCACACAAATCAGATCAATTGTGTTTTAAATTTTACAATGTTTTATATAAGGGTTATTGGTTTTAATAATCTCAATTTTTATTTTTGACCGAGATTAATCCCAGTTCAGTAAATGTTTACAGATATTATTAACTTTGGGTATTATTTTCCTCCAACGATCTCTTACTAACTGAGAGTTAACGCCCTTAGTTTTTTGATGACGTTGACTATTTTTGTGGCCAAAACACTAAACAGAAAGTTGAAATCTATCATCAGGTCCGTTAATTTGAAACTTCCCCACCAAAAAACCCGTCAATTTCCATCCCCTGATTTGAACCACCGAACTCGTTGGAGGTAGATTTCAGGTGATGATAGAGGTTGACAATGAAAAACGGACCTAATTAAGACTAGGCGGTGCTGGAGTTGAAAAATATCTCAAGTTGGTCTCATTTAATAAAAAAAAACTAACAAGTGTTAACTCTCAGTTAGTAAGAGATCATTTGAGGAAATAATTTCAAAGTTAGAAGTGCCTGTAAAAATTTCATGAGTTGAAATTAATCGTGTAATAAATAAAAGTTAGAATTATTAAAATCCAATAACCATTTATATAAAAGGTCTACTGGTTTGTTACTAAGTTGAACATGTAATTTTTTTTTTACATTATTACCATTTTACAACCGTCAAATCCAAAAAGAAAATATACTTTTAATTTTCTACATATAATACACCCTCCAACATGCATTACACAAATTTTATAAAAACCACTGCACCAACTCTAGTCATTCTCTTCCAACCAATGTTTTCAGAACTGGATCAGACGTCAAACCGGACTCCTTACTGGTCCAGTGGCCGGACTGGTCGGATCAGATTTAAGAATCGGATGAAGTCATAATTATATATATAAGTTATTATATATAGTTATATATAATTCAATACAAGTAATTTATGTGTGTATTCTATAGTTATATATATAACTTAACGATAATATTATGTCAAACGCGTTAATTTATCGTTTAATACTCTGTTGTTACCCATTAAAATCCAAAAAAACTAAAAAAAATAAAAACTAAATCCGACCCGGTCGAACCCCTCCAAAACGAATTAATGCGAACCGGTTTGGCCACCCCTCCGATTCCCGATCGGACCGGCCTGTCCGGCCCAGTCGTCACAACAATGCTTCCAACTCTAAATCACTCTCAACTTTTGAAAAAGCGCCTCAACAATCCGAACAATCACAACCATACCCCTCCAATATATCTCGATTAATCCCAACCATAGATTCGATTAAAAAAATGTAATATACCCGGCCCAAAATCCCGTTTACCCGGTCCCTACCCCTCCAATATATCTCCGTATCAGGTATTATATCAGTTTCGGATTTGACTGTCATCCTAGTTACCGTGTCTTTTTCCGGCACATTTTGTAAGGCTTTATCCGAGAAGCAACAAATCCTCATTTGGACCGCACCTCTATGCAAGATCACATTTTCATTTGCCCATTACCATCTACGTCACCGCGTGTATTTTTATTCATCTTGATTGGTCCGTGTAACGCACGCGCTTTTCAATTCTTCGAGACTGATTTCACAAACACTTATAGTTCCTTTTTTTATAACATTGTACACCACGCATAAATACTTGTACAAATCTCTGAATCATAAAATATCCGGTCTGTAAGAAGCTTCTTGCTTTCTAGCATAAATAATAATTTTCCCTCCATTTATTCCTTACTTCTCATCGTCTTCAACTCAATCCTTTACTTGTGTTCTCTGTTCATTTCTTCATTCTATCTCTCAGTTATATCAACAGGAGGAAGAAGATTGTTCTCATTCAGATCAGGTGAGTGTTTGAGAACTTGAAAGCAATAAATCTGTTGCGTTTTTACGATCGAATTCAGTTTCTGAAACAGTTTTTGTGCAATTGTTTGAGGTGATTATATAGTTTTACCTACTTCCTTTTAAGATCGAATTAAGCAGTTTTGTGCAATAGTTAGAGGTGATTATACAGTTTTATGCGCTTCTGTTGTGTTTTTAAGATCGAATTCAATGATTGAAGCATATTTTGTGCAGTTGGTTGAGGTGATTATACGGTTTTATCTGCTTCTGTTGAGTTTGTAAGATCGAATTTAATTACTGAAGCAGATTTCTTGCAATTATCAGAGGTGATTAACTGATTATACAGTTTTATCTGTTTCGAAATGAATCGAGGAGAAATTTAATAGTGTTAGCTAGTTGGATAACGATGGATTTTTGTATTATTAATGGAGGCATGAACAGTTATTGAGGATTTGATAAGTTTGAGATCTTTTGCAGGAGGAATTAATCGATCGGAACGTAAATGGAGGCAACAGCACCTGTTGTTGACGCAGAGTACTTGAAGGAGATAGAACGTGCTCGTCGTGATCTTCGTGCTCTCATCTCCAACAAAAAATGTGCGCCTATCATGCTTAGATTAGCGTACGTGATCGTTTAAATCTTTGCTGCTTCATATGATTTTGTAAATCGAGTAGTTCATTAGTTCATATTGATTGATCGATATCAGCTTAAATAACACTTTGTTAATCCTTAACCTTTGATATGCTAATGTAAAATTGATTATATATGTTTAAGCATACGTCAATCACTCATGTTGACTTTGTACATCAAACTGCATGGATTAAGTGTAAATCGCCACATGGTTCTCCCTAACACAAAAACTTACAGAATTAGCTATGGTGTCAGAGTCACCGTTTTCAGCAAATGTTCTTGTATTATTGTAGAGGGGAAATAGCCAATAGGATTGTAGGATGTACACCTTTTGTTATCAATATTTTCTCCTTCAACATGCTTGCATTCCTTATGTAAGAGTTTGCTGATCTAAGCTAAACAAGAAAAACCTAATAAAGGGAAAATAAAAAGAACTAGCCCTTAGAGATATGAGCTATATACGCTATTCTTGAAACATCGGATTTCTAGAGCTGGCTAAATGCATTGGTAGATATTGAAGAGAAGAAATTTTATATATACTAATTATCAACTTGTTTATACATTATAAGTTGTACAATTTGTTTTAATAGGTTGTACTCATCTTTTGTTTTCTTTTTTAATCTTTAACTTGTCATTTTAACCTAATACTTTTATATGTTTTACAATCTATCCTCAATATATATTTTTTTACTTTCAATTTTAGTCACAATACTTTTTATATCTTATAAATTTTCATTTTATGTTTCGGTCTAAATTTTTCGAGTTAACACGCCGTAGCGTGCGTATGTGATTCAATGTTTTACACTTATTTTTTTCGTTTAACAGCTCCATCGCGACACGATGGTCCTATATCGACTTGCTTATTGTTTTACGTTTCACTTGCATGGTTTAACGTTTTTATGTCTACTTTTTGTTCGGTTTTATTTTTATTTTTATTTTTATTTTATTTTTTAATACGAGTTTTTACGGCGTTGGTCGTCACTAGCAGTGGCGTGCCATTGGTGCTACTTGGCACGGTTTTATGCCTCCACTACAACGCGGGGGGTTAAGACTTGTTAAGTATAAGTCCTAAAATTATTAGATTACCACAATAGCATCAAGTTTGTTGACAACAGAATCAATATGGCTTGGTTTATTTGGTTAGGTAAATTGGCATTTTGATTCTCATATTCATAAAATTACACTTTGTTCCCTCAGATGGCATGATGCAGGCACTTATGATGCTAAAACCAAGACAGGAGGCCCAAATGGATCTATCAGGAATGAGGAAGAGTATAGGCATGGAGCAAATAATGGTTTGAAAATTGCAATTGATCTATGTGGTGAGTTGTTATTGTCTCAAATATGTATGTTCATTGGTCCTCCTTGAGAAGGTCCCATTATGATTTGTGACCACCATTTGAGAGGCAATTATACGTACAAGAACTTTTCTAAATTGCATGTGCATATTAGAAACCATTTTTATTAATAAAAGAATCATTAATATCCTTAGGTGTGTCCCTATAGATACGGTGGCAGCCTCATGGATAAGTCTTATACAATCTAACAATCTACAATGTTACAAATAGTTTAACAAATGCTATTTAGGCACGCTGTGCTTCTAGAACCGGATGTATACCCCACCTGGGAAAATATTTAAGCTTTCGCCTCTATGCTAGAAAAGCATGTCTTATGTCATAAGAAAAAGGGTTTACACACACACATGTATATACCCACAGAATAAATGTATACACTACACACATATACACACAGATTAAATGTAGGTCAAGTGTCAACCACATCATTAGAGGCGTTGTCACCATCATTTATCGGAGGAACAATCAGAATAGTGGATTTTGATAAGATCTGACATGAGACAATGATTTACTAGTGAGTGTTGAATCTGGAACATTTGCCATTATTCGCTTAAGTATTCTCTTTGCCTGTTTAACACACTGACTCAAACTTTATAATAACTTATCATCCATTATATTTTTAAAGTGTTTCTTATAAAACTTTTGTTTATCTATAAACAGAAGAAGTGAAGTCCAAACATCCTAGAGTCACATATGCTGATCTTTATCAGGTACCATCTATAGCTGGTCTGTTTCAAACATGTTGCACCTTTTCAAGTAACCGTGATTGTGACTGCAATATCTATTTTCTGAGAAATAATGTGGTGGTTATACAATACAGAAGTAAAGATACTTCCTTGATATACATACCATTTTCACCAGTAAATACCTGTTTAAATTATTTTAAAAACACATATTAATATCCGGTCTTTGTTATCCCTAACTCGTCTTTAAGATTTTAAGTTCAAATGATCTTTTACACTGCATGATAAAAGACCACCAGCAAGCACTACCGAAGGACAGATATGTTCACCATAACCTATTACCCATTCATGGTCCTTGATTCACTTCTTTCAAATGTATGTTCAGCTTGCTGGAGTTGTTGCAGTTGAGGTGACTGGAGGCCCCACTATTAACTTTGTACCCGGAAGAAAGGTGTATAAAGTAGTATTTCAGTAGAAAATTCTTATATGTTTGTACTTATTTTTCAAGTATTCTCAACCAGGATTCAAATGTGTCGCCTAATGAAGGACGTCTTCCCGATGCCAAGCAAGGTATGTCGGTCACCTGATTTACTTGAATCAATTTCAACCGTTTAGATGAATAGATTTCTGAGTTTTACTCTTGTGCAGGTCCGTCCCATCTCCGTGATGTCTTCTATCGGATGGGCTTATCTGATAAGGATATAGTGGCACTTTCTGGTGGCCATACTCTGGTGAGTTTCATCAGATCAAAGTTATCACAGTTGTTTCTCAGTAAATATTATACGAAAACTTGTTGTTTGATCACTTTGATCTTGACTTCAGGGGAAGGCACATCCTGAGAGATCTGGCTTTGATGAAAAACCTTGGACCAAAGACCCTTTGAAGTTTGACAACTCCTACTTTGTGTAAGATAAACAATCTTTTGTAAGGAATTGTGCATATTTTATTCTTTTATAAATCTAAGACTTCTGTTGTTATAAATGATGGGTGTCTCAGGGAGCTTTTGAAGGGAGACACTGATGGACTACTTAAACTTCCTACTGATAAAGCGTTGGTGGAGGACCCAAAGTTCCGTTCCTACGTTGAACTCTATGCAAAGGTTGGGACATTCATTCTTATGAAATTGCTTTCAACATTTAAGAGAAAATCACCTGAAGCCATATTCACTCAACATTTTACTTGAATAGAAATTTGCCCATATATATAACAAAAAGCGTAATTATTTGACTGCCTAAAATGATTAGATGGAAGTATAACCCATTTAAAAGATGACATGTAAATACGGATGTCGTCATGGAGTGATTCTGAGTTTAAAATTCGTTATTGGCGATGCCACGTGCCATCTCCCTATTGGCAAGTGTCTGTCATCTTCCCATTTTTGGCTTATAAACCTTTAAAAATCTCCATTTGTGCTGTCATATGTCATCTCCCCATAGGATGAAGAGTCGTGGGGCTTCATCTTCATGCATATCTCCATTTGCTCTGCACCTGCCAAAATGACTATTTTCTTTTAAAAGTTGGTCAAAATGACATCTTATGTGATTTTTTTAGTATTCAATCATTGTTGTAAACAATTTGAGCGCAGGATGAAGAGGCATTCTTCAAAGACTATGCTGAATCACACAAGAAGCTTTCAGAGCTGGGTTTCACCCCACCATCTTGTTCTTATCTGAAATCGAACCCTGCAACAGCAGCCTTGCTGGCTCAGAGCGCTGTAGGAATCGCTGTTGCTGCTACTGTGGTCATCCTCAGTTACTTCTATGAAGTCAACAGGAAATTCAAATAAATTAAATTCAGCAAGCCCGTGATGTAAGCAATGATTTGTTTTTAGCAGACTATTGAACACATTCATGATTGACTTGCAGTCATAAATAAAATGATGCATTGCCATTGCTTATTGCCATTTAAAGCCAAATCCCAGGGAGAACAAGTGTATCTCCATCTTTAAGTTGTAATGAACTAAGAGTCAGTTGTTAGTTAAGTGTTGAGTTTCCTCCAAACCGCAGCAACATTAGCTTCTTCAAAGTCCTTACCATCCGGCAAAAGCTCAGTCCAATCACCAGTTCAACCTGACCTCCTTGATCTCTTGGCCAGTGAATTCCCAGCCCCATTTGCTACAACAGTATTCAACTTATTTTCATTCTCGTTAGCGAAAAAATGTTTGGTTTTGCTTGGGTTTGAACAATGTTCCTTACAATGTTGGGTAATCTGCTGTGCTCTCTCCTAAGCCTTTGAGACGTGAATCAACCCACTCGGCCCGTTCACCACGGCTGGCTTCATTAGCCTAAGAGTCTCCTTGGCCTCACCTAAACCTCCCTTGTTTCATCAAACATATTTTCAAATTGCACATTTTATTGTTATCCATTGCTATCATTAGCACCCTCCTGTATACACCTTCAGCTTCTATATACTTGTTTTGTTGCATAAGTCCCCAACCCATTCCCCTGCAAAATTCAAGCTTTTCAAATCCATATCCAAATCTCCAATTCGAATTAAATAATATTCAACAGTGGTGGTTCGGTTAACCATTTTCTATAAGCTGAAACTTACAGTTTGGTTTTGGTTATGGTTATGGTTTGTGTCACATAATCCAATAACCGAAACATATTAGCGTGTTATGCTTTTGTTTAAATGCTTGATTTTGATGTTATTGTTGGTTTTAGAAAATTTTTAACTAGCTTTAAAAAACCTGAGGATATTAATACATGTTAATTTTATAGAAACCTTTTATTATTATAATCCAAGCCTGAAACTATATGCTCAAGTAAGACAAGGCTAAAACTGAAGCCCATATCTAACGGATAATCGAAATTAATCAAATTCATAGGTATACGTTTTCGATAACCGAAACTTTTTGGTTATGGATTAGAAGCGAACCAAACTGAACCATACTAAATGTGCACATCCTACTTCTTACCGACTGGTAAGCAAGTTACCTCTTGCTCCACTGAAACCTGAAATTTCTTCCCTTTGGGATCTTGTGGTTTTAGTTCGCTTCCAGTTAAAAGATGTCCCTAATTGAATCAAGAACAAAATATGCTTCAACAGTCCAATCTGATCAAGAACAACTTGTGCCTCAACTGGTTTGGGTTAGTTTGCCAGTTCCGGTCCAAAAACGGTTTTTTTTACACCTCTTATCATGGTTCTAGAAACAGTTTTTTAAGATCTTTAGATAATGCGAGGCAACAACTAGCTCGTGTAATGGTCGGTTTCAACCTCAAGTTGCGAAGCACGTATTTCAATAGTCGTGACTAGTACATGAACATCATAAAAGCTATATTAGAGTAATCACCATGGACTCTTATGACATCTATCATGAATAAATGCTTCATTAAAGTAGTGTGTGTCCATCGCTAAACTCAAGAGAATTGTTTGTCGGCACATGAACATATGTCGTAAGGGCCAACCGGTGGTAAATGATGTATTCGCCTCACCTATTTTAATTGTGCTGTGTGCAGGTCAGTTATGATGCATTAATAGGTAGTTATAAAAGTAGATTAGGAGCTATTTCTTAAAAAACACATGAACAAACAATTGGTCTCACCAATTTATACATCAATTCTTTCAATTTATACACCATTGAACATGTCAAACTTATATCATCTCCCAATAAACATGCACACAGATCACCATCAAAAGGTTGCAAAGCAGTCTAAAGATCATTGTAGCCATAGGTAAATTACCAAGCGAGTACAATAGGAATGATTAAATAATGTATTTGTATATGGTTTACTGGTAACTGAAATAAACGTACTTGCTAAATATCTAATAAAATTGCAACATGTTGGCCTATTAGCTCAGTTGGTTAGAGCGTCGTGCTAATAACGCGAAGGTCGCAGGTTCGAGACCTGCATGGGCCAATAATAACTTTTTTTATCTGACAGATCCATACTTTGATAAGCTTCGATCCTCGTGGTGCATCTGCCATTTTAAAGTTTATTTCTTTGTTTAAGATGACTTCACAGATCCTAGAGTTTAAGATAATGAAATGGTATCTTTATATGAGAGGGATCTTATCTTTGACAACTGCTTATGACATTGATTTAGAATAACCTGATGTAAAGACAGACTTTTTAACATGGTGAACTTGAAGATGGAATTTCTTGCTAATCAAGATGCTTTGAGAGGTTGTTAAATTCTTATGTACTTCTATGCTACTAAGGAGGTTCACTTATTGATTGGTAATGGTGAAAATGGTGCTTTGATTCTTAGTTATACTAATGTCGAGTGTAAGGATATGAATGTGAGTTCGAAAGCTTCACTATATTGTAGCCACATCAACTGCTGTAGCTGAGTGATTATATGGTTGAAAGGCTTTGTGATAGAGCTTGAAATCATGTCTTTGTGATAGAGTTTGGAATCAAAATCAAAGATGTGGTGGCATTGTGTGATAGTTCAAGTGCTTTGCACTTGTCTAATGTTCTTATGTATCTTGAAATATTTTTGCATATTAACATGAAGTTTAGTTCAAAAGTCATTTAATTTGAGAAGGTACTTATGTATCTTGATATATTAAAGCATATTAATATGAGGTTTAGTTCAAAAGTCATCTGATTTGAGAAGGTTGACACTGAATACAATACAACGAATTTGCTGACTGAAATTTTACTGGGTTCAAAATTCTCGGTTTCACGATTACAACATGTAAATGTTGAATAACTTTCGCTGCAGGTGTCAAGGTTATCTTAGCGATAAGGTGGAGATAGTTGAATATGATGTATCACGTAAGTCAACAGTTAGTAAGATGTTGGTAAGAGGATGAATGTCTATAAGGTCAGATGATATTGTTTGATGAGTGAGATGTATTAGAAGTTTAATCTGTGTAAGATGTTTTTATCAAGCTAAGTTTAATTAATTTGAGCATAGTTCTTGTTTGAGAGCGCTAATGAGCGGATATTTGTAACATTTATAATCTTAACATTATTCTCAACACGATCTAATCACTAGGCAATCCGATTGAATATACTTCAGGTACACATGCTGATATCCAAGGTGAAGTGTAGCTTCTACGAAAAATGGATTATAATACTTTTATTTGTTATTAAAGTAATTATTTGCAACCAATCAAACTTGTAGAATGAAAGTCCGAATCTCCATAGGACCCAACTCGACAACAAGATCCGATGGGTCAACGGGCCCACCTCTAACCGTTGGTGGCTCGATCTCCCTTCTGCCTTCAACCTTCCATGGCATCCTCTTTATTGCTGACTTATCTTGGTTTGCAGATAAACTTGTTTCTTTTATTTGCTTGATCTGTTAAGAATGATTTTATACCATTAGATTTATAAATAGCAAGAAAATTCACTAATTTTAAAAGTATAGGCGTGATGGTGTACCGTTTTATGAGCGAACACCTTCTTAAGTTCGACTTTGACTTTGGTTGAAAAGTCAACATCTTCACCAGCCTCGTATAGGTGGGCTAAACGAAGAAGCACACTTCCGTCTTCCAGTTCCTATAGAAATGAAGGTTAGAGGAAGTGAGGGAATGTTTGATAATTGTTGTGTAATGATTCGATATGTTACCTGAAGTGTGATTAATGCGACGTTAGGGGGTAAACTGTAGTTAGGATCCATTGTTGTTGATCTTGTTGAGTGTGAAGCTTTATAAGCTTCTTGATTCTGTCAAGTAAACGGTCGTTAAGTTATTCTATCTGAAGGAAACTATAAACTGATTCCAGTAAAAAGGACCAAGAAGACCAACCCAAGGGGACGCAAAATCCCAAATGTGTAAATTCGACAATTTTTTATAAATGAGTTGATTCAGATAATCTTTTATCTCTAACTAGTCAAACGTGTAAATTATATAAATTAACTTGAAAGGGCGTGGGTCAAATGACCTGAATGGGTCAAACAGGTTGAAATCACCCAAAGTAATATTTTTAGATAATTCAGATTTCTATTGAAATAACATGGTTTTTGTAATCATATTTGACACTAACTATTTTAAAGGAAAAAGAATATGGACAATAAGTATTTTGAGTCAGCTCAAAATCATTTCAAAACGACCCATTTTGTTACCCAACCCGCCCATTTGCCACATCTAATTATTTATTACTCTAGGTTAAATTTTAGGGAGATATACCTCATGTGTAAACGCTAAGAGGAGAGGTGAATAAATCTCTTGGCCCATTGTTCGGCGCCAGCGTGATCCACTACCAACATTGTCAACGCTCAGATAATAATTTCCTCGAATCTGAAACAAAATTATATAATGAGGTTTAATGGACCCATCTACATCTCGGATTTGACCAGAAATACTGGGTCAACAAAAAGTATCAATGTTTAAGCTAGCATACCGCAAGTCCTTGACAGGTGGTCTTATTACACACGGTCTCGTCAAGTGCTTCACCTACCCCTCTACCATCATCATACAGCATACGCCTTAGGAAAAAGGAAAAATATTTAGTCATTTTTATATTGCTTGTATGAAGAAAATAACATGAATGAGACTTGATATCATAGAAAAAGAGGATCACCGATGAAACATGATCTCCATTTGCCCGTCATGGATGCTAGCTCCACCGGTAGCACGATCAACAAGCACTGACATCTCAGTCTTGTTGTCTCTTGTGAACATTCCAAGATTGAGCTGATGACGAATTATCCAAGTGAAAAATATAATTACTTATTTGCTCCTTACTTTATCTTGATTTAAGCATCTGTCTTTTATTTTCATTTCACAAACCATCTATTATTTTTACAAAAATGTCTACTTGTAGTCATTTTATTTATTAACTTCTTAAATAATCAGAAGTTACCAAACAAAAATATTACCAATAACATGAACATATACACATAAACCAGAGGCCACGAGAGTTACCGGATAATAATTCCCTGCTACTGGTTGTGTGACTTGTAGTGGCCAGTCTTCTCTATAATTTCGTACCTGATAATAAATCAAGAATTACTAGCCATGAAAGATGCTAGTGAAATTAACTGTAGGGTATATTAAGAAACGTATAACGTCCTAACCCTTTTGAGAAAGTCCCTTCCGTTAGAATCGGTATAGAACACCTTGTTGGTGGCCATATCAGCTGTAAATCTAGTAATCACTTCTTTTCCAATGCCATCATCCATTGGAATTTCACCAATCTAACCAAAGTGTTTTTATAAAACCAGAACTGTCAGCGATCACTCTTAAGATTGAGGTGGCAACTTAGACCAATTTACTTAAGGATGGGTTGACTTATGTTATATTTTATCTCTAACGATCACACTTGTAAGCAAAAGGAAAAAAATAGCTTAAACGGACGTAGGTGGAGCAAGTCAAGAGTCGCTTAAAGTGCTTTTTCTTGCATAAAGTCTCTGAATCATATGATTCATAAGATTAATTCAATTCCATAATAATAAAACTTTTGTAATCATATATGACAGACTAACTATTTATTATAATAAGGTTACGAGAAAAAGTGCTTCAGGACAATTCAACTCTCTTCGGACCATAAAAAGGTGACCCATTTTGACCCGTTACCCAAGCCACTGATTTTTCCACCTCTATGCCAAGATATACTCATGTACAAGGTGCCGTGAAAGGGTATACATACAGTGAACTCAAATTCAGCATGCTCTTTGTCTTTGTAAAGTCTTGTCACCTGAAAACATACAGAAAAGTAACTGTAACAAAAAAACACCAGATTCTAAAAACTCCTGGTTCTGTAGGTAGAATCAAGATCCTAACCTGATAGATCCATGGGTTGAACTGCTGATGAACTTCATCTACAAGTGGTCCACGAATGACTTTAATAGGTACCTGAAAGTGAAGTGATTATATCACTGTTCAGCGACATGGCCCAGCCAGTGGTTTATAGAACCAAGTTAAAGTTAATGGAAAGCCATAAACAGGCTGAAAAGAAAGAACTTTTTAAAAAGGAGACAAATACGTACTGATCTTGAAACTACAGCTGGGGGTGATCCATCGGGGTGGAAAATGTATGCTCCAGAAGGCTATCAGAAAATATACCAAGTTTACTAATTGAAACATATTAGGAATTGCATTTTGACTTGTGTTATTAGTTTTATTTCATGGGGCCTATCTTCATCATGAAAATGGGACCTACAAAATGAAAACATAACTTTTGTACCTGGCTATCAGCTGCACTACCATACCAGAGATAGCTTTGTTGTACTGGTAAATCAATCTAGAAAATGGAAGTAAATAGTTAGAAAACCGGAAAACCGTTCTATTATTGTTTAATGATTAAAGCGTAACTTACCCTTGTTCTAGAATTTGTAATTCTTTTTAGTTGTCCTGACTTCAATGAAAATGACATCTTCAAGCTTCCTGGTCCAATTTCAACATCATCATTCTGTGGTGTGTCCGCCATGGAAACATGTCCTCCTGAATTTCAATAAAATTATATATTAGAAAAAATATTGTAACTTTATTACACTATTTTCTCAGTTGTTTCAAGGAAAAAAATTAAGAAAAACATTGGTGTATCAGTTTGTTGACGCTTTAAAAATGAATACATACATATAGCAAATAATTCTTATAGGCAAGTAAACAGGCATAAAAGCACCTTTTCCAGGTGTTTTGGTAATGAAGTAAGTGTTCCAACCCAAAGGTGGTACGGATGCTTGAAACAAAAGCCAATATTTTGGAACATCTTCAGGTGAAATTCCCAAATAAGCTTCTGTGTAAAAGCTTCTTAGGTTGCGTGTTACTTTATCAAATTCTATGAATTGTGCTTCAATTGTATTGCCATTGTCGTCTTGGACAGCTAAGTTATCATCTTGGACCTGTTAAAATGGGTAACGGGTTAGGTTGCTTTTTCATCTGTTCTTTTTTTTTTGATTTTATAAACAAATACATGTATTAAATATGATTGAACAAGCTCCAATATTAAAATATAATCTACGTTCCTTGATAAAGAGATTTAGGAAGATAGATTAACCTATTAGACACCCTAATTGACCCCATTTTTAGGTAAGGGGTTAAAATGTCGCACCTAGTTTTTGCAACATCACACTTGTCTATTCAAATACCCAATGCAACTAGCTATTTTCTAGTTAAAAAATGTCAAAAACTCTCTATAGTTTGCAAGATCAAGTGACTTTGGACAAACGTGCAGAAGTAAAAATGCAAGAAAAAAGAGATTGTATTGTTTCATTCTTTAGCATTCTTTAATTTATTTTTTTACAATGAAAAGTCAACTAAATTGGTACACAAAATATAATAAATGTTCAATCATATCATAGACTCACCGGTATCCTAATAAAATCCTTGCGGTTCCATCCAAGAGGATTATATGCAACAATAACCTGCAAAGAAACAAAAAATCTTTTAACGAATTTTCATAATAGGTGACTATTTAACTACTTATATTTTGCAAGCCATTGATTACCAAACTCTTCCCTGAAGGAATGCTTTCTGCTGGTGGGCAATAACTTATATTTAGCAGCGGACACTGTCACATAAGAAATTACTGTCACATGAATCTTTACAGAAACTAAGAGAAAAGAGCTAGTGATATTAGAATATAAACCTACAACTTTAGATTAATTTTGAAGCATCACCTGGGTAAATGTGGATGTGGATGTGGGTATAGTGCAATTAGATGTGGAGCTGGTTAGGCATGATAAAGCTGAACTGACAACAGCCTCAGCCTAAGGAAACTCAAAGAAGATGAATATAATATGATAAGTAATAGCACAGAAAGTACTGAAATTTAAAGGATGAACAAACGTATACCTCAAGAGCTCCAATTGCTAAGCGTTTTTGGTAGTCATTTGTCGTATGTTGTTTAGCAGTACCGGTAATGGCATCATGGTGCTGTGCAATTCCTAAAGCATCTCCAAGACTAAATGTGTTGGGACCTTTACTTCGCCTTCCTGCCAGGTACTCCAGCTGTCTTGATGCCTAATTGTCACAGAAGTTGTGACATTAATTTTAAATTTTAAATGTTTATTCATGAAGTTATCAGGTTTCGACAGTAATTATGTTAACAAAACAAGATAATTAGCTAATTACATATTTGAGTGTTTGGTAAATTCTGATTATTTAAGAGAGTAACAAAATAAAATGTCAAAAAAGACATTTTTGCAGGAAAAAAAATGGAATGCTTTTTGTGAAATGTGAGTAAAAGTCTGTAAATTTAGGTTAGTAAGAAGTGGTGATTGGCTAATTTTAGTTTACCCTTATAAAATCAGTTTTGTTGCAAGTTGCAAGTAGTAATAAAGAGAAGTCTACTTATCCAAACATCAAAAACTGATAAGCAGAGAATCAGTTCCAGAATGCAAATCCAAACATCCCCTATATTATATTGTAAATAGCATCTAATTATGTAAAGGCATAAAAAAGGATCAAACTAGTTCAGATTGGATGGCATGACACAACTGTCCACTTTTTAACTTTTTAAATGGTTAGTATGTTAAATATGATTACATTAGGCAATTCTAATAATTAAAGAATTATCTTAATTCTTTTAAAAAAGGCCGTTAGAAGGTTGTACACATTTATATACACTTTGGGTGATTTTCTATTGGTTTGACTGATTTTCTTTAGAGCTAAACATCTTAATTAATTAAATTTAACCCAAATTGACCCATATAAAAAGGGTTGAAATTGCCACCTCTACATACTACAAATATATGCCAGTTATTTTGTGTAATGATCAGGACTTGATTATCTGCAAATAGAAGTTACCACAGCATATCTCTATACAAATTTTACCATAAAGATTGATAAAAAAAAGAAAATCTGCAAGTTTGCATGCTTATATAATGCAATCCACTCAGTTTATGAGCTTACCAAATAATATCCGCTCAATGAGCGTACGTATCCTTTTAGGGCTGGACGACTTGTAAAGTAACCTGTCCAATAAGAATCTCCACCATCTGCATATCTGCACACAAGAATTAAGCATGTTAGTTGTAAACAAAAGTCGAAAGATTAAACTTCAAAGATCTAGAAGAAGCTAACGGGAAGTAGTCATCAGTTTTGAGTGGCCAAGACATATTTGAAGCAAATTTTGCGTCGGTGTAAATAGATGGAGAGGAATACAACGCATGCACACGACCATCCTGCAATATAATCATATTAACTTTAAGTCAAATCACATAAAGTTAAGAACATAAATCTTTAAAAAAAGAAAACAAGAAAAATGAAATTGATGGAGACATACCTTGTTAACATAGTGAATTAGCTTGTCCATTTGCTTGAACCAAGACTCAGCATATTGGTATTCGAAGTCATCTCCCATCGTCCACATAATATGGTTTGTCCTTGTGACGTTTGCCTGTCATTGTATATTGAAATATTGTGACTCTGTTCCAAATTTCTTTTATTGGAATTGTAAAACAAAATTTGTATTCTGATGTGTTTGAAGTTCATTCTTAAAAATTCTCGGTCAAAATTTTTTTATGTTTATTAATATTTTTGTAAACAATGAATACATTAAAAATCCATTATGCAAAGTGGAGAGAGGGTGGTTACACGGGTTGAGACAGGTCAACAAATTTGACTCGGATGGGATTTCCCTGGTTCCCAAAACTAATTCATCACGCACCATCCGGTTTTCAATTTTTAACGTATAAGCACAAAAACAAAATGATTTTGTTAAAACAATTTGCTTACTTGAGTCAGTGCAGCACTGATGAAATCATTCACTCGTTTTTCAACATTCATGTCAAAGAGAAGAGGGTTGTCCTGTGATATCAGCATCAAGAAAAATTATTGAATACAGGTCAGCAATAGTAATAAGAATAATAAAACAGAGGTTTTCACTTCAGCATTAGCAAATAGAAACATAACCTGAACAGGCTCAAAATCTCCATTAACTTCAAAATTGAAACCATCCGGGGCACTGTAATGAATAGGAAATGCATTGGTAAATATTTGTGAAGATGAACCAAATGTTTTGGAGCCACGCCATACGACTTCAAGGCTTTTATCACCCTTCCTCTTGGCTCTATCTTGATAATCAATCCGTGCAAAATGAACTGAATCAAACCCGAGCTGAATCAACACCACAACCATTCATTTACCAATATAAAATCCTCTTGAACTTATTCGATCAATTATAACCAAAAAGCTAGAATTACCTCAGCTCCTAAAAGATAAGCTTGAACTGCAGAATGCCCGAATGGATCAATCTGCCAACCAGCCCGAGGGGTTACATTAAAATAAAGCTTTATTAAACTATGGCCCAAAGTTGTTTGATCAATCATGTCTATGTAATGTGTAGCTGCTTCATCATGCATACACCAGCCTCCGTTTCTGATCCAGTAATTATTCGGTTATTCCAAACATTAGTCAATAGTAACTGGGAAAATAACCACACAAATGATGAGTTTATTTGCATACACGAATTCTAATTGGCCTGCAGAAACGAGCTTTTTCACTTGAGCTTGAATCTCCGCACTTTGCAAAAGCCACCATCTTTGGAAAAAAGCCTGTATTGTTCATTAATAACTTGTAAAAGGTCATTTGGTCACAGGTTTGAGTCGCTAAAATGGACTGCCTACATTGGTGCGGATCATACTTACCACATGTATGGGCGGGTGCTTAAACTGAAGCCACATTACTTACTTAATCAGTTTTGAGTGTTTGGGTTCAAGATTGATTATGATTATGACCATATGATTGTTTGGAATCAAATAATCAGATTTGGTGAAGCATATAAGAAACTAATTATTAAATAACAAGTGCCCGTCTAATTCTATAATTATATGTCTTCAAAGACAAAATGATCAACACATACCCAAAATATGTCTTTTTGGATGCACGTGTTTTGGAAGTGATTATGTGATATTGAATAATAAGAATCAGACAATCAGATGTTACAAAACGGGGCAGTAGAAACAGTATTTGGATGTATTTTTGTTGTTTGAAGCTCTGATAATTACATAAAGATATGTTTAAGTGTTTGACAAATTCTGATTATTTAAGAAGTTGATAGATAATATGACCAAAAACACAAATCCAAACACCCACTCATGCTATATAGATAGGCATTTCTATCTCTTCAACCCCATTAAAACCTAAATCAATATTAAACAGATCAACCAAGGTCAATACCATTTCAGCAAATACGAATTTCCTGTTTGGATCACGTAGCAGCGACATGACAACCGAATCCAGTACATTTTCAACACAAGCACCCTATGACAACACCACATCAGCAATACATTAGAAAATACTCAATCAATCAATCAATCTGCAAGCACAGAAAATCAACTTCAAATTAAAAATAAAGAACCTGTATGCTGTTATTTGATCCAACAAAGTACTGATCAACTGTCTTCAACCAACCCACATCATCATGTGAATGTGGGACCAAATGAACATTCAACTTCCCCTCAACAATCCCACTT
This sequence comes from Flaveria ramosissima, assembly GCA_025215565.1. NCBI lineage: Eukaryota > Viridiplantae > Streptophyta > Magnoliopsida > Asterales > Asteraceae > Flaveria > Flaveria ramosissima. The sequence continues at coordinate 309,016 of JACVEC010000125.1, read as the reverse complement.
CCAGTTTCATACCCACCAATCAATCCACAAGATACAAGAACACAAACCACAAATCCCCATAAAAAGCTTGAAACTTTTAACAAATCAGACATCTTTTCCCCCAAATTCAAAGAACCCTAATTACATTCCTTCATCAACTACCCAATTCCCCTTGATATCTCATCAACACCCACATATATAATGCAATACACATCAAATAATGCCAAAATAAAACGACTTTTTGCCATTACTTTAGTGGGGTGCAAACAAAATTCACATTGGTTTTCCCTCAGCCGGCGGATTTACTCCAATTTTATATGGAACAACAACAACACAAGATAATACTAAACTTTTGGTGGGTCTTTGTATTCTTTGACCTCTGTCTAGATGTTTTATCTTTTCAAGATTTACAGTCATGAGTCACGAGTAGTGGGTGAGTGTTTGTGCAGAATGAAGTAGGGGAAACATGTGCTTTCATAGGACACTGTGAACCAACTTCGTGTGGGAACCGTCACCGGAAATAGGGTGCTAATCATGCCGATTTAAGGAAAAGTGTTGATCTTGTAAGCATAAGCATGATTCTGTTTTTTGTACTTTAGTTTACTGTTGCATGTGGTTTGGTGATAGATCAATGATTTGTAGCTATTGAAAGAAAACCAATTGAAGCATATTTGGTGATTTATCAAGTAGGTTTCCTTCACGAGTTTTGTGTAAACAATTCCGCTACAATCCCATGTATCAAAACATAAATATCAAAATACGTCGTAACGGTTGTTAGTCAACGTAAAACCTGAAGACAACAAAAAAAGGTATTAAAAAACACGTCGTAATAACTGTCACTCAGCCGTAAAACCTTAATGCGTACTCAGTCGTAAAAACCATATAATCGTGTATTTGATGGGGAAAAAACTAACTAACCATGAATTGCAAAGAAAACAAATGTTACATGACCACACTCTAATAAATCCAAAATTTAATCTTAAGATAAAAGAAAATATAAAAACCAAACATTTTTGGTCATATTTAAAACTCATTAAAATTTTTGTAGTAAAATTATTTTAAAAAAATCTAAAGTTTCTTGACCTTTGTGGCAAATTAGCAACATCTAAAACCGCTAGAACCATGTTAAAAATTACAGGTTTGTTGCACCCTAAGGGATTTGAATCAGTGTTACTGGTTTGAAGCAACATATGCCTACTATTAAGTTAAGAAATCCTCTTGTTAGGGACTATTCATGTTATAAGTTGATAAACAATTAGTATCATATTCATAATTTCTCAAAGTTAAGACAAAATCATAATATAATCAAACCACAATGATCATCCATGTAACTAGTTATAACTAATTGCTCCTTCTAGTTAGTTTTTAAATAAATGGGGTAATTTAATTATATATTTTGTATCATTGAGAGTTTATGGTATTTTTCTTTAAAGACTTTAAAATAAATAATTATTTGTAATCATCATTGGATGTTGTTGAAATTTGTCGAATGTTAATTTTATTTTTGTTTTATTGAAGTGTTCTATACGAACAACAATGAAGTGTTTTAGTTGGATTGGATGATGCTCTAAGAGTATACATTGTAGGTTTGTTTGAATCGCTCTCTTGCTAAATCTAGAGTATAATGTATATGGTATGAAATATGCATTTTTCTTCGGTTGATCTTAAAAACACGCTTATATTCAGGGGCGAAGCTTTATGGGGGCTGGGGGGGCCCCCGCCCCCCCCCCCCCCCTCTTTTTTTCGTTAGTAGTGTAAATTTTCGGCTCGATAGTGGAAATTTTTTAATAAATACAGAGTCCGCCCCCCTTAAAATAGTTTACTTTCGCCCCCGCCCCCGCCCCTAAGCAGTGGTTCAAGCTCCGCCACTGCTTAAATTTATATAGAGATCTTACAAGTAAACTAATAATCTTAACTTATTGTAATAACATGAGAACCAACCATCATAAGTTCATAAATGTCATGATGATTTATAGTCATAACAATTACAATGCCTAGTAATTGCCTAGTAATAACAATTGATGTGGAATGAAGAATTTCTTTGAATTTACAGGGGATTTACACAATTGTTGGTGGTTTCCTCGTCTGAAATAAAAATGGATTGGTTTTTAGGTAATCCGCAACTTGAGTAGCACATTATGAGTATATTTTTACTTTGCATGCGCTGGTCAACATAGCCGGCTCTACACTTTCATGCCATTATAACCTCTTACCCGAAGCCTCTTTATCAGTTAGCTAGCAAGCCACCTCATTGAACACGCTTGCCATCTCAGTGGGCTATATTCTTTTTATCATGTCAACAAATTTAAAGTCGGTACAGTTAAAATTCACTACCTTAAATAGCGGATTACCTAGAAACCATTAAAATCTCATTTCACACCTAGAAAACCACTAACTATTATCTAAATACCCAAGAAAGTTAAAGATTTCTTGGAGGGACAATATCACTACTAGGTTAAAGTGATCAAGATGAAGGCATGCCATGAGGATGTGAGGTTCATATAGTCATATCATTGAGAAAGATTCCATGCTTTATTTTTCTAGTCGCGTAGTTCTTATCGGTCAAAGAAATCGATTATTGATGTTTACAGTTGTTTAAGGCATGTTTGCTGATCAGTTTAAAGAGATCGGTCAATGTGTTGAACAAGAAGAACTCGTTTAAGACCTCTAATTTGGTTTTAAATATAATTAAGCTAATTAAGCTCCGATACCATATTATGGTTAAACAAAATATATTATCACAAACGTGTACAATGTGTATATATAAACATCTACACTACAAGCACAATGTACTACACAAGATCCATCTCCTATATAGAACATGGCATCGAATAGAGGTGAGAATCAAACCCAAATTAATTGATTCATATGCATTTTGTATCTACATTCATATTGATTTATAATAAGAATATATCCATGCACACGATAGTGCCATGACTTGGTACTACTGAATATGTATAACTTTAGATTATAAGTTCAAGCCGTAGTGCTTCAAATGAAATATATTTCTCATCCTAACCATCGATGTCATCCTTAACGTGATCTAAGTAAATCTTGTTTAGAAACTTCACGCACTTCGCTCTGGCTTGAGATCGATGCCACCTCGTCATGATCATCACCCACCATGGAATCCAAAGACATGGTTGAAGATGTTGTCGGGAGGAGGGTGAAAGTGGGATAATGTTTGTGTTTCGCCTTCACCCTCCTCCGCCATGTATGCAATGATTCTCTTATGTTTTCAGACACTATGGTTTTCTTAAACTGAGAACCCATCTGCAAACGTAACAGAAAAATCTAAGAAAACATACATGGACAAACACATACTATACATGGAAAGCTAGTCAAATTTGATGGGAGCTAAGTTAAGTAAATTTTAATGCGTTAAGTAACAAGTCAAAAAAGGTTTTGGCCCTTTTCCGGACCCTGCGCAAAGCGGGAGCTAAGTCACGTAAATTTTGACAAGTTAAGTAATAGATCAAATAGGTTCAAGCTCGCTAGCTAAGTCCTGTTGGATAAAAGTTTTATATATTTGACATCTTAACCTATTCTAAACGAGTAAAAAATGACACATATATCTCTTACAAACCAACAAACAAAATAGTAAATAGGATAGTGGTTGGATCATGCCTGAGTAACAATGACATAGAGAGGAAATGTGATGAAACTACACCAAATTTGTGATATTATCCTGCAGAAACCATGAGTTGGAAACGTAAAAAACATGACTTTCAGGCAATTTATGATCAAAATCAAGCTTTTAGATCATGACTTACCCGAATGTTAAGCGGATCACTAGAAAGCTACGGCTTTTTGTAAAACAAGAAGTTTCATTCACCTCCCACTACAAAAACAAAAAAGAAAAAGAGATCAAGAACCTTTGAGTGATTTAAATTGAAAAACCAAATTGTCAATGCTTATTCTTTGGTATCATGTTTGTAACAGTAAAATGACCGACAAACTAACAAAAGTATCCAGTAATATCTTATTCATAAAGTAGGATCTTGGGAGGATGAGATAAGGGCGAACCTTACATCTATCCCCATATAGAGAAGCTGCTTCTAATGAGACGCCAGACTCGTAAAATAAATAAAAATGTAGGAAATTAAATGGTCTTACCAGGGACCAAAGACACGTAGCCATTTCAAAAGCATTCTGCAAATAGCGGTTAACTATTAAAACTTAAGCAAAAAATATGGAATTTACTTAGATTTATTTTGGTTGAAGTACCTGAAAAGAAATGAACTGTATCAACCGTAACAGAAGCCTAGGTCTTCCAAACCAGAAAAGCTCATCCCTCAAGTTAAATTGACTCTGACTTTGACTTGTGTTCTTAGTTTCAACAGCCAGTTTTATTACTATCCGATGCAATTTCGTACCCACAAGGACGATGAACTTGTGTTCATTTTCATAAGTTTTAAACATAGAGCGAAAGTCAAGAAAGAACATATTACTGAATGCATGTAAAATGAGAAAGAGTTTAATGAGGGTGTGTATGTATTTACAATTGCCGGAAGGAACGACATCCAGAAGTAGATATTTGTGCCTGCATAACAGCAATGCGAATTCATTTAACGAATGATTAACAATATGACGTGAATTATGTGAGACTAAAATGTATTCAAACACAAAGATTACCATGAAAACCAAGAAGTATGCATGAAATGGCGAAAATCCATAGAGGGATGCTGCAAGGAAAAAAGTTGTGTTTCATCAATATACCTTATAAAACTTTCAATTTGAGTTTTTTTTTTTGGAAAACTAGAAATTTGTTGAAAATTAGAAAGAAAATCACTCTATAGAACAACCAAAAAGCTATAAAGAAACATTGATTCATGACTAATGTGTATTTGGGAAGGATCTATAAGTATAGGGCAGCATTGGTTTATACCTTATCCCAACGATATCTCGAAACTCTTCTTCCATGCTTCGAAGCATATAGTTATGGAAGTCATAAGACAGTGGCAGGTTATGAGTCTGAAACAATGAGTTCATGAAGAAACAAATGCATTCATATCAGTTGAATGTTACTTGTAAGTCAAGAAACTGAAGGGAAATTGTAATAGTATCTTACTGTTATAAATCCTAATCTCAAAGCCTTGTAATCTGCTCTATTTATAGAACTCCAAATTTGTCTGCTGAGACAAAGCTGAATGGAGAAATCAAATAGTTTGCAGAAAACAGTAAGAAAAACTTTCCTACATCGAAACATATGAATCACTTGCATGCAAGAAATACAGTTTGAAGGAGATGTGTGCTTTGGATATGCTATATATTAACAGAACTGTGAAATCGTATACTGATATCATATTCGATCGTATTACCAGCCAAACAAGGATATTATGTTGGCTCCATGGATGAGAAGTGTTGCGATAAATGAAAGTAGATAATCTTGTCATTCCTGTCACATGGTGGAATAAAAAGATGTAAAAATAATCATTAATTACACTGCTAGAAAACTGGGTATTTTACAATCGCTTTTTCAATCGGTGGGTAATTGGCAACCACTACCTATCTCCACTCGCAACTGATTACCTTGTGGTCTAGGGTGAGCCAAGGACTTGGCTTGGTTTTCCCAAGTTTTCCAGCTGTAGATCTGATGCGAGTGAAAAAGAACACTCTTTTAGGTAAAAGATGATGAAACCAAGAGACTAAATATATCAGAAAAGAATGATTTTTTTTAAGATGGAAATTGAAGAGATGATATACAGATTATATATGTAATATATGTTTTTTATAAGATAAAGATCCATATATATAAACTAAATATAGTAAAAACTAAAAGTATCGAGATGTTTTGGTGACAAAAAGACGAATAAAAAAGGCTTATATTTGAAAAAGATGACAGAAACCTTGATCATGGCGAGCGCGATTGCAAAGAAGCTGTAAGATACATGTGTTACACCCAAAACAAGCAAGAAGCGATGAAGCTGCTCAAGACTTTCTTTTGAAACAAAAGATGAACTACCCTGCAATATGGTGGGGCATATAGTCAGTGATCAATGGTTCACTAGAGCTCAAGAAACAAGTGCAAATGTTAACGAAATTTAATATCTAAAAAGGGTTCTCACTTGCAGTGCTTATGCTAGAAGTTAAACTCTCGATTCTACGAGTACAACATGTTGTTTACTTGACCACAATGTGGTCATTTTGAGTTATATTCTATGAGTTTAACACATTGTTTTCAGATTATTGATTGGTGATTCTTACTAGTGGTGGCTTCATCCCATTTACTTAAGATAAGTCTGATGCGGGTTGGGTTTTATTTAAAATGGATCAACTAAAAGAATCAGGTAAGTCGACTCGGGTTGTGTTTTATCTTAAACAGATCATATAAAAGAAATAGGTATAAGGAGAATGGGTGATCAAAAAGATCAAAAGGGTTTGAAGTTATTTGACATCTAATTATGTAGGAAACTTAGTGTATGCATGCAAACCCAACCCGAGCCACGTCCTTGTTCCGACCCTGACTAAAATGACCTTTACCCAACCTAGTCCGATGTGCCCATCTTGCCACCTCTAGTGCTAATCCGAATATTTTGAGTTCTATTCTTTGCATCATTTCATGTTCTAATCCGAATCACAATTATACAAAAAAATAACAACAAATGCTTTAATCAATCAGAATTTGAGTTACCAAATATTGTGAAAAATCGAAAAAAGTTTGCAACTTTGGTATACATCAGCTGTAAAGATTATCAACAGCTTTCACAAATTAACTTTGTAACATTTTATAAAAGTGGACACATACTGAATCAATCAGGATCAACTTTTTCTTTCAGAAAGTCCCACAAAACCACACCAGATGGAATGGACACTTGTCATGCACGCATTGGGTAATTCATGAATATTAGCCAAGCTTTTAAGTGTTTTTAACCAACTAAGCAAGTACCATCGGCAGATACAGTCTAATTTATCTTATTGATGGCAAATATTGTAGATATGTGGTCACTAAGATCCATAACCCTTAAAGAGATGAAAAGAAGATTATTCAGAAAAGCAAGATTCCTCACAATTGATACATATGTTTTGACCTTTACCTATGATTTGATGCCAAAAACAACTCCTAAAGTTTCAATATTTGCAAGAACTAATTTGTATTACTAATCAAATATCTAAAGTACCCTTTCTTGTGGCCCAATTTACGATAATAGCAAATTGATGAAAGGGATATGCTGCAACTAGTATTTTAAAAAAATATATATATAGAAAATTAAATCAATTGCATAATTCTGGTTGTTAAGAAAGATTAAATTTGAACTATAAGGAGAATTGTCTACCTCAGGGCATATTTCACTGTGTTTATGGCTCAGAAGCTGTCTGGAAACCGAGTAAACTGAATAGTTTTTGAAAGATAACTTATGCTGCAGTGGGTCAGCAGAACTTTTCTCAACTGAACATGGATAAAACTGGCTGCTAATCGCCGATGATTTAACACAAATCTTGGCAGCATAAATGATCCAATGACCCATCAACAACGATAGAACAGCAAAAAGCATTAGTTCTGCTCACAAAGAACCCAGATAATTGCAGGAAACAGTTGATCAGTTAACTAAAAAGCTTTTACGAAATTAATACAATAAAGAAACAAGATGTGTTATTATAGTTCATTACCTTCTTTGATCTTGTCTAGAGCTGCAATAAGAGCTTTCCTCTTTGTTCTATACAACCACTGACAAAATTCAATCAGAATTGTTTTAAAAAATTGTAACTTGAACACACCCAACAGATAACTAAGAAGGAAAACATGAAGATGCAAGACATTTGAAAACTTTCAACAAAAAAAAAAAGATTTTTCAAAAGTTTACTACTTGTTACCTTCTCAGTGTGTCCAAGAGCTCCATTAATGAAGAATCCAACAAGAACAATGACTGATACAACACTAGCAACAGCCCATGTTGGTGTTTCCACCAAAGATTTTCCTTCTTTCATCTCCATTTTCATCAAAATTGGACAAAAACCAAGAACCAATCTTCAAAATCTTGCACCTTTATTGTGCAAGAACTTAACCACTAGCGAAACTTAACGCTTTCGCTTATGGGTTTTGCTACTGATGCTAAAAACAGCATCAAAATGGGTTTTTTTTGAAGAATTTTGAACAAATTATGATGAAAATCAAGAATCCCAAATGAACTAGTGTCTATATATCTTGGTAGTTCACTGTAGTATTAAAATCATTGGGGTCATTTATGACCACCAATTAAATTGTTTAAGGGAGTTGGGAGACACATTTGCATGGAGGGCTGCATATGTAGTAGCAAACTTATATGCAATTTTTCTTGCCATTAATATATGTATTATAGTTCTTGTACATTTAGAACACATGTGGACCATATAAATAATGGACTCTTTAATTTTCAAAATATGGAGTTAGTCTGAAGTTGGTTGTACACTTTTGTTTGGATGTAATTGAGGGGTTTAAAATAATATTTTTAGGAGAGATTACATAAATAATTATTGTCAGACATGCACCATGCTGCCAAAATAAGGACTCTAATCTAACAAAAACAAAAGTTGCAATTTAATAGGGAAGATACTGGAAACCCAATTGGTAATGAGTATTGTATACCTATGGAACAAGATTTTATAACCGAGTATGACACTGAGATTACTAATAATATGTTATTATTATTAATTGGTATTTTTTAAAGTTTCTCGTGTAATACAATGATTAAATGGTTAACTAACTAAATAAGTTGATGTCGTGAGTTTTGGTCATGAGAAGACGAGTCATAACAAAATATCATCATCAGTCTACTTAATCAATTAAATACATGTTAAAAGTGTTATTAATTGTTAAACAAATCATGTAAATACTTGAGAAAAATATAGTAAACAAACTTAAGTGTGGATAAAGCATATGTGATCGTATTATGGATTGTAATTATTTGATAAATTAGTATGACTCATTGAGATAATGATGACATGAAATTTACCGAAAAACTTGGAGATTCTATAAATTCATAACCAAGCATATCATATTATGTTTACTCTTTAAAGTAGTTAATTATTAACCAACTTAAGCAGGATGTTGATGTTCGGGTGTTTGAATGGGTTTTAACGATGCTAATTGTAAGAGTTTAATGAGTTTAATTGTTAGAAAAAGGTTATTGCGTGTGTGTTTGTGATTTGCAGGTGTCGAAAGCTAAACACGTTAAATAAAGCTAATTGAGAAGTCCCACGATAAAGTTGTGCAAGCCCGAGCAAAAGACAATAAATGAGACAAGAAACAATGATAAAAAAAGCACCGGCCACCGTAGGACCCTTGGCCGCCGTAACCTACGGTGGCCCTTGTGGAGAAAATGGCAGAAAGCCACCACCGTAACTTACGATGGTGGAGTGACCTACGGTGTAACACCTAGAAAAATCAGTATGCCTTTAACGTAACCTAAGGTGGTCACATGACCTACAGTGCACGACACGTTGAATTTTTATAAAAAGATGAGAAATCTAGGTTTTGACCTACCACTTCATTCCAAGCCGTCCCCAAGTCTCAAGAACAATCCCGAACGATCCCAAAGACTTCCGGAGGTGATTTCAAGGCTCAAGATCTTATTTTTATCGTTTTTTTGATTTTATAATGTTTTAAACCATGTTTTTATTTGTTTTTGCTTTGATATTCATTACCATGTCCGGCTAAACCACCCGTGATCTTTTCCGGGTGGTAGGGTTTGTATACACTTGACTTGTTCTTTGTTTTCAATTAGGTTATTGTTGAACTAGGCATCTTAAGCCAAAAAACATCTTAAGCCAAGGAACTTTTAAAATAATTACGTTGATTAAAACCTATATTCTAGTGTTGTGAGTGTTTTAAACTTCTTTACATCAGAAGCCTCACGATGGTTAGAATTGGGTTGGTTAACATACGTTGGGTATGATCTGAGTAGTTTATTTACAACTGTCTCGTTCAATCCCATTAGGTCTAGTTAAACCAATAATGGTTATGTGTATGTGACCATTCGCGAACATCTAGGACAAGTCAATAGTTGCAAACTTGAACCCGGAGAGGATTACCTTTCTAATATTGTTTTACAATTTCAAACCAATTTTACTTTTAAAATCAGTTTTCTTTTCAATTTGTTCTTAATTAATTTTCAACCTTAAATCAAGTTTTTCACTTTCCATATATTTTCTTTATAGACGACCTTACTTTCTTATCTCCTTAGGTGAGCTAAAATCATAAAATTAAATTATTTTTTATTAGGCCTGACAAACAACTATCATATGTAAATCATTATATATTCTAAAGTGATGACGAGTACGTGTGTGTATGTGGGATATACATCCCTAACATGTATGCATACAATTTAGAGTTTAAATTGATGCATTGTATTAATAATTATCAAATTTATCAACTTTTGTGATTTGTGACTTACCTAATAAAATAGAAAACTCATTCTTATCGAGCATTATATTTTTTTTGGTAATAATGGGTGCTATTAGCTGTTGGAATAATTCCGAATAAATGATACACTTTTTTATAACTTATGTTTGCATAGAAATTACTTTTGTCGAGACTATCATTGAACGTTTACAATTAATTGCAAACCCAATGATCATGAGATCGAAAGTTCAAATTTGTTGACATATCATTTTACATGTAGTGATACTAATTCACATCGGATCAAAAAATATAATACTTCCTCCTTGTTACAGTTGTTTTTTTGTGTTTGGAACAATTTTTTTTTATTTAAGGTTTTTGGTGGTGTGGTATATGTTGCAACTGCTTTACCTTAATACCCCTAGTATTCTTTTTTAAAGACCCTAACTACTTCTACCCCTACTTACATATTTTAATTACATCATTGTTTAAGATTGAACTCAAAACCTTCACTGTAAGAGACAAACGCTCTATCATGTGGGCTAGCCTCACAACAACAAATAAGATTGGGTCTATGTGTTAGGATAAGAGAAGATTTAGTAATATGTGTTGGATATAATTATATACTGATATTTAAGTACTTACGTTATATTCCCGAGTTCATTTAAGGAGAGAAAAGAAGGGAAATGAGAAAAAAGAAAAAAAACAATTGTGTTCTAGAGTTTTATTTGATGGAATGAAATGAAAGGAAAGTAAATAAATTGTGTTCTTATGTTCACTTAAGGAGAGAAAAAAAGGAAATCGAAGGAAATAAAATGCTTAAAATCAATGCTTTCAAATCGAAAGAAAATAGAGATAAAAAGAAGGAAAGAAACAAGAGAAAAAAAGGTAAATAAAAAGAAAAGAAAAGAAAAACAATATTTTTTTTCTTTTTTCTCGTTAAGTAAACTAAGGAACACAAAATTAGAGTCTTCAAAGAAAGAACCTCAAATTAGATTAAACTAGAATTTTACTCCCTGCGTTACGGGGGGCGTAAAACCATGCAAAATAACACCAATATCACACCACCATTAATAACCATCAACATTGAAATTATGGTGTGTTAATACGGAAAAATAAGACCAAGGCTAAAACACATATAAAAATATAACTAAGTTGATTTAAGACTCACCCGTTGCGATGAACCTGTTAAAGGGAGAAAATAGACGTAAAAACGATAGACAACGCACGCATGTTATGTTGTGTAACTCACAAACATAAAATTGGTAAATCGCACATGCATGTTTGTGCCGTGTTAACTTGCCAAAACTAAAACGAGTGTAAGACGAAAATTTGCAAAATATGAAAAGTATGGAGGACCAAAGTTGAAAGTATAAAGTTTTGTAAGATTAAATTGCAAAAAATAAAGACTTTTGGGTTTAAAACAAAAATAATTAAATTTTAGAAGGTTACTTTGCTAATATGAAAACCTAGGGGTTGAAAGTAAAAAAAGTCAATTTGTTTTTGGAAAACCCTGTATAGAAAAATTGATAATTATATGAATATAAATTAGCTAATTAACATGATCATGATTTGTAATAAATGTGCTTCCTTCTATATGTGTGAGACCTGAGGGTTCTAGTCACATGATTAATATTACTGTAGAATTAAGATTAGATTTAGAGAGTGCTTGAGTTTGCAAATTCTAATAAAGAACATTTGCCCAAGTGGTTATAAACGAGTTATCCAAAATTTTATTAAAATACGAGAAGTTATGGGTTCAAGTATCATTGTGATAAAAGAAATTATAGATTGAGCCATGAGGTTTTTCTCACATATGGTTTGTTTTCTTCTGATGGTGGTATCAAGTTCAAAACTGATATAGATATACAGATGTACGAGCTTTCATTCATGGACGTGACAACCTAGAGTCCAATAGTTTCGTACTTGAATAATGAAGAAGATTAGTGAGTCGGTGATCCGTCAATGTTTCAAATAGCCGTTCAAATATAAAATATATTAACTTAAATAATAATAATAGTTAGATTAATAAAAATTATTAATTTAGAAAGAAAAGTAGAAAACAAACTTATTAATCACCGGAGGAAAAAAACAAAAAGATAATAACAATAAAGAACTAAAAATTAAGAAAGAAATAGAAAACAACTTTTATATAACGAGAAATAATCTAAATAAAAAGCGATCTTCTAATTGTAAACGCATTGTCGTGACCACAAAAATCACAAATATCTTAATCCCAAAAAGACAACACAAATTTCTTATCCTCACATCTGCCACTGCCATTGGCTTTCCAATTTCCTCCATCCAATTACCAAATATCCACATTTCATTCACCATCATTCTTCTTCTTCACTCACACTATATCACCCATTTCTCTCAGCTCCCTCCACTCTTCATTTTATTCAATCACCATGGCCTCTGCAGTTAGCGCTGTGGTCTCCCTTCCATCATCAAAATCCACCACAATTTCCACCAGAACATCACTAATCTCTCAAGAACGAGTCTCCTTCACCAAGGTATCGTTATTACTCATTTCCCCCTTTCAATTTCACTTAATTCTTCCACATTTGATGTGGGTTTTGCGTAATTGGTGTTTCTTGAAATGTAATTGGTGTTTCTTGAAATGGGATTTGCTTAAAGTTTTGATCTTGATGTTTAGGTGCCATGTTACAAGAATGTGTCTACTAGTGGTAGATTGTTGTCGATTAGAGCTCAAGTTACAACAGAGGCTGAGGCGCCTGCGAAAGTAGAGAAAGTGTCGAAGAAACAAGAGGAGGGTGTGGTTACAAATAAGTATAGGCCGAAGGAACCGTATATTGGTAGGTGTCTTCTCAACACCAAGATCACAGGTGATGATGCTCCTGGTGAAACTTGGCATATGGTCTTCAGCACTGAGGGTATGTTGTCATTTCAAAAACTTCACAATTGATATGTGTTGGGAGTCTTTTAAGTCATATTAGTTTGTTTGTGAACTTAAAAATGATGAGTGTTTGATTGTTATTTGTGAGTAATAGGGTGTCATGTTAGATAATATATGAAGGGCTGATATTATTGTAGTTTTAGTTTTGATGATTAAGATAATATATCATGTTGATTATGGACACCTAAAGTGTTGAGACTTTGACTTCAAGAGTCAAGATGATATTTTTTGGTGGATTATGAATCATGGGGTAGTTTTCATGTGTTGGTGGTGGTTGGTGCATAAGTGCATTCCCCATAGGAACTAGTGTGTTAATATTGAAAATCTCTGTTTAGCATCTATTTTCTTATTAGAACTTTGAACAAGATGTCAAAATAGTTAGTTTATGATCCTAAATGGATATGTGTGTAATTGTTATATCTGACTACAGGGTACCATGTTAGATGATATGTCAAGGGCTAACATTATTTTTGTAATTGAAGTAATATTATGCTGATTATAGATTCCTAAAGTGCTTGGACTTTGACTTTAAAAGTCAAAATGAATCCTAGGTAGATTACGAATTGTGGGGTATGTTTCGTGTATTGCTGGTGCATTTCCAATTGGAACTAGAGTGTGAATCTTGAGATATCTATTCAACCATCCTTTTTTTTCAAAACTTTTAACAAGATGTTCTTATATTCTTGCTAGCCAAGTGAAATCAATATTGGCTTATTGTTTGGAATGATTAGGTGAGATCCCATATAAAGAAGGACAATCCATTGGTGTAATTCCAGACGGAATTGACCCCAAAAACGGAAAGCCACACAAACTAAGATTGTATTCCATTGCTAGTAGCGCTATTGGTGACTTTGGAGACTCCAAAACTGTAAGCATATCAACACAATACCCTTCTTCATGAAATCTTGAAAGAATAATGCTAATAGTAAATATGTAGCTTAACACGTTAAAAAATAAGATAAATTATAAATATTAGGGTATGCACATTACTCTTCTTCTTTGTATTGTTAAAAAAATATATTTTATAGTGGTATCTATCTGAATTATGTTTTTGTAACAATATCCCATACCCTAGTTGTAAACCATGTGGATAAGTATATTTCCATTTTTTTGAAATCGACGACATTCTGTACAGGTCTCTTTATGTGTGAAAAGACTTGTCTACACGAATGACCAAGGCGAAGAAGTTAAAGGAGTTTGCTCGAACTTCTTGTGTAAGGATAAAATCTTAAAACTATTCGGTTACTTATTCTTGACATTTATTCTTTTATGCTTTTGTGGATGTATATATTTATTCTCCAACATGGGTATTGCATAAAAATGTTTGTTTGCAATTCAGGTGACTTAAAGCCTGGAGCTGAGGTCCAAATAACTGGTCCAGTAGGAAAAGAAATGCTTATGCCAAAGGATCCTAATGCTACAATTATAATGGTAAGTTCCGCTCTTAATATGATTCATACTCCCAATCAGGGGCAGAACCACCTTGGGGAGGACGGGGTCAACTGACATCATTCTTTTTTTAGTTTCAAGTGGAGTGTATGATACAAGAATTTCAAATGACACCAATCTTTTTATTTTACGATTGACACCATTGTTTTTTGAAAAAAAACAATTATGGCCCCTATTGGCCATTGTTTTTTATTTAAATTAATAAAGGTTTTTTGTAAGTTAAAAAAGTAATTAATTAAGTATATAAAAATTTAAATAAATATTGTTGTGTTAGTTGTGTAGATTATATAGTACTAGAATTAAAAACCCAAAACCTTAGTCAATTCTCATTTTCTATTATGCATTTATTAATTAAAGAGCCCAAGATAAAGCATAGCTTGCATTTAAAGATGAATATACGTAACCGGATGAGTGATAAGTATATGAATGATGCTTGTATTTGCTATATTCAAAATTAGTTCTTTGCAAAAGTTATCATTAAAAATGTGATGAATTGGTTTCAACACATGAAAAGTCATTGGGAACAACTATAAAAGATATTTTCTTGACATTGTAATTTTATATTTGTATTTTATCTAGTGACTAAGTCTTTTTATTTTGTGACCCTTGACTGACCCGGCCGACCCTTGACTGATCCGAAAATTACGACGTCTAGGTTGTTAAAATTTACCATTAGCAAGTCACTCAACTATCAATTTATTGTCATCCAAATTCCCATGTCAATGGTTGTTTGTGATCTCATGATGTAATTTGATTGCTAATGTCCTTATAATTGCAGCTTGCGACAGGAACTGGGATTGCTCCTTTCCGCTCATTTATGTGGAAAATGTTCTTCGAGAAGCACGAAGACTATAAAGTACCCTTCACTTGAATAAATCTTGTTCACTAATAATCATTTGGTCAAAATAATGTTTTTACTTTGATTCCTAATTGCAGTTCAATGGGTTGGCCTGGCTCTTTTTGGGTGTTCCCACAAGTAGTTCCTTGTTATATAAAGAGGTAAAATAACTTATCCCCCCTCATCTTACTAAATCCAAAATTATTGAGAATACTCTAATCTTAAGTTTGTCTTTGTGAAAATTTTTAGGAATTTGAGAAAATGAAGGAGATGAAGCCAGATAACCTAAGAGTTGACTTTGCAGTGAGTAGAGAGCAAACTAATGATAAGGGTGAAAAGATGTACATTCAAACCAGAATGGCTCAGTATGACAGAGAGCTGTGGGAATTACTCAAGAAAGACAACACTTTTGTGTATATGTGTGGGCTTAAAGGCATGGAGAAGGGTATTGATGACATCATGACTACATTGGCTGCTGAAGAAGGTAAGAATATCTAAATACTGAAAGTAGCAAAGTGGGTGGCTGGCGATTGGTAATTTTTGGTATGGGTCGGGCTTATGTTGACCCGAAACACTTTTGGTCCAAAGTTCTTTACCTCTTTAATAGATAGCGTGAGAAGTATATTTATGAAACTGTAAATACTAATCTAACTTTTGGACTTTAATTTGGAGGTTTTGCGCATTAAGAAACAAACTTTAACAATTTTCGCCCCGATGATAAATTTTATGGTCCATTATTGTCCCCATGTGGGTCAATTCACGTTATGTTTTATCTCTAGCAAGTAACATATGTAAAAAGAAAAAAAAGTATGAATTTTTTGTGGGAAGCGAAAGTACAAGTTTATTCGAAATTTTTTACCTTTTATCGATTGGAAAATTAGAAGCTGTTGTTGCTCCCTCTTTAGCTCTCTATTCTTGTTCCTTGATATGCATTTTTCTCTGTTTTTATAGGCATTGATTGGGTACAATACAAGAAGCAATTGAAGAAAGAAGGACAATGGAATGTGGAGGTTTACTAAGTGGCTTTTTTCTTGTACAAATGCAGCCCTCTCTTTGTAGATAGGTAACCTTCTATTTTTTGTAATTTGACTTTTTTTTTTTTTTTTTAATTTCATTATAAACCAACTCTATTGTTATTGGGTATCCCCAAATTTTATTCTTTTCCTTACTTTGAGGGCATTGATTATGAAAGTATACTACAATTATGGAAATAAGATTCTCCTTGAAAAGTATTTTTTGACATGGTTATGTGCCATGGCATATCTATGCAAAGTTTATGAATGTAATAATGGTATCATATTGTTACTTTTTTCTATCTATTTATAAGTTATGGACTTATGGCTTTTTCTTTCAATTAGTGAGCTTTTGTATGGGTTCTTGTACATACCATCAGTATGCCTGCTATTTTGTTAGTTACGATAGATCTCCATGCTTCTAAAACCCAAAAAAGTATTCAAAGTAACCCTTTGATATATAGCAGGTGAAGAGGGGATGGTCGCGAATCATGAAATGAAGAAACTTAATGGTTTCATTTATCACGCATTCGTTGAAATATGATTCAGATGACACAAACTTGTTATGAACAATAGTTAATCTTATCAACCTCAGTTGTTGCCTGTCACATGTTGTAAAGCTCAAGCCCGAAATAATTTAGATTATTGTTTATAGTAATCAACTCATGTATTATATGTTCCATTGAGAAACACTAACTAATTACTAAATAAAAGTTCATTTCAAATGCATCAAAACTAGATTAAACTAGCCTGAAGCGGTACAAAATTGAGCAGGGATCGCCTGGTTTTCCTTGCCATGAGCCAAAACACAACTCATGGTTTGTTATTTTAACTTGTCTTCTCTTTATAGTCATCTTCTTTGAATTTCTTTACATTATGTAACTTGGGATAAATAAATCATTTTTAATTTTTGAACAAACTCTAATATTACAAATAATTACAATTAAACTAAGTGAATTTAGAAATTAAATAAGTGAACACATCAAGGTTTGGGTTAGTAATTCAACAAGCAATCTAATTCATTTGCAAATTCATCACTACATATACGTAGTTTAGCTTGTTACAATTGTGTATTTGGATAATAAGTGGATGATTCGCTTAACCAACAACTTCATTAATAATTCAAGACCAAATAATTCATGTTAGATGAGTAGATACTTATAAATTATCAATCTATTGTTCGACGCTGTCAAACAACACACCTTGTTCACTAATGATGAAAACCAAATGATAGAAACATGCGTTTAGGTGTTCAAAATAACAAATCGTTCAACATAGTCATATAACAAGCACATGAACCTACTTAAAGTCTTAAGTACTTAACAACTCAAAGTAAATTTATGTCAAATGCATTTACAATTCAGATTGAATGTTAAATAACTCAAACCTTAAACCTGCACGCAATCATTGAGAACTTAGCCACTTATGATGATGGGTGTTGATGATGTAATGTAGAATTAAGAAGCAATTGTCATGAATCGGATGATGAAAACACTTTGTCATTTGATAATTTTTGTTCCTATCATTCCTTTTGTCTTCCCCTCTGACATATTATAAAAATGTCTAAAAAATTATGTCTTTATTCATTAAAACTGATGCAAAACTGATCGCCAGGTGGTTGTAGACTATGGCTTTGATCGTAGACTACAATCTCTAGCAAATACAACCGAAGCCCTATGTTCAAACTACCTTCAAAACACTCAATTAAAGTGGCAGTGGGCATAGACCTCAGGCATGGTCGTAGTCTACGCCCATCCCCATCCACTTCAATGATTTTTCGGTGTTTTGATTATACGTCTAGTGTTTACATGTCTCGGTTTGATTTACAACATTTCATTAAATCTATGTATTGACTTCAAAGCTTTTATACACATGAAAACTAAACACAATAACAAGTTTGATAGCATATTATATGCTAAATAAATATATTAAGTTACAAACTATTTATGCATTTTATAATCATTTACATCATACAAACATTCTGAAAAAAAAAAGCAAACTAGTAATTAACCAATATATAAGTTGGAGTAATTACACAAATATTCCATGTGGTTTAATACAACTCTAAAGTTCGGGTACTAACTTTTTGTTTACACAAATAGTTTGTGTGGCTAACTTTTATTAAGTTTAATGTTAAATTACTATGAGACGGTAAATACCCTAATATAATTAAAGGACTATATATGTTTATACTATATTGTATATGATAGGGCCGTTATGTAACTTTTATAACTAAAAAGTAAGAACCGCACCCAACCCACCCCCATCTCCTCATCCTAAACCTAATCAGTGACACATCCGCTACCGCCACCCACCTTCTGTCAATGGCCGATAGCTAGGGTTGTTTTAGAGTTAATTACAAAGATGGTCCCTTTACTTTGTTACAAAATAAACTAGTCTCAAAGATATGACAAGACTAAAATACACTAAAGTTTAACTGAAAATCTAACAAAAATTAACCTTAGTATCCAAACTTAAATCACGAACGCCAAACTTATTACTAAAAATATATTATCTAAACTTAAAACCGTGCTAAAAAAGACTGTTTATGTAAATAACTCTATAACTATGTGTTACATTTTGAAAATAGTTAATACCACAAAAATATACAAGGAACTCAAAAGGCCCGATAAGAATTAGGGTTTCATTCACAGTCTACACAAATCTCATTCACACTCAAACCCTTAATCACGTTTCATCGACAGCAGCAATGGCGGACGAAGCATCGACGGGGGTGGTTATTCGCTTTCACGACAGTAAGGGTTACGGTTTCATCAAGCCAGATGAAGACGGTGAAGATCTCTTCGTTCACCAATCGGAGATCCAAGCTGAAGGCTACCGTAGCCTCGAAGAAGGTCAGAAAGTGAGGTTTTTAGTTGTTGAGAAGAACAACCGACATCAAGCTGTTAATGTCACCGTTATAGACGGATCTGCTGTTGATAGGCAGCGTAATCGTGATGGTTACGGTGGCGGAAGTCGTAGAGGTGGTGGGGATGGGTATGGATTTGGACGTGGTGGCCGCGGTGCGTTTAATGGTAACGGCGGTGGGTATCGGAGCGGCGGTGGCGGTGGCGGAGGGAGAGAGTGTTTTAACTGTGGTGGCGTTGGGCATATTGCTAGAGATTGTAGTAGCGGCGCCGGAGCTGGTGGCGGTGGCGGTGGTGGTGGTGGTTGTTTTAACTGCGGAGGGTTTGGTCATCTAGCTAGGGATTGTAATCGTGGACGTGGAGGTAATGGTGGTGGTGGTGGTGGAAGTGGTGGAGGTGGTGGAGGAGGATGTTATTCTTGTGGTGAGGTAGGGCATTTGGCAAGGGACTGTACGGCTGCTGGTGGTGGTGGTGGTGGTGGCCGTAGTTACTCTAGGTCTGGTGGTGGTGGTGGTTACAGGTCTGATGGTGGTGGTGGTTGTTATAACTGTGGGGAACCTGGGCATTTTGCTCGAGAATGTCCCGCGAATGCTTGATCAATCAACTAACAAAAGGCTGTCCTCAAAACCACTAAGGTGATGGTATGTTCTGTTGGGGTACATTTGGTTAACTTGTTTTTAGCTTTTTATTAATTGGCATATGCATTGGATGAACACTAGGATTTGTGTCACGATCCTCTGAATATATATATAGGGGCTGGTCCGTAGTCTCAGTTTTGTTCATGAAGTTTGAGGATTGTTCAATATTTTAGTACTTTCTTTCTCAGTATCTATGCAGTTTCTGTTCATCTTATGTCATATCAGTTGTCTTCTTACATTGTGTTTTGAATCTCTATCTGGCTCTGTGCTTGCATCTATGTATGCAGGTTTGAGATAAAACTTGGATTATGTTCAAATCTTTTGTGGCTGTTTTATGGTTTTTAAAGATTTTTCATCTGGGATGGTTGTATAATTATGGTCATGTTCATCCTTGGCTGCTGATGTTGTGTGGTTTATAATGCTATTTGATGCGAGCTCGAGGTAAGATTGAGATAATGAGTAGTTGAACTTTTAGAAGCTATTTAAGAATTTCATTGATTTGTTTTACTTTCCTGCATGCACTTTCCTTGGATGATCAAGTTCTTGGCATTTAGCTGATATCTGTTCTGTGCTATATTATATTGTTAAAGATTTGGTCCTCAGATATTTATCTTTCTCAGGGATTAAGTTTAATCTTAATTACAGTGATGTGTGAGCTACACACAGGCCATAGCTCGAACTTGCCTTGAATGTTTATACACTCCAACTAGCTCGAGCTGAATTGCAATTTAGTTTTTATCAAGCTAACTAAAAATGTGTTGCTAAGCGAGTTGAACATCTCTCTTTTATTTTGTTTTTTAAAAGATGAATATTCTGTTTGGTGCTCATGGTGTATAGATGAAGAGCAGTAGAACACCATTGTATAGAAGTTAAAGAGATATCTTGAGTACCCAAATCTAACTTTCTTGAAAACCAAAACTTGAAGACAAGTCCTTATCCACAGCCACTAGTTTTAAAAACTTATCAAAATTTAAATGTAAGGTATAAAAGTGAAAGAACATTTCTATTAGAATACTTTCCTGATTAGAGGAAGTGAAAACACCAAAGAAAAATTCACAAAGTATATATCCATGTTTGAGTTTGTAGTGACAGTGGACAGGTGGAGATAGGAGCAATATTTGGTATGTGAGTATGTGATGATAGATCGATAGTAATGAAGGCGAAGGCTGGAGAGTTGATTGGATCGAGTGCAACAAGGGTGGGTGACCAATGAAGGAGGTTAGAGACGAGTGCTAGCTTTTGTGAGTTGGGAGGTGATGAGTTTAGCAATATCTAGACTCTAGAGATGATGGTTGGGAGGTGCAGCGATGGCTGGTTTCGGTATGGAGGTTGAGAGGCATATAAACAGTCGTAGCAACATCAGAGGTAGTGGTTGGGGGTGTAGTGATGGGTGATGCGTGGTAGATAGTAGTAGCATTTTGGTTTGAGAGGCGTAGTGGTGAGTGTAGCAACATCCGACATGCTTATTGGGAGATCAGTGATGGGCAATGTCTGAGATCGTGTTCGAAGGTGTAATAGGCCAATAGGGCATGGATCGTATCTTATCTTTTGTATGTCACGAGTACTTGAAGAACCCATAATAATCACTAGCTTATTTCATGGATGTCTAGAAATCATTTGCGGCATAATAGGAATTACCTATATATTAATTGATAAGGAAATGAACAATTATATTTGCATAAGCTAAACTTACATATGGGTGATTTGTGTACACGACAGTCCCAACAGTTTAGATGTGGCTCACGTGTCCACTTACCTCAAAAGTCAAAATTGTCTTTCCTCTATTTCTTCTTCGAGGAAGGAGCATGGCAATACTTTGGAACAAAAGTCTCTACTTTTCTCAAAAAGAAAATGAGTGCAACGTGATAAACTTGATCAAGGATTTTAAATGAAGTTGTGTTAAAATTAACCTAATATGAAAGAGATCTAATACTTCTTGTTTGTAATGGAAATTAAAATAAAAGTTGATTTATCTCATAGACCTTCTCACAATATAACGAGTGAACTATATATGTTTTGACTTTGTTTACATTTTGATATTATTTTGTTTGGAATAAAACTGGTCCAAGTATAATACATCTTCATTCAACGGTATAAATTCAAGTTGCTTTATAGTTTGACGTGAATTTAGTCTGGATACGTACAAGCGGGTCAATTGCTAGTTTATATTTTATCATGTCGCGTTGCTGCCGCAATGTGCAGCCGGTAAAAAACTAGTAATATATAAATTTAGAGAGATTAGTTAAATAAAACAAGGATACAATTAAGTATTTTATAATAAGCAATTTTAAAGCCTTTTTTCATTCTAGTGTCTCTTTAATTCCAAGATCATACCCTTTTTTCTAATTCGTTTATGTTATCTGTATCCATTTTTTGTTTTTGTTTTTGGTCTATGTCCCTTTGGTTCTGATATTTTTGAATTTCAATAACAAATTTCAATGTTATTGGTAACAATCGAGATTGAACCGACAATATAACTACGGTGTTAATTCGTATACCGAAATCATCACTACTCTAGTGGAGTCCTCTGAGTTTTCCCATCTCCTAGAGTGAAAAAAGTGGTGGTCCACTTTGGAATTCATAAAATTGAAAATGACTACTTGTGAATTATTTATTATTTAATTGGTATTAAAACTAAATGGAAGGTGATGGCGTCATACCATGTAGAGAAGTAAACAAATTAATCGGAAGAAATTTTGTGAGTGTAACACAAGATGTAAAAGAATTTGTGACAATTTTATATTGTTTAATGTCTTAATGATGAGGTGAGCGAATAGGATTTGGGCTAACCTCTAGGTAATTTTGATGTGTTTTTCTTTATATTTTAGTGTAATTGTGTCTTTATATTCATAGGTAAAACGTAAATTAAGTTTTATGTTAACTTCACATGTGTAGTTGATATAAAACATTACACAGTGTCCTTAGCTTAATCGGAAAAAAACTAAACGCGAATTAACTTACATACATATGCACACTCACTAAAAAAATGTTTAACTGATGAGAAAATTAATTGAGAGTGACTTAACTAGAACATCAGACAAAAAAATATATTTTTATCTTTTAGTGTTATACATTTAATTTATTTACGTTCTATACACATTTACACACAATAACTAAAAAGAACGAATTACGCAAATTTAACAATTTCTCTTTAAGCATAAACTTCACATACTTGTATGGATTTATTTATCTTTCTAACACTTGAAACCGAAAAAAGAATGATGCCAATCGACCCGATCCTCCCTAAAATAGTTGCGCCCTGTAATTCATTCACAATTTTATCATTATTATTTCTTGTCATTGTTTTGTTGGTGTTTGATAAAAAAAAAAAAGAAAACTAGCGGATAAAATAAGGCAAATGTAGTTAATGGAGTCTTACAAGAAATAAAATAGTACATTTCAAGAGTAAATTCAAAGAAAAAATAAATACATAAATCCATAGCTAAACCTTGAAGATAACTCTGGGGTTGAAGAAAGTTGAATCCGTTAGTCAGTGCGTGAAGTGTGGATTCCTATTGACAAACCTTTTCGTTTTTGTTAAAACACGGTTTCTAATATCACAAAAAGAAAAGAAAAAAGAACACCTTTATGCACTAACTTGTCTCGTAAGTATTGATATTATAATTTTCATTTGATCATGTAAAAGAAATTCACAATAAAAACATAGTCATGAAAAAGGTTTATTTGGTTTATAACTTGTATGAAATCCACAACATTATTATTGTTTAAAAAACTAGTATTTAATCCTACGCGTTGCGTTTGGGGCGTAAAACCATGTCAAATAACGTCAATGTTACACAGTCGCTAGCATCCACCAACACAAAAAAACTCATAAAACAAAAGAAATAAAACCGAACAAAAAATAGACGTAAAAACTTTAAACCATGCATTTTGGCGTGTTAATGTGTGTAAGTTAAAACGAAGTGTATTACATAACACGATCGCGAAACAAAAAAAATAAATGTAAAAACGTTAAACCACATACACATGTGCCTGTATGTTAACTCGAAAATTTTAGTCCGATACAAAAACAAAAGAATTGTAAAAGATAAAAAGTATTGAGACTAAAGTTGAAAATGAAAAAGATATTAGGGTTAAATATAAAAGATGAAAACTATAGGGTTAAATATGAAAAATAAAAATAAAAAACAAAATGAGATACAACCTATAAAACATAAATTACAAACCATAATACATAACTAAGTTGATAATTAGTATTATATAAATAACTCAATTCTGAAATGTAAAATAGATTCATACAAATAGCATAAAGTTTTATAAAATAATGTGGGCATCAGGGCATGCCTAATTGGCAATTTTATAAGTTATAGCCACAAAAATTAAAAGGTTAACTACCCAATACTATGAAACTATATGATAAGTCTTTTTACTAGATTTATCCCTTTATCTAATCCACCATTCTTGGCAATAAAAATAAAACAAGTCTTCTTTCAAATAAAGCCGAAAAAGAAAAAAGAAAAAGAGAACATGTAAACTAAATAATATATCAGTATTATCGCTCTAATATATATTTTAGAAACATATAAATAACGGTAGAGGTAGCATTATAATAATAATATCAAATTTATTTTGTGAAAATAAATTTGTTTTGTGATAGTTTCAAAAGTGTTATTGAGTTCTATCAAAACAAGATCTTGGTTGATTGGTCCACGTGAATCTTTTTATAAGGAAAAATGATTGGTTCCTTTTGAGCAGCGGACCCAATTCTTCTTTTATGATTTTGAGGGTCGTTCAATATGACTAATTATATAAGTACTAATATTTTTAGAACAATATATAATAAATAGATAATCAAGTTAAATATCAATAATACATAGTAAAAGTACAAGTAAATATAAAAAAACATATTAAAGCACTTCAATCGTTATTATAAAAGAAATAATAGAATTTTTGTTGATTAGAATGATAATAGCAAGTTTGTTTCGTTTGACATGCAGGATCCAAAGAGAGATTATCCAATAAGTATATTCGAAAGTCTTAGAACGAGTATAAAGTTAGATGGGTTAAATTACATGGGCTTTTATATAAAAAACTAAATGAGTATAAGTGTTATTGTTTAGTTTGGACTTAACTTATTCAAATTAATTTATTTAAAACGGGCTTGAATTATACAAATTTATTCTTTTATTTAAGTTAAAAATAAGTTTTTTCTTGAGATCGATGTTAAATTTTCATTTAGGTGGGTATTAAAACTTTGTGGGCGTCGGTGTCAAAATTTCATGAAGAGCGGTAGAGATTAATCTTATAAATGCTAATATATATATTTTTACATGGGGTGTGGGTGACCCTTACTTAAAGCGTAGGTACACCCATATTCCTTTTATTCATCTACATAATGCTCTATCATATTGGATTTACTGTTATTGTCTCAAAATACCTAATGATTGTTTTAGTATCATGTTAATATATATGAATCTTTGTTAGAGTTTGTTTTAATTAAGGTTTTAAAGACATACATATTTCTTGCTTTCGTTGCCAAAAATTCTATAAAGTACATGCATAAGCAAAACATAACGTGGTTAAGAAATGGCTACTTTCAATATCTTCTTTTTTCATTTAAAACACAACAAACATACATGTACTTCAAATACAAATATTTATCTCAAGTAATACTTAAAAAGTTAAACCACTTGTTAAGAAACAGTACCTTTAATACATCTTGATATATAAAGACGGCAGAAAACATAATCCACTTACAAATTAGTATATTTTTATTATTTTATAAGTATATACAAAAATCACAATATACTATAGCTTTTCATGTGGCCAATTATAATGAATCAATTCATGGGGCCAAAATGGACGATGATCGTAAAACTTTCTTGCTATGCATAAAAGAATAAAGTCAGTCAAGTAAAGTAATTCTTTTGAATAACTTTATATATTCATGTTAATTTAATACTTAAAATGTTGATATTATCATCATCAATATCAAACATCGTTTTCATGGAAAAGAGAAGAAAAGGTGTTGGCCATATCTTCTTCAATTCTTCATACGCACAAATATTAAGTCGGCAGGTGGCCTTCAAACTCTATAAATAGAAGCCTCTCATTTCATCTACATTCCCTCTCCTTCTTCCTCCTAATTTCTTTGAAGGTTTCGTTCTCGAATTCCGCTTATATAAACCCTCTCATCCGCTTCGTAGTTCCCATTGTTCGTTCATCGTGTTCATAGATCATCCAATCCCCCATATGGGTCGCTTCGATTTCGTTCTTTCGTTTCTTCTATTCCTTGTTCTCAAAGGTAAACCAATGGATCTTCATTCATACGACCAGTGTTTTCAGAACTGGATCAGTTGGTCAGACTAAATTCTGAACGCATAAACAGTCTATTTATACGTAGTCAAACCGATTTCATTTTTCTCTCTCGCCAAGATACTATTTAATAATATTTTCATATAGACTTTAAACTTTAAATACTGATCAATAAAGTAGTGTTATATTTTATTTTATCCTCTTCAAAATATATAGTTCAACATCAACATATGGTACGATTCTAAAACATTACTTATGTACTTGCACGTTAATATTCACATTTTGTGCTCATGATTTAGATTTATAAAAACATATACCTATTGAAATTGAACGTTGTACGTATTGCAGGTGTTTCAGGAGCCACTTTTACATTCATAAACAAGTGTCCCCACACGGTCTGGCCGGGAATCCTCGGCCAACCGGTGCTCGACACCACTGGGTTCGAGCTCGCAACCGGCAACTCGCGGTCCCTGCGAGCTCCACCCGGCTGGTCCGGCCGGTTCTGGGGAAGAACCGGCTGCACCTTCGACAGCTCCGGCCACGGGTCCTGCCAAACAGCAGATTGCGGGACCGGAGCTGTCGAATGCAACGGCGCTGGAGCCTCTCCTCCGGCCACCCTAGCCGAGTTCACCATCGGGTCAGCCCCGTCGGCCCAGGACTTCTACGACGTCAGCCTCGTCGACGGTTACAACATCCAGATGATGGTGGAAGTTAGCGGTGGTTCCGGTGGTTGTGAGACCACGGGGTGTGTGGATGACGTCAACCGGCGGTGTCCGGCGGAGTTGAGGGTGGCCGGCGGCGGCGACGGCGGGTGTAGAAGTGCTTGTGAAGCGTTTGGGTCGCCGGAGTATTGTTGTAAGGGGGAGTTTGGGTCGCCGGAGACATGTCGGCCGACGGTGTACTCGCAGGTGTTTAAGATCGCGTGTCCGAGGTCGTACAGTTACGCGTACGATGATGCCACGAGTACGTTCACGTGTACGGGTGCGGATTATGTTGTCACGTTTTGTCCCTCATCCCCAAGGTAACGGTTGAATGTTATGAATTGACATTGGGTTTGTCTCTAACTAACATTATAATGGTAAGGGTCTCTTATTTATCTAAGAAGTGAAGGTTAAAATCTTATAAATCACGTGCGTGCTCAGACGCATATATATGATTATTAGAAGTAAATTTGAAGTAATCAGTCCGTAAGCATATAATTTATTTGCCCGTACATTTACGTTTAATGACACCCCTCTATACGTGTCGTATGGGTCCATATACGGCGTATAAGGTCGAATACACTGAAAACGAGAAAAATTCAGGGGGGATATCAGAGAGCTATACGCCCATATAGCCTATACGACCCCCATATACGACACGTATAGCAAATTTCGACACTAACTACGATGAAAAATTCAGGGGGCTGTCAGAGGAGTTATACGCACCGTATAAGGTCATACGACCCCCCTATACGATGCGTATGGGACTATACGTCTCGTATGAGGCTATACGACCTGTATAGAAATTTTGGAGTTTAATTTATAATTTTGAGGTGTCCAAATAACCGAACCCTTAATTATTTATATGCTAACATGTTATAATTAAATAATTGTTCTAATAACTTCATTAGCTTTTAAAATTTTTAATTAATAATTAAAAGAAAAATAGACAAAATACATCATACAATATTTTGTTTGATATATATATAGATATGTATATATTATCACCGATGAAATATCATGTTTTAACGTAGCACAAAAACAACCATAAGTCATTGAAATAATATTCGTTTGAGTTGATATATATTTGTAAGTTTTATTTAGTGATATGACATATAGGTTAACATATATAATTTTTTAATTAAAGTGCCAAGTCAGTTTATCAATCAATTAATAAATAAGCCCCGCCTCTTTTTGTTAATGCTCATCCGTTGGATGAACAAAACTCACCCATTGGCTCATTTGTCATGGAAAGTCACCAATCACAATGATTGATCGTACGTTCCATCTTTTGGTGGTTTACATACTTTAGTTTCGTTTATAATTCATTATATATTCTCTATTTAATAAAAAAAATTGGTTATAGAGATATCTATCTAGGTTATTGGTACACATTTCACTTTTTGTCTCTCTCTATACGTGTACGTATACATGTATATATATAGAGAAAAAGATAAAAAGATGAAATATATTTAATAATCATTAAATTTAGTTAATATCAACTTTTTTAATAAACATTTTAAGTTTTTTTAATCAAATGCAGTGGAAAGGATTTGAGGAATCCTACAAACACGAGTCGATCCGGTCTGTTGAAGGGGTTCTTGTCGAATAGTTCATTGTATGCAGATCTTGCTAGTGCTGGCTCAAGTGTCATTAATCGTTGTTTCTCAACACTTCTGTTTATAACATTCATTAATATTCTTATATCATATCAATTACTATTTTAAGTTTTGTAATTTGGGTTTTGCTATACTCTTGATGTAATTTAGGACCGAATAAACTTTGACATACAAAGTTAATATACGCAGAAATATTAAAGATTGTATTTAATCTATATAGAAATTTGAATTTATATGGGTGTTTATTTTTGAAGTAAATGTAACAAACATTAAGTTTTGATAAGTTTATAGATGAATGCATGATCAAATCCTTAACCAGAAAATTTTAACAACTAAATATTCATTTATTATCTTTTTATGATTGCGTTTGATAATGGCAAATATACCATCTTTAGTGAATTTACATGTAAATACTTAACGTTAACTTTACATAATTGAATATTAGAACTTGCAAAAAACTCAAGAAAAAAGGTCTGCCCTTTTACTTTTAACATATATCCCTTTTTTCATGATCATAAATTCATATGATCATAAAATTCATGAAATTATAAAAAGTTCAACAAATATTATGGTTTATTTTAATAATTCTATAATTTATGAACATCTGCTCTGAATCTTTTTGTAGGTTTATATTGTGGGAATAAAATAATTTATTGATTTGTCTACGAAATAAAGAAAATCCATTACCCTTCGATCATTACACTATATCATAATTATAAAGATCCACGTAATTTTCTCTTTTCTTTTATTAATATAAAATTATTTTGCAATTCTAATGCATAACAGCTTTCTTGGGCGAATGGTTTATAGGTTCTGCTGTTGAACCCAATGTCTAGAGGTTAATTTCGGGGAGTGACACAACCTTTTTTTCTTTCTTTCTTTTTCTTTGTTTTCTATATTTTTCTTTTTTTTTCTCTGTTTATGTCAACTATATTTCTTTGTGAATTACAAATGTAATTTGGCTCTGAGCCCATTGACATACCTATGCTTCTTTTGAACCTCGTGACTTGATTTTGACTCCAAATGATGATAAACCGTATTTTATTTTTTTTAATCTCTCCCTTATGTTTATTTTTTAAATTACTTATTTGTAGGGTTTTTATTAATTTCAATATCAATATAGGTATCCATTTAAACTCGATCTCAATTCTATCTTTCGAGGAGCACTTCTCGGACTAGCATCTTAGCTAGATAGGAATCTATTTGCGAGCTGTTCCCACCACTGTTGGATGTGATTCCAAGAGCCGAACGAGAATGAATATCACACAGAAAAGTCAAGACCAGGCTCCCTAATGGAATGTTTAACTGATTCATTCCGGATCAACCCCTTGGATTCTTAGGGGGGCAAGGAAGAGGTTGTTATGTTAGTTGTAGTGCGCCTTCCCTCTTTATAACACTTCGAAAATATTTTTGCATTGCATTTGTTATGTTGTTTTTCTTTATAACTAATTATTTAATGAATTGGCCACAATGTGCAAAACATAATACTCCTTGTATATATGTATCGATCTTCATTACTAAACCACTACAACTTTATATGTTTATTTTATTTACTTAACCACGTAAATGTTATCGTCGCAACACACAAAACATAATTCACAAACACACCGTATCGCGAGGGTTTAGTTTGTAATTTAATTGTCATTAGTCAAAAGGTTCTTTGTTAGTTGTTACGGATAAGACCAAACAAATCAAGACATTTGATTAGTTACTTACTTGCTTTAGATTATTTTCTTTTAATATATAATTCATTTACTTACTTGATTTTTGTTTTATATTCTGTATTGTAACTTGTTTGATATTTGATAATAAGATTTATATCGTAAGCAATCATCTTAAACTATTATGGAAACGCATTTTACATCGAGAAATGGAACGATTTTTATTTTTAATTTATCCAAAATAGATTTATTTTTTAGTAAATGTTTAAATAAAAAAGATTTTAAATCCAAAAAATATAACAACTATTCTCAACCATTAATGCTATTAATCAATGATAGTTATAAGAAAAAGAGATTTTAAACACTACCATTTTTGTTAATTTCTTTAAAGTTCTTTAGTTTTTTAAAAGGTTCATAACTTTTATATGTGACAATAATTTTTTTATAAATAATACACCACAAAACGAGTGTTGTTTTCTTTGAAACAAACATAACATCATTAAATAAAAAAATAAAAGAATATTTATTTTTTTCAACTAATATGCTTTATATTCGTCATTATGTTTTTAATACAGTTCTTTGTGTTGTTTTTATTGTTATTGTGTTTTTCTGTAAACTATTAAGTTAATCTAAAATGATGAATTCTATAAAAATCAAATGATGAAATAACAATGCTGTGTACTTCTAATATGTAAAGTACAATGAGAAAATAATAACTAATTAGTTTAATATATCAAAAACAATAAAAAATAATACAAAATGATATAAAATGTAAAACGAAATGATAATTGTCTTATTGTGTTTTTTTACTCGTCATTGTGTTTTTCTAAAAACTATAAAGTTTAAAAAATATATTAGTGAAATAACATTATTGATAATATTGTATGTCTTGAGACGTCCGGTGAGGGGGCAACCCCTTAGAAATGGACAACATTTGCAGCTATACCCCATTGATGGGGGAGCCTTGGACATGGGCGTGGTTAGATGAAAGTGGGTTGGGTCGAGTGTTTTTTTTCTTTCAATTTTTATGGAATGAACTTGTACGAGACGTGTGACTTGTATAATCTGTATTAATGACTTGTAGTACACTACTTTTTTTTTCCAATTTTAATAATTTTGAATCTAGTAATCAAATAGAATAATAAATATGTGTATCGTTTTGATCAGGAAACAATAACTTATAAAACTACTTATACTATTTAGTTGTCTTATACGATATCTCAATTTGGATAAGTTATTTTACTATTTGTTTATTATAGTAAAATAATTAAATTTTTATAAATAATTTGTTTTATAAAAAGTTTCATTATGAAAAGTAATGTAAAAAGTAGTAATAACGTCAAACGTAATTATATACATAAGTGCATCACAAGATTACAATGAAGATTGATGTTGTAAAGAAAAAGTGAAAATTTAATGGATGAGGGCATATACATGCTTTAAGGATAGAGATGTCTAAATGTGAACTTATTTGTGTTGATTTGAACAAAGTAACAATGATCAATTTAAAGAAAACTTCAATGTTTATGTCATTTTAGAATTTTCTAACATGTTTTTGAATGAATTTTGATATCAACAAAACCGAATACAATATACAATATATTTGATATAAATGCAACCCTAATAAAAAGTAGTTAAGTACTTGATTACCCCACATATCCTTTTAGCAAAATATGTACGAAGAACCTTACACGTTACACACTTATGATCACATTTGATAACTTGAAGTTACTATTATTTGTAATCCGAATCCGTTTTGACCAATTACCAAATCCATCTGACCCTTTACCAATATGTTGATGTAGTTAAAGTTTGTTCAAGATAACTCGTTAGTGTTCCATGAAAACAACTAGGTAGCATCTTTGCTTCAGGCTAAAAGTGTTGTGAATAACTAAAAGTGTGTGAATAGCCTGTTTCGGGTCAAATTCAACCATCAAAGGTCCATGAAGCGAAACATCACAACATTGTTTTTAGTTAAAAGTTCGAAAGGAAATAAAGTCGAAAATGATTGAAAATGGACGTATTCCAAGCATGTTTTCTTTAAAATGGAGCAACATTATGCTATTACATTCTAAAAGTTGTGGGGTTACAGATCAATAATGCAAATGAAATGATAGTACTTTCTCCTCAAGATAGAAAGTCATGCACTACCATATTCGACGGTAGCGAATGATTCCTAAAGCGTAACATATGAAAAACGATGTAACTTTATCTGCAAGCAAACAATAACATTTGCTAGAAATGAAAATTTAAACCAGGACCATTTACGTTTAGCACTAATACATTCACGGTTATTGCCAACGTTGTTATTATATAACTTGTCAACATTCGTCCTCTCATACCATCCTATATTGTTTGCTTTTACCCATAAGAAGCTCACAACTTTGTTATGGACTTTATCATTAGGTTATTCATCAAGGAAATACTCTCATCCAATCATGCTTAAGAGTGTAGATCATATCCCTTCTCATTCATAGCTAATGCACCTAAAATATGTTGGTTATATTTGAGGCTGTTCAATTCTTATCACTCGATATCTCTCTCATGGACCGAACAACATATTATATGCCTAAGATGTCATACAACTTTACCTCTGTTTTAGGAACATCATGGATAGGACAGAAAAACTATAATCCTAACTGTCAAACCATTATTTGAATAAATTTTGATATGCAAAGTCAAATACCATTTTATGGCCTAAATAAGTTGAATAAAAACTTGGTACTTTGGTGTAACAGCATATGCTTCAAGGGTTTTTACTAAAAAAGAATAGGTCAGTAATGAGCTTGTGTAGCAAGTGTAAAAAATTTATAAACATGTTTATTTGTATATTCAAAACAAAAGCCTTAAAAGTGTAGTGAAAATTGAAGATAAGGCATCTATCTACAGGCATCCCAAAAGTTTATGGGCACTGATCTATGTTAAGATATAAAGAATGTAATCTCTAAGCACTTTTGGTCACTGTGTCTTCCATGGTCATTTCCTATTGACTAAATATAAACACGAAAAAGTAACTAATAAGCGATTTGTATCTGTGTGTGCCTAAAGTTGTTCTCTAATCCCGTCATGTGCATACTTATCTATGGCTAGATAAAGGCAGACATAAATTTTTGATCTGCAAGTTTAAAGTGTAATACTAATGACTAATCGATAAAGGTTAAACCTGATGGCGACAATGAGCTGAAAACGACTCCCTTTTACCACCACTACTAGATCATCCAATCAGTGACCTGATTTTCTTTAACAGCTATATATTTAGAAGTGTGAACGAATGCCTTTGTGTTAACGAGTCCTGTATAGTGACAAACGGAGTCAAGATTAATTAAGGAAAAAGTAAAGCATACTAAAAAAAGTTGCAAAAAGCAGATTCATGACCATTTGAATGTGAATTGTCTTTTCTAACAATGGTTGATGGAGGTCTAGGAGAAACAGATAAGAAAGACTTCCTTGCAAATGAAGGTTGGTTCGTCAAAGGCGACTTTTTTACGACACCTAACAAAGTCTTTTATATCTAGACATCTCCAGCTAATTAAGGATTGTATATATCACAAACTTTACTTTGCAAAAACACTACATCAAGTTAATGATAAGACCCATTACAGTAGAGCATCCATCCATCATCATCCATTATTCGTGACATTAAACTCACTGTATTCACATAGAAAAACAGATCAAGACTCATCGTCTTTGACACAACACATAAGGTTACTACTTTGTGACATGAATTCCATGGGTTTGAGTCGTGAACCATTAACTTCGTCGAAAAATAGCCAGAGTACATGACTCAAAAACTATGCCTGAATGCAGATAAATATCAATTGCAGCATACTGAAAATTCATATACCAGAGGAAATGACATAGAAATTGTTTGAGACTAAGTATGTCATTCATATTCAAGAGTCAACCATAGATGTAGAGAACATCGTTTCTTTGAGGTATTTCATCGAACACGTTCAGGAATACTTTTTAATCCTCAAGTCCATTCATTTCTTCAAATTCTGACTTCACGTTCACCATCTTAATTCATATGAGATCAACATTTCCATCTTAAACATAACTTCAAACGGATCTACTACCCTGAATTCGGGTCGTCGGTTGACACCATAAGAAATGAAAATTTCTTACCTATACTAGTAGAAATGAAAATTTGAACTGAAATGAATAGAGCGGATTCATTCATGTAAATTTTTTTCTTGTGTTAGTTCAAGTCCACGAGATCACACAAAAGCAAAGAATTGGCTAACTCCCAACTTTATTATATCCAAGAAAACTTCTCAAAAACTTGAATACAACTTACCCCAACATGGGTATATATAGTCTAACTAATACTTATCTATCTAGGAAACATAACATGAATAAACTTTATCTAATCAGATAGAATATTTAAACACAATTATCTTTTCC
Source organism: Flaveria ramosissima (assembly GCA_025215565.1). NCBI lineage: Eukaryota > Viridiplantae > Streptophyta > Magnoliopsida > Asterales > Asteraceae > Flaveria > Flaveria ramosissima. The sequence goes on along the minus strand of JACVEC010000125.1, from coordinate 274,333 downwards.
TTATGGATAGACCTTAGTTAGATTTAATATTCAAACCATATTAACCACCTTGTCAATAATGGCCCTTTCAAGTTTGTCTTCATGCCACTTGAATCCAGAAGTCCACCTAACTCGTGAACTTGGAATTATGCTCTTCATTCACCCCCCTAATTTCTGTGACGGGTTAGGGAGGTCGTCGATACCGAGTAGTTTTCGCATCTCCTTGAACTTGACTCGAGCCAACGCCTTGGTCAATATATCAGCTTTTTGTAGATCACCCGATACATGCTCGACTTTGACTTGTCCTCTTTCTATGCACTCACGAATAAAGTGAAACCGTGTGTCAATACTTCTCCCATGGAAGATGGGATTCTTCATAAGTGCAATCGCGGACTTGTTGTCAACATATAATTCTACCAACTTTGGATCTTCACCCGTTAGTTCGCTAAACAACCCTCTTAGCCAAAGAGCTTGACAAGCCGCCGATGTGGCGGCCATGAACTCCGCCTCACACGGCGATAATGCCACGATAGGTTGTTTTTGTGTGCACCATGTGATTGGGGACGTACCGAGATAAAATTTATGTTCGGTTGTACTCCGACTATCGTCTTTGTCCACATTGTGATTACTATCACAATATCCACTTATTTCCCGTTTACCCTTTGACTTATAAATTATGCCTGAATTCAATGTACCTTTGATATATCTCATAATATGTTTTAATGCAACCGAATGCGATTCCTTTGGTTCTTGCATGTAGCGGCTCACCACGCTAATCGAGTAAGAAAGATCCGGTCTAGAGTGTAGTAAATATCTCAAGCAACCTACTTGTCTTCTGTAAATCGTTGGGTCCACTTGTTTACCTTCTTGATCTTTTGAAAGTCGAACTCCAGGTTCTAGTGGGCATTGACTTGGATTACAATCCAGTAAGCCATTTTCTTGTAAAATTCTTCTTGCGTAGCTTTCTTGTTTTACAATTATTTCACTTTCACATTGTAAGACTTCTATCCCAAGGTAATAGGATAGTCTTCCAAGATCACTCATCTCGAAGCTTTCTTCCATTTGAACCTTAAATCTTGTAATTTCTTCGACTTTAGATCCTGTGACAATTAGATCGTCTACATATACTCCGACCAAGAGGATAGAACCATTGGTTGACCTTCGGTAAACGGCTTGATCTTGTGCACACTTTTGAAACTTCAATATTTTGAGAGTGTTGTCTAACTTGGTGTTCCAAGCTCTCGGGGCTTGTTTCAAACCGTAAAGAGCCTTTGAGAGTTTGTACACCTTGGTCTCCTCTCTGAGTTTGATGAATCCTTCCGGTTGGGTTACATACACATCTTCCTCCAAGTCTCCATGTAGGAATGCCGACTTAACATCAAGGTGGTGAATTTCCCACCTTTCATATGCGGCTAGAGCAATGAGAAGTCGAACCGTTTCGATTCGAGCAACAAGAGCATACACCTCATCGTAGTCGACTCCATATTGTTGGACGTACCCTTTTGCAACGAGTCGGGCCTTGTGTTTGTTTATCGTGCCATCCGGATTCCGTTTGACTTTGAAGAGCCACTTGAGTCCAATAGCCTTCCCAGAACACAGAATATTAGTTAATTTCCATGTCTTGTTCCTTTCAATCAAGTCAATTTCTGCTTGCATGGCATGCATCCATTCTTTATGATGTTTAGCTTCTTCATAAGAACGGGGCTCTTCTCCTTCTTCCACCAAGAACAAATCGCCATCCAGAACGTAGTCGTTTAATATTTGAGGAGGTACGGAGGTTCTGGTTGATCGTCTAGGCACAAAAGTTTCAGCTGTTGGGCTTGCTGCGTAGTTTTCTGGGCCTGCACGGTTGTCTGAAGGTTGCTCCCGACTAGTTGAACTTGGGTTCATGTCAGGCCTGATCTCGATGGGGTTTACTAGGCCTTGAGAGGCTGATCGAGTTGGTCCAATGCGTGAGGAGTTGACAGCAACATTTATTGGGCTGCTATTACACGTTGTGGGCCTAGTATTTGTTGAAATCCGACCTGTTTGGTTGGGCGATAGTGGAGCCCCGGTTTCAGGTGGTTCTGTCATCAACTCTCTAGTATGTTCCGGATGAATTGATGTGTAGTTATCACCCCCCCAATTCAGACCATAATCATCATCGTTGTCTTCTGTTTTGTTGCCCCAATCCCACCCATTTTCTTCAACAAATTTAACATCGCGGCTCACAATTATACTACCTTCTTCCGGATCATACAGTCTGAAAGCTTTAGTGTTTGGTTCGTTCCCAAAGTACACCGTCTTCTTGCTCCGATCGTTGAGCTTGGCGAGTTTATTTGAGGGGACTTTTGTCACACCCCAACCTTGACGACGGAAACGTCGAGATGTGAGAGTTAAGATCGTTCACAACCACATAACGCTATTATTAAATCCAAATATATTAATCATAAGTTTCAACGGTAACATTACAATCATAAGTTTCAAATAAAGAAAAATAACATAACATAAGATGTAATAAGCCAATTTATTTCATTTATTTAACTAGGTTCATTCCTAGATGTGAAAGCACTTCAAGATGTCAATCAAACTTGAGCATTTCCTGAAACATGTTAAAAATAAAAGGTCAACATAATGTTGGTGAGATTTCCATAGTTTTCAATACATAAGTATATAAAAGATGGCAATTCATGTCATGAAATTAGCGAACAAAGTAACTAGGGATGTAAGACAGAATGCACAATCAAACCTTGATAATTTTTACAAGTCTCAAACGTTTACAAGTATATAGGATTAGCTAAGTGTACTTAGATTAACCAAGCAGGCTTGTCAGGCCCATAGATCTATGACGTCGCCAGGCTAGCAATAGTTAATGATTGTACATATAATCGACATTACATGGTAGGTACAAAGATCAACTAACCACAACATACAAGTGAATTGCCATAAGTTTACAAGAATCAAACGTTTTACAAGTGCAACGATTATAAGATAACATGTTTCACCCCAAAGTGTGAAAATATAAAAAAAGGGTATGGAAATACTCACATGGTCAATAAATATAAAGTTGACGATTAACAAGAAATATAATAAGCAACGTTTCAACGTAATTCTTCACAAGGTACCTAAGTATATATATTTACAATATTTAAGTTTTAATAATAAAATTCACGTTTAAACATGATCTAGGGTTCCAAGGGGAAATTTTGGTTTTGATATATTGTCACACCCCCGCTAAAAGCGGAAACACGGGGATGTAAAGAGACCGGGATCGTCATAACACATGGTAAGCGATAGAGAGCAATATAATAAATGATGACATGCGTGTCATGACGACACCCGACAACAAGGGGACTTGTGTCGTGTTTAGTCAATGTTCACGACAACATAGCCATAAGCAACATGATAATGATAACACATAATCACATAAAGATGAAATTGTAAATGTTAATTCCCACAACCCGGGAACAAGTTTCAAAAGATGATAATTGTTTACAAGCGTTAACATTGTTCAAAAGATTGTTTATCAAAATGAGATAAGTCCCAAAAATGCATCCTAGGGTCTCCATTAAGGCAGCACACCTAGATTCCTGGACTTGTATGATCACCTGAAAAGATATGCTTAAAACGGTCAACATAATTGTTGGTGAGCTCGCAGGTTTATGTAAGTAAAAATGTAAGTGATGCTGTATAATGTAAGCGTATGGAATACCGTGAATACAGTTATATACACAAGTAAATATCACATGACATGAGCTTTGCAACCAAACCTAGCGACGTACACAAAGAAATTGTCGGCATATATTCACCCAAGGGCCCGTTCCTGGCCACTGATGGTACCAACTAGTATACCATCGAACGAGGGTGGGGGTGTCAACCCAGTAGTACTACCAATACTTAACCGTCGGTTCCCACACTGGAATTAAATAGTTGCAAAGATAGAACCACACAACAGACCCAAGCATGTATCAAATAGTACTTGCAACACAGTATCACGTTGATTCTTTGTATGTAAAATGTATGTAAGTTGTACAACATTGAAAATGAGTAAGCATACTTTTCCCCCAAGTTGTAAATGATTGAAATATTGTGTAAATGTAAAAAGGGGCCACGAAACTCACTTGTTAGGTGGTAAGTATGTATGAGCAATTTATCCCAAATGTTGAATGCAAATAAACAGTCAGACACCTATTGACAGTTATTGTATAGCATTAATGATATGATATGATAAGCGCGTAATAATGATGGGTCGGTTCGGGTCGTATCGGCTGGGTCGCGTATAACACACACAGACTGACACACGTACTAGATCTTACGTAGATCCAAGTAAAAGACATTGTCGCCATTAATGATGATGTTTTAAGTAAAAGTCTCGTTGTTATTGAAGAAGTATTGAGTAAGTGTCAATAGTTATAAGTCAATTGATCGTTGTAAAGCGTTAGTTCAATTTGTTTAAAATAGTATGTGTGCCCTTTTTCGCGTTGACTTTAATATTTGTGGCCGAACAATGGCATTATTGTGTTAATGTTACCTCAACATCACACGTCATACTCACACCACGCACAAGGGGATCAAACACAACAATTTCAGTCGCATACAAAGCCAGATGCACGACTCAACCTCCATTCGTACGAATCAACCCTCAATCGTGTGAATCAGCTTCATTCGTACGATTGAGCCTTCATTCGTATGACTGGTCTTCAGTCGTACCACACAACACCCAATCGCACGACTCAACTTCCATACGCACGAATCAACCTTCAATCGTGCGAATTAGCTACTTTCGTACGACTGAACCTTCATTCGTGCGATTGGACTCCAGTCGTGCGAATCACGCACATTCGCACACATTCAGTCGGTCACCTGACTCAATCGCACACAATCACTCAATCGCATGACTCAATCGCATACACTCATTCGCACGCATGACTCAATCGCATACAGACACTCAGTCGCACAACTCAATCGCACGACATGCCTAGTCGCACAACTCAGTCGCGCGATTGAGTCAAACGCATGATTCAGTCGCACGACCCACTCAGTCGCACGACTCAATCGCATGATTGACCCAGTCGCCTGATCTGCAGAATCGCGACTGTGGTCGGGATGAGCAGCCCCCGAGCTGCTCTAAACACGGGTTTTACACCACAAGGACCTCCAGCAACACTCAACAAACATACACAAACATGAAACACAAGCAAGAAGACCTCACATGCACCCATACGACCTTGTGTGTTCGGGTTGAACCCGAACACCCGAAACCCTAGTTTTGGACAGCCGTGAAATGGCTAGAAAACGGACAACCCAAGACAACCTCCTGCTAGAAAGGAGTAGTCTAAGCTGTAGACGGTGTCAAGACGAAGAAAACGAGACCTCTCGTGTTGGATTTGGTGCTAAAATGGTGATTTTGTGTGTGTAGAGGGTGAAGATGAAGAAGATGGTGATAATGAGTTTCTAGGGCTGGTAAGGAGGTATTTATACCCAGCCCAAGTTTGCAAAATTACAAGTTTAGTCCCTGCACTTAACCCCCGGGTTTTCCCAAATTTGGTTCGGTTGAAAAACGACTTTATTAGATGTTTTATTTTAATTGTAAAAGTTCATTTAATGTTGTTATGACTTAAGAAATGGTTATGTTAAAAATATTATATATATATAAAATGATGTATTCGGCGTTTTCAAAAAATGAAAGTTTTAAAAGTCTTTTAAGGTTAACATATGATTATAACGATTGCACACACAACGATAATAATGCACACATGATATCCACATAAAGAATCAAATAAAGATGAGGAATGACCGATCAAAGAATAGATAACGGACAGTCACGTTAATTGACGGACCTTAAGGTGACGGATTTCACATATATAAAGTTCATAATTAAAATACTTTTGTTTCCATTTTAATGAAAAAGATTTCATCAATATAATAATTTATCATAACGAAATAAACTTTGAATCATTTGATATAATTAACATAAATAATAAGTGTAAATACATTTTTATATTTTTATTTACAAAACTTATAATTTTAAACAACAACATTTGAACCAATAATGATTTTTAATGATTTAAAACATTATTTAAAGTATTTTCTTTGTAATAATAAACTAACTGTAATTTTTGTTAAAAACTATTGACATTTATTTAAATAAATAAATTTGCAGAAATTTGATAAAGTGATTTACAAATAAATTCTGTTTATAAAATTATTTTTAATAATTTTTCAGAATTTTTATATATTTTTTTTGAAGGCTGAAAAGCCTTAAAAAATAAATGGAGGTAGCCGGGTTCGAACCCGGGACCTCAGGTGTAGTATGCATGCGTGTTACCAGTGGACTAAGGGCCTTGGCCGTGCTAAGACCCGGTCCTAAAATCTTATAAACAAAATCACATGGTAAACCCCAAAATCCAAGAACTCTAGAATTGGATTAATCCAAATTGAAGTTCAAATCAATTAGATATATGCTTGAAACCATAGGGCTTTTGCTCCCTATGATAAAACGAGCGTGTAGGTGGTTTCAATTACCCAATTTGATGCTTAATGAAGACGACTGGATTGAAGAACAGGTCGCGGCCGTTAGTATCCAATGGATGAGCAAACCTCAATGGTAATCAAATTAAACTTGTGGGTAGCTTCGAATGACAGTTCAGACTGAAAACCCTTTATCAATTTTAATTTAGATGGATTGGGAGTTGGATTTCGACAAGGTTGCGGGTCGCGACTTGGAAGGAATTGAATAGGATGTTTGTGTGGGTTTCAGGTGAAATTGAAAGATGTAAACGATTAAGATTACTTAGATGATTGTTTTGGGTTAGTTTAATTAGGTTATAATTGGGATTAAATGGTCGAACGGTTATGGCGTTCAATGTCATCGGTTATACGATGATTCAGGTAGTAACCGATGGTTTAAACACAATTAAGTCACACATTTAAGTTCGAATCACGCACACAAAACGTTTTGGATCGGTTTCGGGCTTCGAAATCGATTATTTTGACGATTTTAGGGTCGCCGGACTCTGGCCGGAGGGTCGTCGGAGTTGCAGCCGGAAAAACAGGGTTAAAATGGGGGGAGGGGTTTGGGTTTCAAATGTATACACAAATGGTCCCTCAACTTTCAACCTTTATTATTTTATGCTAAAACCTTCATTTAAAGTTTTAAAAATGACAACTAACCCCCCCCTAAGTTAATTATTTTAAGTTTTTAAACATTAGTATTATTATTACTATGTCTTATTATTATTATTACAAGTATTATTATTATTATTATTATTATTATTATATTATTATTATTATTATTATTATTATTATTATTATTATTATTATTATTATTATTATTATTATTATTATTATTATTATTATTATTATTATTATTATTATTCTTATTATTATTATTATTTTATTATTCTTATTATTATTATTCTTATTTTTTATTATTATTATTATTCTTCTTATTATTATTCTTATTATTATTCTTCTTCTTCTTATTTTATTATTCTTCTTCTTCTTCTTCTTCTTCTTCTTCTTCTTCTTCTTCTTCTTCTTCTTCTTCTTCTTATTCTTCTTCTTCTTCTTCTTCTTCTTCTTCTTCTTCTTCTTCTTCTTCTTCTTCTTCTTCTTCTTCTTCTTCTTCTTCTTCTTCTTCTTCTTCTTCTTCTTCTTCTTCTTCTTCTTCTTCTTCTTCTTCTTCTTCTTCTTCTTCTTCTTCTTCTTCTTCTTCTTCTTCTTCTTCTTCTTCTTCTTCTTCTTCTTCTTCTTCTTCTTCTTCTTCTTCTTCTTCTTCTTCTTCTTCTTCTTCTTCTTCTTCTTCTCTTCTTCTTCTTCTTCTTCTTCTTCTTCTTCTTCTTCTTCTTCTTCTTCTTCTTCTTCTTCTTCTTCTTCTTCTTCTTCTTCTTCTTCTTCTTCTTCTTCTTCTTCTTCTTCTTCTTCTTCTTCTTCTTCTTCTTCTTCTTCTTCTTCTTCTTCTTCTTCTTCTTCTTCTTCTTCTTCTTCTTCTTCTTCTTCTTCTTCTTCTTCTTCTTCTTCTTCTTCTTCTTCTTCTTCTTCTTCTTCTTCTTCTTCTTCTTCTTCTTCTTCTTCTTCTTCTTCTTCTTCTTCTTCTTCTTCTTCTTCTTCTTCTTCTCTTCTTCTTCTTCTTCTTCTTCTTCTTCTTCTTCTTCTTCTTCTTCTTCTTCTTCTTCTTCTTCTTCTTCTTCTTCTTCTTCTTCTTCTTCTTCTTCTTCTTCTTCTTCTTCTTCTTCTTCTTCTTCTTCTTCTTCTTCTTCTTCTTCTTCTTCTTCTTCTTCTTCTTCTTCTTCTTCTTCTTCTTCTTCTTCTTCTTCTTCTTCTTCTTCTTCTTCTTCTTCTTCTTCTTCTTCTTCTTCTTCTTCTTCTTCTTCTTCTCTTCTTCTTCTTCTTCTTCTTCTTCTTCTTCTTCTTCTTCTTCTTCTTCTTCTTCTTCTTCTTCTTCTTCTTCTTCTTCTTCTTCTTCTTCTTCTTCTTCTTCTTCTTCTTCTTCTTCTTCTTCTTCTTCTTCTTCTTCTTCTTCTTCTTCTTCTTCTTCTTCTTCTTCTTCTTCTTCTTCTTCTTCTTCTTCTTCTTCTTCTTCTTCTTCTTCTTCTTCTTCTTCTTCTTCTTCTTCTTCTTCTTCTCTTCTTCTTCTTCTTCTTCTTCTTCTCTGCTCCTTCTTTCTTTCTTCCGTCCTCCTTCCCCTTCTTCCCTTTCCCCCTAAGGCTTCCCCCTGATCCGCCCCTCCGCATCCTTGGCTCATAAATTTCACATATGGCAACAATGGTCCTTACAAGAATTTAACGATGCAAACTTTTAATTAACTCAAAAATACAAGATGTTACAACTTTAGTAAAGGCTATGCAGCCGAACGTTTTTAAGTGACTTACATTCGGTTTCTTGTTTTTGAGTAACTCATATGGAGTTTTTTCCTTTGATTGATCTTGTCACCACTCGATTTAGCACATACGTCACATGTTGAACACATTCCCCCCAAAAACACGTGGAACTTGCCGTGTCTTTAACATACTTCTCGTTGCTTCTATTAAAGTTCGGTTTCGTCGCTCCAACACCCCGTTTTGTTGGGGTGTGTATGGGGCAGTGAGATGGCGGTTAATTCCATGGTCATCACTATACTGTTTGAAGGCATTAGATGTAAATTCCCCTCCTCGATCCGTTCGCAAGGTTTTAATTTTTTGCCCGGTTTCCATCTCGACTTTTGTTTTGAATTTTTTGAATGTTTCAAATGACTCATCTTTTGACTTTAACATGAAAGTCCACATGAATCTGCTATAATCATCGATTAGTACAAATACGTACCGATTTCCTCCTTTTGTTGGAGGAGAAATAGGACCGCAAAGATCTCCATGAATTAGTTTCAACACTTTGGAGGCTCTGAAGTTTGCTTGAGTTGGAAAGCTTTTCGGGTTTGCTTCCCCATGATGCATGCTTCACAGGTGTCTTGAGTCGGCTCCAAACTTGGCAACCCGATAGCTAGGCTTTGAGAGGCCATGGTTTTCAAGGAGTCGTTATTGATGTAACCCAATCTCTCATGCCAAAGCTTAAAGAGATATTTCGAGTTAGCATAGAGACAAAGTGTGTTTCCAGCCCATAATTGTATTTTGTATAAGCGGTTGGTCTTTATCACCTTCATTAGAACTCGACCTTCATCAGCATACATCCAAAGGAAGTCACCTTCAAGGATTATTTTGCATCCGTTGTCGGTAGCTTGACCTAAACTCAAGATGTTGCAACGTAGGTTAGGAATAAGATAAACATTAGATATTACCCGTTTCTCACTATTTTTGCACATTATTGTGATAGATCCTTTGCCCTTGATTGCGACTTCGGATTCATCGCCAAAGCGTACGCTACCTTTTACGTTCTCATCTATTTATGAAAAATAAGATCTCTCTCCCGTCATATGGTTTGTAGCCCCGGTGTCAAGGTACCATTCCCCTTTCTCGTTGGGTTTGAATCGTCTTGGATGTACTTTTTCTTCGTTAAGGAATATGGTTCCATCGGTCATAAGCAGCGTTCCCTTCTCTTGTGCATTAGTAACATGTGCCTCGGGTTGTTTTTTCCGTTCCGGACATGTTGAGACGAAGTGACCAAACTTGTCACATCGCCAACATTGGATACTCGAACGGTCTTTATTCTTTCCCTTCTCTTGATCATTAGTCTTGTTAGGTTTTTTTTGTCTATAAGTGCCTCGATATTTGCTTGCATGCCCTTTTCCATTACTTTTCCCGGGTTTGGTCTTGTTAAATAATAGCTTATCTTGATTCGATTGCCCCGCCGGCTCCTTTACTCGATCTTCATAGGTTTTTATTCTACCAACCGCTTCTTCAAACTTCATCTTCTTGACATCAACCATTTGTTCGATTGAAGCCACGATGTGAATGAACTTTCTTGGCAAAGAACTTAGAAACTTGTTGACTATGACAGTGTCTTCCATAGGTGAACCAAGAGAGACCGACTGAGAGGCCATTCCGGATAACTTACAAACAAAGTTATCGATGGACTCTTCTTCTTTCATACGAAGGGCTTCGAATTCAGATTTTAGTGTACGAAGTCGTGCCTCCTTTACTCGTTCAGCTCCAAGATGACGGGTTTTGAGGGCTCCCCAAACTTCTTTCGCGGTTTGGTATCGTGATACTTGAAGTAGCTGGTCCTCGGGAATCGACTGAAACAGAAAAGCTATCGCCATGTTATTCTTCTTTGGATCGACCGCGGTGGCACCAGTGGGTTCGATTGCTTCCCATACACCATGGACATTAAATATGGCTCGAATTCATATTAAAAATTAGAGATTGACACAAAAAGGTAAACATGACATGAGTAATAAATTGAATAAGTTTTGGGTTTGAGTTTGATAGGTGTTCTGTTTTAAATAGATCGTTGCATTTAAGCAGGACTAAATTCGAGTCTAAACAGGCTGAACACTTGTTACCTATTTATAACTCATTTAAACATAGTATATATTTTTCTAAATTAAAAAGAATTATAAACTACAAGTCTAATCCTAGCCGTTACCTCATTATTCTTAATTGCTCATTCTTAATTTAATGGCTTCTACGCCAAATGAGCATTACTTTTTATTTCTTCCCAATCTAAGTCTAATTTGTTGCAGATGATATACAAGAGACGACAAAAGTCCAACATTTTGGGACTTCGAGGGCTTCGATTCTAGTGATTTGAGCACAAGCTTCATTTCGTCGCACTTTCTAGAGTCACAATTTCAAGAGGCTAAAATTATATTTCACTTCTTAACTTATGTTTTACTAAATATGTGATATTTTGTTGTATTTTTAATATGATCTATCGTGTAATATGTTACTTAACATGTTCATATTTAGATTTGAAAAAAGAACATCATTAGTTATCTTGTCGTGTACGTGTCAAACATATATGATCCCTAATTCCCTATTAATACAAACAAACAAAATCAATTTGTTTAAACTTTAAACTGAAACAATAACTCACCAGTATTTAAAATCAACTTATTAATCCTCAAATCTTCAAAGCACGTGAGTTTCATATATATAAAATCTAACTGAAAACAAACATACGGTCAGTTGGGATATAACAATAGCAACCAGGACTACAAAGACAAACAAACTTTCAAAGGAACCAAAACTGCAAGTCAACGATAGTCAAAGGACCAATTTTGTCATAAATATTATTAACATATCCAACACAACCTCACCACAAATGAATAAGGATAACATAATCCATCAACCACCATATTCCTCCATACACCACCCACAACAATGAACTCCACCATCCTACCATTCACCAAAATCTTCACTTCCAACCACCACCACCACCACCACCACCATCTCCACCACCACCACCACCACCATCTCCACCACCACCAACCACCAACACTCCACCTTACAAGAAACAGCAGCAGTGACAACACCACCAGCACACCAGCAGATGACAGCAGCAGTTTAAGCCCATCTCCACCATCGGACACCAATAGCGTTAAGATAAAGTTCAAGAGAGGGGCGAGGAGGAAAGCGCGAAGAAAGCGAGAAAACGGATTGAATGATGATGCGATGATGGGGAAGAAGGAAGTTGTGAAAAAAGATTGGGAGTCAATGACAGTTACAGAAAAAGCATTGGAATTGTATGTAGGAGAAAAGGGATTGTTGTTTTGGATTAACAAATTTGCTTATGCATCCATTTACATCATAATTGGAGCTTGGATCTTGTTTCGGTTTGTCGGTCCTGCGCTGAATCTTTATCAGCTTGATGCTCCTCCTTTGTCTCCTGCAGATGTGCTCAAGGGATCACCTAAATGAAAGAGACACAAGTCAAATTCATAGTTTCATAATTTAAGAATTTCAGTTGATCAGACTTGTGTCTGATACACCATTGTATCGCGGAATCGAATTGTATTAGATAGTAAATACAAAATTTTCCCAAGATTTCTTACCTTATTAGTGTAGAACTGTTCTTTTTTGAAGTCATTGGTTATCTTGGTTTAAAAGAGCACGAGGCACTCTGAGCATTTTGATCCTAAAAGCGTAGGTACTAGGCGTGAGACGCATACGTCCCATACGTGAGGTGTGCAAAACTCCGTCAGGTACAATGTATTGATAATACGACAGTAACAAAATTTAGGCCGAAAAAGGTCAGACGATCAGATTAAGTTTTCAAGACCCTTAGCTGTAACTTTATGTATCATCGCCATCTTTGACCCTGATATGATAGAAAATTTAGGCAGAATAATGTCATATTCTTGATCAAAAGACTCTTAGTTGCAACTCTATATATCATCATCATCATTGAGAACAGATATGGTACAAAATTCTGGTAGGATATGGTCATATTCTTGAACCGTGAACAAATCAAGTTTTCAAGACTCTTAATAACAACTTTATATATCATCACCATCTTTGAAGGTTAATATAATACAAATTTCAGGCAAAATAAAGTCATATTATTGATCAAATGAAGTTTTCATGGCCCTTAGCTGTAACTCAATGTATCATCACCGTCGATGGCTGATATTGTACAAAATTTAGGCTGAATAAGATCATATTCTTGATCGGATTATGTATCATCAATTCATCACCATCTTTGAGGCCTATCATGGTAAAAAATTTAGGTGAAATATGGTCATATTGTTGTTGAAATGAAGTTTTCAAGACTCTAAACTGTAACTTAATGTATCATCACTATCTCCAAGGCCTAGTATGATGCAAAATAGGCAGAACAAGGTCATATTTTTTTATCAAATGAAGTTTTCTAAACTAGTAGTTGTAACTATATGTATCATCACCAGCTTTGATGCCTAATATGGTACAAATTTTAGCCGAATAAGTTCATATTCTTGACCAGATGAAGTTAATAAAACTCTTGATTGTAACTTTAGGTATCATCACCATCTTTGATGCCTAATATGGTACAAAATTAAGGCGAAATAAAGTCATATTCTTGATCAAATGAGTTTTCAAGAGTCTTAATTGTATCTTTTCGTATAATCACCATCTTTGATGCCTAACATGGTACACGATTTAGTCATATGCTTGATCACACAAAGTTATCATGGCTCATTGTAACGATATGTATCGTCACAATCTTTGATGCCTGTTATAGTACAAAATTTAGGCCGAATAAGATCATACTCTTGACAATTCATGACTTAAGTGTAACTTTATGTATCATCACCATCTTGATGCATACATGTACAACTTCAGGCCAAATAAGATCATATTCTTGCTCAGTTGAAATTTTCAGGACCCTTAGCTGCAACTCTATGTATCATCACCATGTGTTTTGAGGCCTATTGTACAGCAATATGCCCAAATTACATGCTCCTATACACACTCTAATCTCTTTCCAATCTTAAGCACCGGACACTGGTCTTCGGCACACAGGAAGAGGGGATTGATTCGATTTTTGAGACAAAACTTTGAAAAGTCTTCTAAATTTGATACTCTAGTTTAGTGAGTTAACAGTATGATCCAAAACGTTTTTGTATGCCCATTTTAACACTGATAGTGAGCTTGCATGTAAAAATTTATCTAACAACAATCTAATTTATTTAGCGTGTTTTGTCACGATTTGTTGTTTTTATGAGGTTGAGAATATTATAAGAAGTGACAAGAGACCAAGCTATAAATAAGATAAGTGATACATGAACACTAATGATTTGTTACAAATTTGACATTCAGGCCATGTTTGGCAAATTTAAAAAAAAGTAATTTTTTGACTTTTGGAGGGGTAAAAAGACTAAATACCCCTCCAAAAAAGTTAAAAAATTAAAATTTTTAAATTTTTAACTTTTTTGGAGGGGTATTTAGTCTTTTTACCCCTCCAAAAAGTCAAAAAGTTACTTTTTTTTTATTTGCCAAACACCCACTCAATATAAACACAATCACAATACGATTAGGTTTCTAAATCTAATGAGGTGTTTGATATATTTAAGGCTTAGAATTGATATTTTGTTAAGGCTACAGACTAGGGATGATTGTCACGCCGAACACTGAACATCAACAGTCTTCTTGCCGTCATCTCAGCCTCATTGTCTATCTTACTAACAACAAGATCGACAAACTTCTCTATTTACACGATAAAAGCATTTTCCTATTGAGATATAAAAGACCTTAATAATATGGTGTCCCAAGAGAAAAAGAAAGAGGAAACCATATTATTAATCATCCTTTAAAAATCATATAGCAGGTATACCACATAAAAGGCCCTACATACAACATGTGAATACACATTGACCTACCAAACAACATAGCCATTTATGATCGTAAACATTGGATGCATAAAACATTAAAATTCAAGAGGCTAAAAAAATATAGTTCTTTATGTCTTTGATTAATAACACTTTCACAACGTAAAAACGACTCCTCGATACTGAGATATATCATAAGACCAATAAGTTGATTTGAGATCTCGCTATCAACCTCTTGACCTAAAAAAAGTAATCTTTCTCGATAAAGTCGGTTGATTAGGGTAAAATTATATCCCTTCGGAACCGTACAGGCGCCTTTTGACGCATACGGCTAAAAAAAATCAATGTGTAGATTTCAATACTTTTTCTTTTTTCATAGCAAGTTCCTTCTAACTTATAATAAAAGGATTTTCTTTTATTTTTAACTAAATACGAGTTTGTCTTCCTTTCCTTATAACGTATAATATAAAAAAAAAGAATTCATTAAACTTATCCAATTAACTTCTCATTGATGGATTGTTTCATCGAGATCAAATCCAAATCAGAGCTTTTACACGCTTTTTACTTTATCATTATCACCTCCGATCTTTTTGCTCACAACATTAGAAAAAACATTACTTATTAACTCTATATATCATTTTATAATGATAAGAAACAATGATGTTTTTTTACTTAGAATTCCTTCCATTACAACATTAGAAAAACATTACTTATTAACTCTATATCATTTTAAAATGATAAGGAACACAATATTTTTACTTAAAAAACCCCTCCCATTAATACATACACAAAGGTGTGTGTATGTGTGTGCGGAACCCTATAATTCAACACACAATAGAAACTGTTTAACCTTACATTTCAAATAAGAAAAAAAACAAGATAAAAGTTAAACATTAAATGCTAAAAGCTATATCTCAAAGTTAAATACTAATGTTAAAAGCTAAATCTTAAATAATAAAAGCTAAACTCCAAAACTAATTGCTAGACCCTTGAAGATAAACCATAAATTGCTAGACCCTTGAAGGTTAATTCGTTTCGGAGGATAAAATATAGAGCTCAATTATCTAATATATGCTGTCAAGGTTGGTGTAATTTTGATATATTTCAAATGATGTTGTAACTCTCTTTATTCTAGCGTCTTGTTAGTTCATATATATATATATATATATATATATATATATATATATATATATATATATATATATATATATATATATATATATTTGAATTATTTGTCATTCAAAAAAAATTTAAAAGCTAAACGTTAAAGTTAAAAGTTACACTTTAAAACTAAACCGACAAACTCTAAAAGATTTGTAGTATGGCCATCTTGTATCCTTATTTGTTTTCACAATTTCACCCCTCTACAAATTTAATATAATTAATAACTTAATATATCACATGCTTTTGAAACGCTAATAAACATGTTTGAATTTCTTACCTTATTGTTGCATCGTATAAGACTTGTTACCAGTCGTTGGTATATTATTATTTTAATAACGTTTCCATAAATGACACCTAATTAACCTGGTATGAATTCAAACTCATATCGAATATTTGTAAGCAAACCTAACCTAATCAACATGGAATTTACATTTGTTAGCTTTAATTTTTTTGTAAATGTATTAGTTTTAACAATTAAAACACCAACATATTCAAAAGCATTAAAAGAAAATTCAAACTTTATATCCATCATTTATTTTTTGTCCACAATAATAATAACAATAAATAATATTTTATCAACAATAAAACCTTCACTAAATCCTTGTGTAAATTGAGAAAGGTTAGAGGATGAGATGGTGACGACCATACCACCCAACAAAAACATAATTTAGAGAAGACGCAATCGGAAGATCATCCAACAAATTCAATCATAATCCTCCGATTGCTTCCTCCAATTCGAATCCAAATTCCCCAGATTTCTTCAATTCCACAAACAATAAAGGTAACCCTAATTCCCCTTTTCCCCTATCGATCATGCTTTCCGATCGTTCATTTCTTGAATTTCGCACGATTACGATCTTGTTTTTGGTCTGATCGGCAGCCTTGTTTGTTATCCTTCTTTCCGATTCACTTGGGTTTGATGTTTGTAGAGCGATGGTTGTTTAATCGAGGGTTCATGAATTCATGATTATCTTAGGGTTTGTGTTTGTAAAGATTGTGAACACAAAATTTAACTTTATTGATGTTGAACGTTTTCGATTGTGAGGGAACAGAAGTTGATGTTTAACTTGTTCTGAGAAAAAAGTTGGGATTTTTTGCAAAGTTCTTGATTTCTTTGGTTTTAATTAAGTTTCTTTTGGTGTATGTTCTTTTGGTTCTGTGTGTTTTGGATTCTGAGATGCAATTGTGCTCGTTAAGACGCTTGTTATGCTTCCATCGTTCGTTAATCTTTGAAAGGTGTTTGATTTTGTGGTTAGGAACCAAGGACCCTGTTACTCAATGGGTTTTTTTGGAAAGCCTTAGTTTATTTACAATGTGTTTAGAATGTTGTTAGCATTTGTTTATTTCAAGACATTGAATGATGAATTAGTGTATATAGAATTCTGTCTTTAATCACATTATGCTTTAAAGCTACTTTAAAGTTTGTGTGCTCATTAGTAAGGCACACACACGCCATAGTTGTCAAAGGTGCAAGGCACAAAGGGTGAGCCTTAAGCCTAGAACGATGAATCACTAGTAATTTGTTACAAATCCATTGCGTTTTTTTGTCTTTAGAGTGACATACACGGATACACCTTTAGATAGTTGTGCACAGCCGTCTGTTAACACTTGATTCATATATACATATGCATATACATGCACTACATGCATATTTTTGTGTCTATATGCACACACACATACATACATATGCATTTGAATGCATATGCATATACATCACATATGCAATTATGCATATGCATGCACACACCGCTGTATGCATATCTATAAGTGTATTTATCTGTGTATAATGTATGTTTCTGTGTACCATGTATGCCTGTTTATTGACGTGAATAAATCTATATACATGTTGTTGGTCACACAAATTGCTTTTCGCTTAAGTTATAATACACACATCAACGACCTATGAAATTTGTGACTCTTGAATTCCCTTTATAAATGTTCAGTTCTTAGATGTGGTTGTTTCTTGTTTAGGGAAGTGATGGCGGGTGAAGAGGATACCTTGAACTCTCGATTAACCCAAACACAAACAGTTTGGAAGGAGGATTTGGAGCGAGGACAATCTCAAGTGGATGAATTACAAACAAAACTAGCTGAGGTTTCGTCATGTATGCAGGAATCTGGTAAAGATGCCAAAAAGGAATTAGAGCTTCTTTGGCGAAGAGTAAAAACAACAACAACGTTATTGACATATTTGGAATCAAAAGCAAGAATTATGACAATTCCTCATTTAGCCCTCACCTCTTGTGGCATCAAACAGTCAGATGCTGAAGGGTTCATTGATAGAAGTGGTATTCCCATGTCTAATTGGCCTAATAATGTAGACCTTACTAACTTCGCCTCTCGGGAGGTTGAAACATTAATTGCCATCAATAGTCAACATGGCTTCGTTGATGAGCAAGATGGGTCATACATGGGGGAAATTATGAACAGTGTGCAAACAATTACAGATGTGATGGAGTTTCTTGTGAAAAGGGTACTTGTGGCTGAGTCTGAAACTAGTAATGCAAAACAGAAAGTAAGTTCAGGTCAAGAAGAGATTAAAAAGAAGGCGATTCAGATTGAAACAATGTCCGAGAAGTTAGATGAAATGGACCGTTTCGCAATGGGTACAAACTGTATTTTGAATGAAATGAGACAAAGGGTTGAAGATTTAGTTGAAGAAACATCTAGACAGAGGCAACGGGCAGCAGAAAACGAGCAGGAGCTTACTCGTGTCAAACAGGACTTTGAATCACTAAAATCTTATGTTAGTAGTCTCATAAGTGTTCGAGAAACACTTGTTTCTTCAGAGAAGCAGTTTCAGACTATCGAGAAGCTTTTTGAACGGTCAGTATGATGACAAAATCCAATCCAGAGTTTTTATAGAATTATATATGTTTATGTGGTTTATTTAGTTTCTTATATAAAACCATATTAACAGGTTAGTTGTGAAGACGACACAGCTGGAGAGTGAGAAACTGCAGAAAGAAGCTGAAGTGCAGAAACTTATGGATGAGAACATGAAACTGAGTGCTCTTCTTGACAAGAAAGAGGCCCAACTTTTAGCCATGAATGAACAATGCAAGGTAATGGCGCTCAGTGCTTCCAACATTTGATATCATGCAGTTTTCTTTGTCAAATTCTTCTGAAATTTGAAACTTGCCGACTGTTGATCTGGAATTCTGTGTTGTGAAATGTAATGTGAAGAAGATGATGCTACATTTGAATTACAATTGGATCTTTGAATAGATGTGAGAACTATATTCCTTGTTTCCTTTCATATTTGAATGTGTTATAACTTCTTATGGTAGTTGCATGATTTTGATGTTGTGTTTGGAATATCAAACCCCAACCATAAGTCCATAAGTGACTAGTGCCATCAGAATATATGATTTCCATGTCTAGAGCTAGAGTAGGGGTGTAAACGAACCAAAATACTCCAAAAGTACATCTTTTTTGTATCTTGTGTTATTTGACTTAACAATTTTTAGTACCATTGCGAATCTGCAACTATAAAACAACAAAATCGATATCATGTAGCAAATGGATGGGTATATGTATATTTATTATACCTTAAAGGTAAGATTGGTGGGTTTTTTATTGATTTTTTTTATTCGAGCTTCACCTTCCTTGAATATAATTTGCATACTAAAACCAAAGCTTGGTCTCTAGGTTACTAAAAGGCCACGCCTCTGGTGAACTCATTATCATACATACATATAATCAGTATATGTATGTTAGTGTATATATATTAATACAAAATGATTTATAACCCTAGGGTATTTGGGTGTATATTGAACAATGCTTTTTGACTCGGATCGGCCGGTCGGACCAGGATTTGAAGGAGCCACCGGTTTGATCCATCCCGATTTGTTTTGTAGCCAAGGAACCGGCCGGTTCAGAACAAATTTGGTGGTTGGACCAGGAACTGGATTTTTTATATTTTATATTTTATATTTTATTAATTTTTTGGAGTTTAATGGGTTTAACCAGTGAGTCGGATGATTAATTGGAGTGTTTGACATAAGATTATTTTAGAGATTTTTATATATAACAATGAAATACACATATAAAATACTTAGGCAAATTGGATTTTAATAATTCAAACTATTACTTTGACCGATAATAATACATACTAGTGATTTGGCCGGTATAATTCCAACTTTAATTTTTATTACTAACAGCAGCCCCAGTGATATAATTATCATACATTCACACTTGATTTGTAATTATTTTTTGCTCGATTTAACTTGTATGTTTTTTCATTTCATTCATATTCATTTTATTGTGAACAAAATCGAGTCGAAATGATGCATAAATTTTTAATAATTATTTTACTGTGATTGTTGTTCGTAATAAAAATGAAAGTTGGGATTTTTACCAGCCAAATCAATAGTATGGATTATTATCGGCCAATGAGTAATAGTTAGGATTATTAAAACCCAATTTGCCAAAATACTTATATTGAATTTCATAAATATAATTACATATACAATATCATATATATGATTATTTGGTTCTTAAATTCGGACCGGTTTGACCAGACGACTTAGCTAACCTACCACTTAGCCAATCCCTCCTCATCCAAGTGTTTGGGTCAAGTGGTAGCAACCCTCCGTGCGCACCAAACTCGATATTTAGAACATGAGTACTCCTCTTACATTAATAATATTGTAAACTCTAGATCACTCTTAGTACAATCTAAGATTGCAATTACAAGTACTATGTCAAGAGATGGCGAGTGGTTGTTAAGAAGACATCAAATCTATATGGATAGAGATTATGAGTGATTGATCTCAAAATCAAAGAGGCGACTCTTCTAACATTTTGTTTTTAATATTAGGTGAGATTAGTTGATAGAAAATATTAAAGTAGATGAATTTTATAATTTTCGAATGAAGATGTGTCAAATAATTCACCCTATGTATTTTTATAGGATATACAATTTTAATGGCGGTGACATAGACTTATTTTTATGTATACTGTGGTATGATATATATCAGTTTTGATAACATGTTTTATATGATTTCTGAAAGAAACGTACACCATAAAGAAATGAAATTTAGACGTTCAATATTTTTTGAGATTGTAAATTAACTAAGACTAAGACGGTGAAAGCCATTTGGTTTTTGTAACAAAGTGGCAAGAATAAAAAATTATATGCAAAATAGCATAGGTCAAATCCTGTTATAAGATAGATTACAAGTTAGTATTGTTTAGAAGTAGAAGTAGACAACGTCTGAGTTTGATACTAAAAAAAATTAAGACGGTGATATTAGCCCGGCCTTATTAATTTTTGTCTCTTTATTAAATAATCCATGAATAACAAACATTTGTCTTTTAAGTTACAATCACATACTAATTTATGGATGACACAACACTAACGGGTTATATTTGTGTCTTAATGAGTTTGAGTAAACACGTTAACATAGCTAACTTGTTAAGTTCTTATTGTGTTGGGTGTATTTGACCATGAAAAAAATTCTTTCCTTTTAGTTTAGGACTGTTTTCTTAATGGTCATTAAAAGACTAGTTTTTAATGGATCTTATTCTTTTAATGATTAACACTTAACCTTAATAATAGGTAATATCTTAATATCACATCTTAATCATTCAGTATTAAAGTTACCTCTTAACCATTAATAAACTATAAACCATTAAGAGCTAATCCTTTGATAGGCTACCGAACATCCTATTGGTATATTAAAGATTACAACAAATATGTAAATATATGGAATGATTCAGATGTTATCTTTTATTCAAAAAAAAAATTTAGTGGCTTAGGAAAAAATTGTCAAACAACCCCCAAGAAATCATTGTAAATTGTATCACATCATGTCATTTTTTATTACCATACAGTCTGATGTGACCGTCTACGTGACAATATCTTTTTCCTTGTCACACGACTAACACACAACTTTCATACTAAGATAACATAATGTCATGAAAAGAAAAACGGCTGAAAGTCTTGGCCCTGTGTGAAAACATCACCCCCTATCCCGAGGTAAACATTCACCATGGCTACACTGGTTGATTTTGTTTGTTGCAAGTTATACTCTACAATTTTCATAGCACAAACTAGAAAAATGTTAAAAAAATATACAAACGATATAATGTAAAACGAGAGAAAAACCAAAGGAAATTTAAAAAAAATCTGATGAGATGGGCCCCACAAAGAATCCACTTTTCCGACGATACACGCAGACTCTCACACCCATCTCGAAAGATCACCATGAACCACCAAACCAAACAAACCTTCTGTAACCACTAACAACGATCAAACCCTCGAAATCCGCAACGATTGATCCAGATCGGAAGAGAAAACAACCCTCTCATCACAACAACCACAATAAGAAAATCAGAATGTCGTCTTCTTCATCTGATAAAGTTAGGGCTTCACACATACTCATCAAGCATCAAGGATCTCGTCGTAAGGCCTCCTGGAAGGATCCAGAAGGTCGAATCATCAGCAGCACCACAAGAGATGACGCTGTATCTCAGCTCAAATCACTCCGTGATGACATCGTTGCGGGGAAGTCGAAGTTTGAGGATGTCGCATCTCGGTACTCCGATTGCAGCTCTGCTAAGCGCGGTGGAGATCTCGGTATGTTCTAATTTCTAAACCCTAACCTCAATTAGTTATGAAGTTATTAGCGAAATTAACGGTTTACCGTTTATTGATTGTTATGTTGCTATGTAGAACAGTAGAAGTAGGTATTTGCTGTTCTGATTGAGTGTTTGAGTTGTTTAGGTTTCGCCTCAACTATGAAATTGATAAGTGTGTCCTTATAGTAAACTCAACTAGTTAGTAGTATGAAGTCATAGTGATATTGTTTGTTGAAGGACCTTATTCTGATAACATATTAGATGTAGGGGATAATCAGTTTTATTGTATTGGGAGATCATGGTGTTCATGCTTGGAATTCGGCTGAAATTTGAGAATGTAATGATCCAATCTTCTATTCTCTTGTGGTAGTCTGAACTCCAAAACGAAATCATATTAGTATTGGGTTAGATTTTAGAAGCTTGTTTACTTAGGAGTTACGGACGGATAGCGTGGACTCATGGGTTGGATTCTGGGATCTAGAAATAGAGGTGGAAGACATTGTGAGACTTTCTTGTTAGATAACATAATTTGAGCGGCTCAAGAACGGTTATCTTGGCTAGAAGATGAGGAAATAAGGAATGACTTATTGAACAATTAGATGAGGGTAGATGGATTGATCCTTCTAGAGTTCTAGTGAATAGTGGAGACATTTAACAAGAGCAGCAGCATACTCTGAAAATAGGTTTTACTTTTTGCAGTCGTGACTCTTGAGCACCTAAATCTTGGTTTTAGACTTTAGTCCATATAAGCAACTAACCTAGCATAGGCAACAATGATAGTTGTAACTTGTGGTTCTACTAAGGTTCTACTAAATATTTTTTTCGAGAATTTACAGATTTATCAGCTAGAGAAGATGATCCGGAATCCAAATACTGGATCAGATATTTAGGTCTTTATCTGATGATAACATTATTATTCCATATGCTGACTTCATGAAAGTGTGACACCTCTCCTCTGAACTAGTTTTTTTTATATTGATTACCATTGTGGAGATGTATTTCTCTAGAATATAGGCGACTTTGAGTCATAGTTTTTCTTGCTGAAGTGACAAGTGACTCTTAGCCGAAGCATGATGATTGATGGATGTTTGTTGTCAAACCTATATGCAGGATCATTTGGAAGGAACCAGATGCAGAAACCCTTTGAGGAAGCAACATATGCATTGAAAGTTGGTGAAATAAGCGATATTGTGGACACTGACAGTGGAGTTCACATCATCATGAGAACTGGTTAAGTGGGAAGCTGGCCCTGTTGAATGATTCGGCGTGCTGGGTGTCATGCGCTTTTATATTGAAACAATAAGACCACGTATTTCCCTTCTGTTGTCATTGTAACGTGATTGTCGAATTTCACATGTTTTGGTATTGGTTGCGGTTTGGACCATCCAAAAATGCAACTTTGAATCTGTTAATGGGAACCGGACCTCTGGTTCTTTGGATCAACAATTTGACTAGTCTTTCTAATAGCGCTAAAAAGGTAGATGCATTTTCGATTGCAAGTAAAACTCGTGGAAGAAATTCAGGCTATAAATTGTCTTGCCTCTGGAGATAAAGTGCCTATTCAAATGTTTATATTTTGTCGTGAGTATTTTGACTAGAAGTATGCTAAAATTATCAAAGGACGAACCCTGATTGTAAACCTACTAACTCAAACACGAAGATTAGTCACTCTATTACAAAATTGTATGGTAAGATTAAGCTCTTTTTAAAACTACTAGCCCAAGGAAATTAAGATTTTACTTTTGGCGTCAATCTGTATTCACGTAGATAGACTCTAGAAATAGATCGGTCTAATGGTCAATTGTGCCCATCCTTTTTGGATGGTCGGCTTAGAGTGAAATCATTGAAATAGACTTTGTGATTGACTTCATTGTATACACACATCTTCTGTGTATACTTAAACCTCACTGTTAAACACTTGAACATAGGGTTCGCCCTCATAAGGTCCGCGTGCTTGGCACGTTTATAAACCAAACCGAGGCCCGATCGGCTCATTTACAATTGAGTGATAAATCAAACAAACATGTTCCAAGCGAGCGTCAAGCATTTGGACAACCTTAGTTTCCACTCAATTTTAGCCCAAGTTTTAGTAATTTGGGGCTCATTATATAAGATGGGCTTACATTTCTAGTAAGATGGGGGCTCACTTCAGCATTTTGCCCAGTATAAAAACAATGTAATATAACTTCTTAAAGTTAAGAGATTAAATTTGCCCTTCTTAATGAGTTCACAATTTCATTTCCTTGTTAACATGCAAGTTATTTATGAGTTTTTTTTAGTTTTTTTTCTTCTAATTTTAAAATTACTTTTGGGTCTATTAAATACACAGTGTTGTAACTTGTAAAGATATAGTGAGAGAGAATGTTTACACGCTCACATAACAGCTGTTTGTATCAACTGGTTTTCATGAGATATCTAAATTGATTCTCCACCCTTTCGTTCTCAGCTGTCTAGGTATGTGTTACAGGTGGCCAATAGAACTTTTGATTATTGTAAAAATGAATCCATAACCAATGAGTCCCAGAAATATGAACTGATTAACATATGCAACTTAAAGGTGTATTCATCAGAATCTCATGTGAGTATATTAGCAACTATACAAGAAATAAATGGACCTCGGGTCAAGAGTTGAGCTAAAATGGTGTACCATTCTACGCAGAGGAATGGCTTGTGGTTGTTCTTAACTCAGCAGCCGCTGCTGCAAATGGCTTGACCGATGAGCGAAGCGGTTCAGGTCCCTCGGCAGCAATTCTCTTGCATAAAGCATCACAGTTACTCATCACTTCAGTCAGCCTTCCTTTTAGCTCCCCAAGTTCCACCTGTAGCCCATCAACTGATTGCAAAAGTGTAATCTGATCAGTTGTTTGTGATGATGAAAATCAATCAAGTTTTCAAATTTGCGAAGTAGCCACGTAAGATACCTCCAGATAAGTGACTTGATGTTGTCTTCATTGCTGAGACAGAGTAATTATATCGTTGGAGAAGTTTTAGCGCCAAAGCATCTGCAAGTTCTATCTTGTTTTCTATTTCTTCCTGCAGAAATATGCAACATATTAGCATCCTACATCAAACCAACGAATTACTCGCAAAAGAAAGGAAATGCGACTTCTAGCAGCAGGAGATAGCAGTCTTTGATGTTAACAGATGCTTTACAAACCATAGCTTGACCAATAAATTGTCCAAGATATGCTTTCCAAAACTTTATCAATCATGTTTTACTATATTAAAACCAACCTGTCTTTTGTTGATGTTATGAGCCTGCTTTTCTTGCAACTCTTGGTACATTGAGAATAGTTCCCGTAGTACCTTCGGATCTACGATACCTATCACACGCACAGGGAAAAGAACCAACACAAAACAGTATATCAACCAAATTTTCTGCGTATGTCTACACAGTATAACATTTAACTAGTGCCCATCAAGTATGCTCAAAAGGGAGATTATCAACTAAACTCTTCACAAAAGATAATGATCAAAGAATAATCATATTCATTATAAGTTGTATCTACACTACACCCATGCCCATAAACAAACAAGCAAACAAGCAAACAAGCAAACAAACAAACACACTTACCTTGTAAAATCCCACACCCATGTCCAAAACAAGCAAATATAGCACAAACTCTAAAAATTTATCTTATCCACACACACGCAACCGACATCAAAACCACACACACATTATTTTCCAATCTCCTCAAGCACCATGATGACCTTTACAAAGTTGATAGTAAGGTTTCTTTAATGACAACTTGTATTATTAGCTCTCTAGGCTGTTCTTATATACTAAAACTTCAATTAACAACCGCATACATAAACGACTATGACACCTATACCTGTATCAGAAGAAGTGGATGGTTTCCTCACCAAAATATCTGTCAAGCTGCTATCAGTTGATGCAGATGTCAATATAGGAGATGCCTGATCAAGTATTTTTGACATATGAATCATGATTCATGAACATCAACTTACAAATTACATTAGAAGTAAGAACAAAATGACTGTTTCCAAATACAATTCACATTTGCGATGCATCACTTCAAAACGCAACAGTAAAACCTATCAATCGAGGGATATAATCTGCCTACTGTTGCTGATACTGATGAATGCACGATTACAGACATACGATCAATAAAAACTCACAATTTTAAGGGACCTAAGCTTCTCTAGCACGGGATCCACATCTTCTACTCGCTCCGATACCGTGGTGATGCCATCTTCACTCTTCTTCACAGAAACCAAAATTATAATGACTATAATAACCTAATTTTGGTGAATATTTGTTCAAGTAAATTAGGTTACCTGTGAAGTTGAAAGTGTAGATTCCGATGAGCCCATGGCGGAGCGTTGTGTCTCCGGATATTATTGTGTGTGTATATTGCGTGTTTCCGGCGGCCAGAGTAGTTGTATTCTACTGTTGTTGACGGAGCAACGGTGATGACTTCCCTCCCCACAATCGGATTTATTATGGGATACATACCCCGTGATCCGGACATTCTACCGGTTCACTAGTCGTATCGGTTATAAAGAACCGGATAAAATTATAACTGTTTTATGAATATATGTAAAAAAAAACTAAATATATTAAAAATATATAAAAAAACCGATCCAACCCCTCGGTTCGACCGGTTCCAACCGCCGACTCGAGATAAATCGGCTGGTTCAATGCCTCCAAAACGAACTACACTTGATCAGACTAGTGGCCATGGCGATTCCCGGTCAGACCGTCCAGTTCGATCCGGCCCTCATAACACTATATATATATATATATATATATATATATATACATATATATATATATATATATATATATATATATATATATATATAATATATATATATATATATATATATATATGCATAGTAAGGCAAACGCACTGGTTCGGATAACCCACGGGGCTGGACCAAGGTTCGGTGCGAATGTGTCTCGAGGGACGAAGGTCGGGAGACACGGATGCGCGTCGTGACATTTATACTAACTAACTGAACAAACTCTATGTGAATTCTAACACGATTGTGAGAATCATATGACACGTGATGCAGTAATATCACCTGCCTTAAGGTATAAATAAGGAATTGGGCCTCCATTTTCGATAATGCCACTTTCGATACACTTATTATATGCTCTCTGATTCCAAAACGCTCTTATAGATTCTCGAGTTGAATTTGGTTCACAGAGCGAACCCCATGAGTCCCCTCTCTATGACGAGACTATGCTTTTCTATTTTACACATTCAAAATCACCGAGCCATCATTCCTTTACCTATGATTCTATGAAGTTAACTCAGTTCACCATGTTCAGACATCTGGTTTCCTTTTTTATTTTACCTATGATTCCAAAACGCTCTTATACATATATTTTATTTTGAAATGAAATATTTCTATGTAAGATTTGTAATTCTAAAGACCTTATATAAATACAAATAGAACATGCATTGTTAATTTAATTAAAACTAGTGTTAGGCGTGCGTTGTGCGCGTGGTAAACCGTTAAGCAAAGCTTCTATATTATACATTTGACTTTTAATAATAAAGGTGCTGGAAGGGCTTATATCGTATATTGTTAGGCGCAGAAACTTAAATGAAACGAGGGCATATGGCTGCAAAGGGTTGCGGGTAACAACTAGTGGTGTACAAACCGATTTTTTACCCCAAACCGGTTCGGGTTCAAAACCAAACCGGTTTCTGGGTTGTGGGGTCAAACTGGTTTTTCTTCAAACCAGTTCGGGTTACAAACCGATTTGGCTCACCGGAAACTCTAACTTGTCAAACCGATTCGGGCCGGTTTGAAACTGGTTTTTTTTAATTAACCGGTTTTAGGACCGTTTAACCGGGCTTTAACTTTTTAAACCGGTTAGGGTGGGGTTACCAAACCGGTGGTTCGGGTTGGTTTGTGACTGGTTTGGGCCAAACCCGTTTTTTGCCCAAGTCTAGTAACAACCCACCGTCCTCAAGATCTGCCATACCAAGGTTGCACCTGATTCAAAGTTTATGTATTGGGTTTATGGTCATCACAGCCATACGATAAAATCCAACTAACGAATCTTGACCCAAGAAAGATAGAGATCACAGTGATGCCTCAAACAATCTAATACCCGCCATCATCGGCCCAATGCAATATACAGAAGCCAACTACATCAAGCTTGATAGATAACAACATATTTGTGTCGTAACTCGTACTCGTACGCATCCAACAAACATCTGAAGTTGAAAATAGATAAAGAAGCAAAAGTATTTCAAGCAAAGAATGGTTTATACATATTTTTATTGCCCGAAAATCCCGCAATAAATTTTATAGAAAAACAACCAAGAAATGGATGCACACATGACACACCCATCTTTCATCCAACAAATGAAAGGAACTGCTGATGAACCTCTTCTTTTCATATATAGCTAGATTTTGAAAACAATGAAAAATCAACCAAAATAGGGCTACAACAATCACAGCGCCAACAATAACTAAACCATCGCCACTAACGCTAGTCCGGCGGCGATGGCCGGACATGGTATCTGAGAAAAAGAGGCATGAAAATCGATTGTTACTACCCCTATATACGAACCTAGCGGCGATGATCGATGATCCCATTTGCTCATCTTTCCAGGCGGGAAAAAAACCAACCACCCCACCCCCTAAACCGCGACCACCACAACACTACCACCACCCCACCACCGTCTCCTAGGGACTAGAAAAAGGGAATACGGAGCGAAAACCCTCAGATCTGGGCAAATAAACCCTAACCACTGCCATGCATCGACGGTGATGGTGTCGGAGTTACCGACACGGAACAGACCATCGTGATTACTCTCCATACAAAGGGGCGTTGGAACAAAAACGACCACCAGTGGTGGGTCTAAAGAAGGAGGTGAGTGGCGGTGGAAGTACAAAGAACGATCGGATGACCACCGGTCATCTCCGCAGCAAAGACGCCACCTAAGGTGGCACACGGACACCACCAGCGGTGTCATCGTCTTTGCCGGCAACAACAGCCGGAACGCCACCGCCCAAAGATACCGCCTTCTACACCCACACACAACCTCTCTCTTTATAAACATATATACTTATAAAGAAAAAGGGAGTAAAGTGTAAACCCTGGAAATTTTAGTGGTCAATCATAAACCAAATGAAACAAAATGCTGATGCACTTACTCTTTTCATATATAAGATCATTAGTTTATTAAATTTAGAAGGGAGAAATTTAAAAAGAAAAAAATGTTGAAATTCCGGTTCAACAATTTTGGTTCGATTCACCAGTTCAAATAGAAACTGTTTAAATAGCTATTATCAAACTGACTATGTACCAGGCTCCCTATATGACTGGCATGACCAGCCAGCCAATCAGGTCACAATAACTACTAAATCATAGAGAAAAACCTACCATGGTTTTAACAAGCTCATCAGCATATGAAGCATTAACGGTCACCGGGTTAAACCGCACCACGGAGAATGATGACTGGCCAACTGTCTGACCCTTGACCCATTTAGACTTGTCAAGAATGATTGAAGATGACCGGAAGAGAGATGCCGATGACTTTTTTTAATTTATGTTTATAACTTTGACGATATATATCAAAGTTATAACTAAAAGTAAGTATAGAGGTAGTTGGGTTCGTTAAGTTTATAGTTGTTATTTAAAGTAGAAAAGATGTATTTTTTAAGGCTATAACTGGTTGGTGGGTTAGAGAATGCCAACATCAAATATCTCAATCCATTAACCCTTGACAATTGTACACTTGACATGGAGGGAATAATAGCATGTTAAGTGGTTTTCTTATGACCCATAAAAATGGGGTCTTGAAAAAGAAGAAAAATAATAATATTGGTGATGGGGTGGTGGGATATGATATGTGGTCTTAGGTTCATGTACTTAATCTCTTCTTTTTCAAGATAAAGACCAAAAAAGTATAACTTAAAAAATCAGAATTGAAGACCACTTTCTAACTACACTATGGGTTTATCAAGAATCATTTTTTTAATATAGGGTTATTTAGACTGCAAGATTATCTTAATTTAAACAATATCAACAAGATTAAAAACAAGTAATGTTGATATTTTGTAAATATAATAAATAGAAAGTAGTTTCCTTTCAGGATACTTGTTCTTAATCTTTTCATAAGCAGTTGCTCCAAACATTCTGATATTTTCAAAATAAATTACTTTCTTTTGATATCAAAGATATATAAGCATTGTTTAGGTCAAATTAAGTGATGACAACGATCTTAGATGAAAGCACCAAATGATAATCATTCTGAAGTTTGCATGTAGACATGAACCGGCTGCAATTCCAGCAAGCACCATAAACAACTTAGATCAGCTGAAAAAGAATCACTTTTAAAATATAACCATTATTCATGACCTGTTCATAGTAACCGAACCATTATAAGAAATTATATAATGTGCACCTGTTAGCACTTTACGCGATGAAGTTCCAACATTTTTTGCTACAGTGATGAAAAGAGTTCACATAAGATGACTTTTAAATCAAGTAATTACCTCGAAAGCAACATTCTGGTGCTCGTAGACAAACGTTGAGCCGAATGGATTTCTTGCAGAGCCTTGTGTTTGAATAGCCGCACGGCCCATAATCTCCCAGAATCTCATGTGAAAGAAAAGAAAATACCAAATTGAACTATGTACCTTTATGCAAGGAATGGCAATAACATATTTTCAGATTTGAAAATATTTCCACTTTTGTACAAATGCCACGTATGTTTTAGATTTTATAAGCTTCGAAATAGTGGTAAATCATTCTCCCACTTTAGGTAAGAATTGAAGTCAGCATGCCCAAGAAAATTTGTATGTAGAACAAACTTTTTGATCTTATGAGTCTGAAAATTCAATTTAATACATCCGGACGACCCAATTCTATCCACACATCCTTCATGTAAGAAAATATTATCATTAAGAAATCAGAAACTTCATCGCGAGCATCATTAAGCTTCTTCTTGCTGCCTTCAATCATGAACTTTCTTGAGCTTGAGGCCAAACCCTCCATACTATCTTGGATCGTGGTTCTTAAGAATGCCTTGAAAGTCAGAAACTATCTAACCATCCCGGTCGTTCACCCAATTGCCCTTGTAATGAGCATCATAATAGTAAATCAAATGGTTCATGGTGATTGGTGGATGTGAATATTCTTATCTTACAAATGAAAACATTGTAATTAATTACTAAACTATCCACAGCACAAGATAACAATACAACTTTGCAATTAACAGATTTCAACAATTGTGTGTGCCACATGTTTCTAAAACCAAACATACATGAATTATGAAAGAAACAACAAGACATCATTAGAGCAAATCAGCAAACATTGAGGAGAAAGTAAACTAGAGGCATGTCAAATAAGAAACTTATAAGAAAATGATTATGTATATCATTTATACCCGATCAGTGATGTTGCATAGCACAATTAAAGTCATTTCACGTCAAATATTTCAATAAGACGAAGCCTTTGAGAAGTAATTTAAGTGTCATAAGGACTTATATAGGCAAATAAAAAAAATAAAGAACAAAGGGAGAATTGTATGTCATCTTAAAATATATAATAAGCTAGATGATGTATGAAAAAGCTACCAATCATTCAACATATATGATTTACAACATTTTACAGAATAACAAGGTAGCTTCGCAGTTCTAAAATCTAACTTAAGGGGTGCTCGGATGTGCATTTAAAATAGTTATTGTGCTCCAAGCAACCCCCTAATTTCAATGGTTATCCTAAAACTGGATCATCGTGAGTCTTAACCATCTACTCTAGTTACAGCAAAAGATCAATACAATGCAACACCCTGCACTCCAACCAAAAAATCATCTAAAACGTTACTTTGTATTATGGGATGTTCCAGATGACCACTAATATCATAAGCACATTTTACTAACTTAGGTAATGCAAGGCTAACAGATAATGGACCTCTAATGTTTCAATGTTCCATGTACTGTTAATATTAAAAGATAAATGTTTGCTCATGGGTTGTAACAATCTTTATCCTGCATTGGCCAGGCTATGGAAGAATTATGTAAGCATGATTGGCCAGCTCACACTAGTTTGCAACTTCAAAGTGAATCATGCAAAGTGAAGTTCAGAATTGAGATATTTCGAGATAATATTAAATGCTTCAAGGTAGGTGATCAGGTGTTATTTGTTTGGTGTTAAGCAAAGTTAACTTCGTGTTTTTATATATTTGTGAACAGAAAACGAGGTTACTTTGAGACATGTTTGTGTTGTAAGTGTTTAGAGCTTAAAGATTATAAATTGGACGTTTTAATATGTGGAGGGAAGATTAGTGGAAGCATACCCAATCCATTGGGAGTGAAAAGGCCAAAAAACAATGTTCCAGTGTATATTGTTCCACTACCATCGCATAGTACTCTAACACTAGCGCAGTAACCAACATAATTTAGAACACCCAGATGACCCATCACATTAAGCGCATCTCTTTTTGTGCAGCAACAGCTAAAGACCAAGAGGAATGTATGGATCATTGATAGTGGTTGTTCCAGGCACATGACAAGTAATGGCTCTTCGCTTTACAACTTTAAGAAAATTGACGGAGGGCCAGCTGCTTTTGGAGGAGATGCAGGTGGTTGAGGGAAGATGGTTGTAGGGTGTTGCTATGTGGGATAAAATGAAGAGATGACATCAAGGGAAGTTGTGATGGCAAGGTCGGGTTCCACGTATCTTTGTTTCCGTACATTCTCCCCTTTTTGGTAGCATCATCTTGAGAAATAGATGAGCTAGAGGAAGAACTTAAAGAAACCTGGCCTCCAACAGCTCTCAAATTTTTTGGTTTTTTTTAGCATATTTAAAGATAACTCTAGGATTTCAAATCTAACTTTCACACATGGGAATTTTAGATGTTTTGAAGACGATTTTGAGTGTTCTTTTCACCACGAAATCACCCCAGATCAAGCTCCAACAACATCTAATTCAACATTGAAGATCCAAGCATGCCGATGAGCGGCTAATTCATTCTTAATCGCTTTCGAGTAGATGGTTCTTGTAAGTAAAACAATAGGGTTTTAATTTGGATTTGATTGTTGGTTTGTTTTTTACACAAGAATTCAATTGTGTGTTCGATTAAAGTTAAACAATTTGTCTATGTTTAAGTATTTGCACTCTATCATTTGCATTCAGTTTCCTTGCATCGTGAGCATTTTAGTTTGCGTGTGAATACTTGATATATATAAATCGGTAATTTTGTAAACAAACGAGTCTTAAAAGTTTTCTTGAATATCACTTTAATTGGGCAATTTCACAAAATCATATCAATGTGATTACCAACTAATTCTTATTAACATATTGTGGATCTTTGAACTTAAACTCGAAAGTGATTGCCTTCTTAGGTATAGTTTTCAAACTTTAATCAAGTTTGACTGGTTTATTAATTATTTGCAGAAAATTTCCTTTTCATCTTAAACAAAAAACCTAATAATTCAACTATGTGTTTGATTAAAGTTAAACAATTTGTCTATGTTTAAGTTTACATTCTATTATTTGCATTCGGTTTTCTTGCATCTTGAGCAGTTTGGTTTGCATGTAAATACTTGATATCAATGAATTCAGAGTTTTGTAAACAAACGAGTTTTAAAAGTTTGTTTTTTGATTATCACTTTAATTGGGCATTTCACAAAATCATATTAATGTGATTATCAATTAATTATTATTAACCTATTGTGGATCTTTGAACTTGAACTCGAAAGTAATTGACTTCTTCGTTATTGTTTTCAAACTTTTTTGCAGACAATTTTCTTTTCATCTTAAACAAAAAACCCAAAAAAAAAACATTTGCTTTTGCTATTTTCGTTTCATGTTTTAAAGTCGTACGTATAATGTTTTACACTTTCCATCATTTTCCTGTGAAGAAGACTTTTAGTTACCCATATTAGTTATATGTATTTAAGTCATCTAATTTAATTTATATTTTATCCAACCACAACAACTAGATTAGTAAGGAACATTAGTACCTGAGACCATGGACCAAAATGAAGATAAAAACCATGATCGGTTGGGTTGTTTTTGCTGTATAGTATTTAATATAATCTTACATAGAATTTGTTACATAAATGGTTCTCTATTAAGATAGAGTATTTTGATTATTTACATAAACTTAATTGAAAAATTAAGGCAAGTTAGTGTTAGACCGCTACAAAGTTAAAGTCATAAAACTTAGTGTTAGACCGCTACAAAGTTAAAGTCAACCACTATCAATGACCACATATGTGATTAAAGATAAAACAAAAAATTAATTATGTAACTAACTTATTGTACCAAATATAATAAAAGTAGCAACTTATAAAATATTTATTAGTTAACTTTTTCAGAAATTTATTTTTGGGTAAAAAGTAAAATAAATTAGCAATTAAACATTTCTTGAAATTACAATACACTAAAGGTTAAATAAATTATAAAGAAGCACATGTGATATATAATATTTTAAAGGGGGCTCAAAAATGTTATCAATATGATATTTTTCCAGAAAAACCTCTCTTTTATTTATTATCTCGTATATTTAAAAACACATAAAAAATCTATCTCATACATCTTTTTCTTTATTTTTTTCCTTGATAATACATATTTGAGGAGGTTTTTACACAAGAACTTTAACCCTCCCTCTCTCTTCCACACTATAACTTCATACTTTTCTCCTTAGAAACAAGTAAAAAAACATACAATCAGAAAAGTTTTTGTAAATTTAATCCTTACAATGATAAAATCACACGTCTCATATCTAATTTTTAAACTTTACAACAATTTAGTTTTTCTTCCATCCAAGTTTACACAATGTCGACTAAACTTGTAAGTATATGGACCATTTCCTCTAGTAGTCATGTCTTTCTCTTCCACTTAAAAGAAGATAGGTAAATTTCATTTAGAAAATAAAACTAAATCTTATTATTAGCTAAAAGCATTCACAACTCCTAACACACTTTAACTTCATTCCAATTTAATAACATATTATCACAGTCTTCTTCATGGAACTTTAAGAAAAAAGTAATGAAAAAATACTAAAACCTACTAGAAATTGTTAATTTATCATCAAAGATGATACACGGAAAGTTTGAGTTTAACAATGAAGGAGATTTTCATAATGAAACAATGATTTTTCTCAAGTGGTTTTGTTTGAAAGAAAAAAAAATAAGATGCCACTTTAATCTTATTTCAACTTGTGATATTTTGATAATACCTACGTTATAGTTTCCAGCATGAGACGCGTTAATCACTTTCTATATATTTCTAATGTCGCTTTTCAGCTAGTCGGTATTATAACAAGGTGCGTACTCGACTAAGGGGATGTTTAACAACATCTGAATCAGCCTCTTAATGGTTCAGATGTCTGAATGGTTCAACATTTAATGGTTCAGACTGTTTGTTTCGCGAGCAAATGTCTGAATGGTTCAGACATTTGTCTCTGAATGGTTAAATATTACACTAATACTGAATGATTAAGACCTCTCATCTGAATTGGTCAGAAATTTGTTTTTGAATAGTTAAGTGATATACTACCTATTAATGGTTCAACACTCTTAATGGTTTAACAGTTAATGGTTCAGATCTCTTATTGATTCAGCACTTAATCATTCGGAAATTGACAAACAACCTCTAAATCACAATCCACTATGACGTGATAGAATAATATACTGGTATTTTTTCACAACCAATAATAACCTACTATTTGTGTCTCGTGAGATAATAATGATCATTCCAATCTCACCTCACAACATTATATTTAGAACATATTTGCGAGAACCCGTTGTCGGTTATGGTTGCTAACACATTATGCACATGTGCTCTTGTTATTACCATTATTTGTTTTGAGTTACAAATCACGATCAAACAACATTCACATATTTACATAGCACCCCCTCTGTGTGTATTTTGTCACACAAACGTGTATCCCTACACATCCACATATAAGGTCCACATATAAGTTGTACTAAATCCACATGCACGTCATTATTTAATTAGCACTAGACAAACAATAAAAATTATCATTATGGTTTAAATCTGGTTATTCTGAGGTGGACACCTAAATCTCTTACACCATAACCCTAGTATCAAATTGTTACCTAAACAAATTTTTTCCAAAAAAGTTATTTTATGATGTTTTTCATATTTTGATATGGAAACAAAATTTAAAGTAATAGTTTAAATACAAATCACGTTACAAAAAAGAGATCGTAATTAAAAACTCTATAAATACCATAACTTCTCTATAATAGTATGAAAATAGAGTTAACATGAATATTTATGTAAAACATGATGTACTGAGTTATCTCGTTAACATATAATTCAAAAGTTAGATGAGTTTCACCATAATGCTTTAAATAATAG
This sequence comes from Flaveria ramosissima, assembly GCA_025215565.1. Lineage (NCBI taxonomy): Eukaryota > Viridiplantae > Streptophyta > Magnoliopsida > Asterales > Asteraceae > Flaveria > Flaveria ramosissima. The sequence goes on along the minus strand of JACVEC010000125.1, from coordinate 237,617 downwards.
AAGCACAAGTTTAACGTTTACTTAAGCATCATTTAAAGATACACATCACTCACCATTAAAAAATAAAATGACTTTTAACAATTCATACTTTAATCCATTGACCGGTAATAATTGTACTACCAATTTGAGCAATGTTTTCACTTCTATCATCACTTACAGTATTACTCGCATAACCATCATAGATTTACAATCGATCTACATTTAATTTCCACTCGAGGATGTTGAGCATCAGCTGTGGATGCAAAGATAACTCACAACTAAACATGCTTTAATAAAAATCAATCCGTGATTGGTAACCTCAAGTTCCACTCGAGCAACTAAAATTAATTTCACAAGCTCATGTTAAGCAAACAAACAATATCAGCCGCTATCAACACCCCAATATTAAACATACATCCTAATAAAATTTCACATTCCGATACAGTGATACCATATGCAACAATAACAATCAAACATGACGTAGATAACGTATAATCCTAACACGCATATGACACCTGTCCAGAGATCCACATACAACACAGTAACTCAGTAAGTAAGAAACTATCCGGTATAAAAACGTAAGAATAATAATAATAATAAGAGGGAGGGTATGGTAAGGCTTTTGTATGGAAGTTGAAGGGTGGGTGGTGTGTGGGAAAAGAAAGAATGAAATGGAAACAGATCACGTGTTGGCAACAATAAGACGGAATCGACAGGAGCCGCGTTCAACGCTCGTCACTTTCTCTCTCTTGTGTGGTAGATTAAGTCGTGTCGCCAAAAGGTAAAACCCCACCCAACACACATACACACACACACCAGTCGTCGAACCATTAATCTCTCTTTCCGTGGGCTCATAGCTATCTCAACACCTCCGGTCAACTCAACTGCAACCTAGGGTTTGTTTTTTTGACTCCGATTGACGATCATGATGTTCATGATGATGATATGATGATGATGATGGTGGTGGTGGTGGTGATGAATTGAATTTCGATTTTGTTTCGTTTTGTTGTGTTTTGGAATGATGGAGAGTGGGGAATTGGGAGCTGAGGGTGGGGTTTCGGATAGGGTTCAAGCGATTGGGGATGGAGGAGTGAAGGTGGAGGAGGTAGGTAGGGAAGTGGTGAAGCGGAAGCGAGGGCGGCCGCCTAGGGCTCAGGCGAAAGCTCCGGTGGCTAAACGTCTGATTGGTAAGAAGGTGGATGAGAAGGAGGAGGAGGAGGATGTTTGTTTTATCTGCTTTGATGGCGGGAGTCTTGTGCTTTGCGATCACAAGTATGTTTTGGTTCTGTGATTGTTTTGAGTTTCTTTGTTGTGTATATGTTGTGTAGGTGATTTGGGGGTAGGTGGTGGATTTGTTTGAATTGCATGTGATCATTGGTTTCGTTTTAGGATGTGAATTTTACTGGTTACTGATGATATTGAAGTTTTTTGCTTCTGCTATTGGTATTTTGGATCGGTGAATTAGTTAATCATGTGGCCTTTTTTGGGATTTTTATTTGGTGTAGGAATTGTCCAAAGGCATACCATCCAGCTTGTATTAAACGGGACGAAGAGTTTTTCGAATCTGCAGCTAAATGGAATTGTGGTATGTTTCTATTTGTGATATATCTATTGTTTTTCAACAGTTTTCTAGCTTATTTTATGAATAAGGTGATGTGATTTTGCATTAGAAACTATTCGTGTAACTTACAAAAGCTACCAAGTCTGATTAACTGGATTCTCGTTTTGATAAGCGAGGCGGGTTAGGCCTTTGAAACAATGAAGTTAGGCGACATGTTGTTCTGATTTAGAGTGCATGGGGAAAACCAAGACTAGAAGCGTGTAATGTGAATGGTTGGATCCTTGTAACTAAGTGCTTATAGATAATGCATGAAAGCTTGAGGGTTTTGTTATGTACAATTGTATGCTAGGCCATTAGAATAAGAAATGCTGGATATGGTTTTACAACTTAGGTTTAATAGGGTAATATTATGCATAGACACTCTGTAAGTTGTACGTTTGCGCCTTTATAACCTGAATAATTCAAGTTAAACTTGAAAGGGTCATTGGGATACGTACATGGTAATGACGAGTCATTAATTTTATATACTGAGCAAAATTCTGTTTATGTATTTGTACAATATTAGATTCTTAGATTTTACTGTCAATAAGGTTTCCATTTGATCATTTTTTGTTCTCTGTTTTTGACATTATTTCTTCAATGTCTAACCGTTAATGACTTAATGCATGGTTTTGTTAGTGTTGAATCTGATCTTTCTATCCTATTTTAGTTGCCTGTGTCAGACTAACTAACTATACTAGAAGCAGAAGAATGAATATTGAGCAAACGTGTTTCTATGTTAAAAGTTTAGATTGGGAAGTTGCATCATGGTTTCGCCATAAAGGGTGTGTTTTTTTGAGCAAACAATTGACAACTGGCAGCTGATTAATCATAGTGTGTTTAATGCTATTAACTAGGAGCAAAGGAGGGTTAGCTGAATGGCTAGAAATTCACTAGGGTAAGAGGAAAAGACGGGCCTTAGTAATAGCAAGAAGCATCACGGTTGATAACGAAAGACTAATGGTGAAATAGACCAGTTTAAGGAGACGACTAATAGTAAAATAAACAATTTATAAGGAGATGTGGAAAGACTATTTTTCTAAGTTATTTTTTTGCTGATAATTAGGGGCATGTAGGTAAAAGAGACAGTCTTTTGTTTGCTCTACGAAATCTTTCTCTACATAGAAATATAGAATTAAAGTATTTGAGGTATAAAAAGCTTTCAAAAATAGGCAAGATATTATGATCTAATAAATGGTATCGTCATTGAAATTCGGAGTAGCCTTGCGGTCATATAGCATAGCTTGCTAAGTTATTCAATGCCATTCCTTAAAATATGAAAAATTCTTAACGGACAATTGGACATATGTGGCTATGGATCTTCATTAATATATCAAATATCCAAGCTTTGCTATATGTTAATATACTGTATTCTACTTGTGAGCGAATATAAACAAGATGTGGTTAAAAAGTATGCTGTTTTCACCATTTTCTGATCTTTTTGTTAAAAGGACAACTATAAGCAGGATTCTATGATCAAATGTTATTCCCATTAGCTTTTGAGGTGCCGCAAGGTTGTAAGCTCTCAAGGATTGCTAAACTATTAAACATCATATTGTTTGGATATGATGAACTCTTCTCTAGACATGTAGTTTTAGATTTCTTTAGTATTTTTAACATTTTTGACCTACTGGCTACTAAGTATTTTTATAGAAGGTTTTGCTGTTGATATTTTCGCGTTGGAACCTACCTGTTCTAAAATCAGATTACTGTTTGTACAAGTCATCAAGTTCAGAAAAAAGAAATATAGTTGAATAAGACCTGAAGTGAACAACCTCCACTTTGTTATTATATATCCTGGAAACCCATCTTCTAAAATCTACGTCTACCATTTACAACAACTAAAATTGTTGGTGTTGATCTATTTTGAAATAGCTGAAAGGTTAATGAATTTTAGGAGAGGGTGCGGATGTGTCTTAGTTATGTCTCAGGGATTAGATTTCTCCCAACTTTTCTTAGTGGATTTTGCATGTTATTGTTTTAGTGTATTTATGTTTATGTGTTGTTTATGGTGCTATATATGTTGCTGGCTATTCATTCATCATGTTTTGTTAGTGGTAGCTTTTTGTGGTATATACTTCGGTTGTGTGTTCGTCTACGGTTTGTTCTGTGTTATATACTTCTGCTGTATGTGTGTTTACGGTTTGTTCTTGATCCGGGGGTCTCTCTAGAAGCAACCTCTCTATCCCTAAGGATAGAGGTAAGATTTGCTTACATCCCAATTTCCTCACTCCCCAGACCCCACCAATAGCTTTTGCTATTGGTTGGATATACTAGGTATGGTTTGGTATTGGTTTGGTTTGAAATAGCCGAAAGAATCTCACTTCAATTTCAATTTAATTGGTTGATGTAAACAAATTAGGAAACTGAATTAGCTAATGGTGGGTTATATTCTTAAGGGTCAGCTGCACCTTTATATTTTCTATAGAGATGCTCTTATGCATCAAATCCAGTTTAGAATTTATTTGTAACAGCCTGGAATTCTATCAACTATTTTACTGAATATGATCTGTTTTTAAACTTCTCAGTTGTAGTAGCTATTAATTGTGTATATATTAGTAGAGCTGGTTGCTAAATATTTTGGTATTTATGTGAATTCCAGGTTGGCATATATGTAGTATATGCCAGAAGACAGCACATCATATGTGTTATACTTGTACATATTCATTGTGCAGAAGCTGCATTAGAAAGGCTGATTATGTGGGTGTCAGAGGTGATAAAGGCTTTTGCACTACATGCATGAAAACTATCATGCTGATTGAAAATAATGGTCAGGGTGAGGATGGGAAGGTATGCATGTTATTTCTACTAAACATACACACACATTCTCATATACATTGTTATTTCATTTAAACACACACACATGTTATATTCCTCTAAATGTGTTGTGTGTGTGTGTGTGTGTGTGTGTATATATATATATATGTGTGTGTGTGTGTGTGTGTGTGTGTGTGTGTGATGTAACACATACGTATATATGTAAGCGTATATATATAATTATATATTTGTTTGCATATATACATATGATGTACTTCATATGCTCCGTAAAGCTTGCTTTTCTTAGGTTTGCGTTTTTCTTCATTTTGCATACTTTGATGACCATTTACTGAAACACCAGTTTTTGTGATTGTTGTTTTGGACTGTGATGTTTTACTTTCCAGGTTCAAGCGGATTTTGATGATAAGCTTAGTTGGGAGTATCTCTTTAAGGTATATTGGGTTTACATAAAAGGAAAATTATCTTTAACTTTAGATGAGCTTACAGAAGCTAAAACCCGCTGGAAAGAAACTAGTACAGTTTCTTCAACTCTTACATCAACCGGTGTTCATAAGAGAGCTGATGATTTGAGGAGTGTTACATCAGCAACATCTATTGGTAATTTGGAGGAAGAAAATGAATCAAAAAGAAGAAAAAAGGATACACAAATCAGTTTACAAAATGAAACTGTAAATATGGAAAAACCTGTAATTGAAGAAAGTGCAACCACGGTCGGGCACGAGGAGTGGGCAACCAAAGAGCTTTTGGATTTTGTGGCACATATGAAGAACGGTAGTACTGCTGTATTATCACGGTCTGATGTCCAGGCACTGATGATGGAGTACATAAACAGAAACAATCTTTCTGATCCTAAAAAGAAAAATCAAATCATATGTGATTCGAGGTTAAAGAGTCTATTTGGTAAACCACGTGTTGGTCAGAGTCAAATGTTGAAGCTTCTAGATCATCACTTTGTAGTAAAAGAGGACTCAAGGAAGAGACGGGTCAACCGTGCTGCAGTAAAGGTTGACCCAGTTTGGAACAGTGATAATATGCTGACTATGGGTAAAGATAAAAAACGTAAAAGCCGAGTTAAGGGAGAAGGGCACGTGCAACAGAATAATTTGAACGAATTTGCAGCAGTTGATGTTCATAATATTAGTTTAATATATTTGCGCCGTGATTTGATGGAAATTCTTCTTGAAGATAGTGATAGTTTTCATGGTAAAGTGGTTGGCGCAATTGTGCGAATAAGAATATCTGGTTGTGATCTGAAGCATGATATGTACAGACTTGTTCAAGTTGTAGGTATGCATTATTAGATTCATTTACGAGAAATATTATTTGAAGTTGCTGGCTGTTTTTAGCTTAAATTACAACAAATCTATGCAGGTACAGGTAAGGTGGATATACCTTATAAAATTGACAGAAAGTTAACAGACATTACACTTGAAGTATTAAATTTAGACAAGAAGGAAACTATATCCATTGATGCAGTTTCTGATCAAGAGTTTTCCGAGGTGACTTATTAGTGTTTATCTCTCTCTCTTTCTCTCTCTCTCTCTACCATTTGATTTGTTTGTTTTTGCTTCTTACAGTCATTATACTAATTAGACAAGAAACTATTTTTGTTACGTGTTAGAAATCGTGTCCATGTGTTCTCTCTGCCTCACTTTCCAAAATGGATAGGGTTTTGGATTTTAAATCCATTAATCTATACGGTAGAATGATGACGTCAAAGTTGAAAAATTTATACGGTAGAATGATGTCGTCATTGAAAAATCAATACGCATCAACATTGAAAAACTCACCTTGTTCAGTCTACAGCTTAAAACTGAGATTCTTTCTTGTAAACCTGCCAATGGATAGGATATGGATCTAGATTTAATACGGTGAACCTTTTTTTTGTAATCCAGTGGGTTAAAACTTGTTTCATCAATTCAGTATATTGACCTGTTCTGGAAGATCAATACTTAGGTCGATCCATGATCCATATCGAGTAATCCATTTATATTAAAGCAATTTTGTTTTTATTGTTGTAACACTGAACTTCTAGTTCACTGTTCCCTACAATTGTAAAAATATTTTTTGAATCGTAACTTATATGCAACATTGTATTTTGTAGAAAATGTGTTGATATTTTGTATGACAATATAAGGGCGCCAGAGTTTTTTTTTTAAAAAGCTTAATGGACTACATGACACCATTTTTTAGTATGTGTTACCATGAAAACTAACTTTTCGAACTTAATTAATCTTGCTAAACAACAAACTTATCAGAATTTGACTTTTTATGTGATAGATGTGGATAACACAAACCTTAAAAAACATGACTTGTTTTGTGACGATTTATTTTAAGTATGGTGATGTCTCTAGAGTTGAAGTTTTCTAAATTATTATATAGTTCTATTACAAAAATATAAAAGAAATCAAGTATACAAAAATAGGGTTTGTTATAGGGGGATGTGGCGTTTGACATGGCGAGGGGTTTTGGAGGGGGTGGGGAGTTGGTAGTTTAAGTGTTTAACAAAATCAAATTAATGGTTTGATCTTCTAGTTAGATTAGTGGGATTATAGTCAAGTCATGTTCTATTTACTAACAGAGTCAGGTCACACTCTATTAACTAACCAAGTCAGATCACAATCCATTTATATGGGTTTTTGGTGTAATCATATCATTAGGTCAGTACTGTTCAAATCTGACCTGCTGACTGCCTTACTTACATGCACAGCACATGCACTTATCTATTTCCTTTTAAACCAAATTACCAAACTTAACCATTTTAGTAAACTCCTGATTGCTGAGAAGATCATGTGTTTCTTAGCCTTATGTAGACTTACCATACTGGATGTTGATGTTGTTGAGTACTGACAGAGCCATTGTAACACTCTTTTCTGCCACCAATATGCATCGTAGGTAGTTTTTCGTTGTAACATAGCACATGCAATATTATTGATGTTCTTTATAGCAAGTTTATCTGAATTTAGTAACTACCTAAGGCATTTCAAGATAGAGGCTTGGTTTCTGGAGTTTGGATGTTCAAAGGCCTTTGTGATAAAAAGTGTCCTCTGTTACCATATATGATAGTTTAATCACTGGGATTTTTTAATGTGCCTCATGCTTGTAAAGCCATGGATACAAGCTAATGAATTCATATTTGTATAAGCTTCTGGTTGTAAACTTGTTACAGGTTAACTATTGTTCCTTATTTGATATATCTGCTTTTTTCAAAACATTTTCATGATGTCTTGTAATATTTGTTCACATCTTTTGCAGGAAGAATGCAGACGTCTACAACGAAGTATTAGATGTGGGCTTGTAAATCACTTTACTGTAGTAAGTATGCAATGCCTATCAAAATTTTTATTCTCAACTTCTCCCCAAATTTCTGATTTTCTTGCACTTAATTATTATGGTCTTTTTACTGCTAATTTTTTACTTGCTTTAGGGTGAGATACAAGAGAAGGCCATGGCCCTGCGGTTGGTGAAACTAAATGATGTGAGTTATTTGGCTGCTTTGATAGACAGTTTGTTCTGTTTAGTGTTAAAGTATTAACAATCAGAGTTCATATTAGTTTTTCTGTTTGGCTTAGTATACTAATGCCTTTTGTTATGTGATTTAGTGGATCGAAAGGGAGATCTCACGGCTCAATCATCTTTGTGATGTAGCAAGTGAAAAGGGGCATAAGAAGGGATATCCTTTTGTAACACCATATATCATAATATATAATGTATATGTATATATGTATGTATATGTACTTCCTTTCTTTCAAATAATTGATTGGCTGATGACTTCCTAGCAAATGGGTAGAGTTAGAAAGATGGAAATTGTGGAATTTCTTAACTAACCCCCACTTATAGAGAATGTGTGGAGAAAATCCAACTTTTGAAGACACCTGAGGAGCAAGAGCGCAGATTGAAGGAAATCCCTGACATTCATTTTGATCCAAAAATGAATCCAGATTATGAATCGGATGATACGGAGGAGTATTTTAACAAAGAACAAGGTTTCTTCATCTCCCTTTTAGCATATAGCTTTGATATATTAGATCCTTTTCATTTCTATTGTCAGTTTTTAATAAGCAGTAGTGTGATTGAACTCTACAGGAGATCACATGGAGTCAAAGTATTCTGGCAAGAATTCACGCCGTCCTAAAAAGAAAGAAAGTCGATCACGGAAAGATGAGAAACCCAATAACCAAACCACCACAACTTCCCCAATTGTTAAGGAAGGATCTACATTACCTATTGAAAAAGATGCACCGGCTTCAACTTTGGAGAGCTCAGTACATGAGGCTGATTGTAATGGTTCTACAATCACCAAATTGGATCACCATGCCACGTTAAGCTCATCTCTATCCAACAGTGCACCAGAACCAATAGTTTCCCCTAAGAACACTTCATTTCCTAATGACACTGTGTGGCATTACCTTGATCCAAATGGAAAAGTTCAAGGGCCGTTTTCCCTTGTACAGCTTCAGAGGTGGAGTACAACTGGATACTTCCCTGCTGAAATGAGGATATGGGCGAAGCGTGAGGAAGAGTCCCTACTTTTGACCGATGTATTGGAACAGAAGTTTCACAACCAGGAGAATATAACTGCTGCTAAGAAAGTCGATAATCACACTGAGAGTGTAAATGCTGGTGGCGAAATTCCATCATCAACCATTGTTGTGACTCAATGTGTTCCAAATCTTGTCAATCATGAGAAGTTATCTGACAGTCAATCTTTTGGACAGAACTGGAGTGCTAATAATAATAGTAATAATTTGAACTATAACCCCCCAAGTGTTGAGTCAACTGTACAGCTTGACACTTCAAGTATGCCTGCTCGGGATACAGAGAAATATGAAGTTGATACTAAGCTTGCTCCTACAGCTGTCATTGATTTGCCTGGTCCTACACCAAAGAAGATGGTGGATGAAGAAGAGAACATACAATCTGTGCTTGATTCAAAAGTATTGGTTCAAGATTCAGGGAACAACCCCCCTAGCTGGAGTAGTGCTTCAAGTCTAGTAGTTGGTGGGGCCAAACTTCCGGTTTCTGCTAATGGTTTTGGTGGATGTTCTTCTACACCAGACAAACGTGAGGAATGGGACTCAGGGATTGTATTAGAGGTGGCTGCAGATCATGTAGCCACGCCAACCTCCAACATTGACCAAAATGTTAATCCATCAGGACCCTCACAGCCAACGTGTAATGATTTTACATGGCATGGGGTGGGGGAGATGATTGAGTTTAGCACTTTAGCAGAGGAATCAGTTTCAGATCTGTTGGCTGAAGTTGATGCTATGGAGTCACAGTACGGATTGCCTTCACCTACTTCAAGAAGGAACAGTTTTGTTGATGATTTGTTTAACGGGTCGTTTGATGAGTTCAGTCCCACCCCTGATCAGGGTACGAGAAGTGATGGCTTTAGCTCTAGTGGAGATATACAACTGCCTTATCAGTCAACCACCACCCCAGATGAAAATCTAGTTGGCTCTTCTCAGAGTAACAATATTAATTGCGCCTTTGATTTTATGAAAACATCTAATGGCATGCAGCAACAGTCGTTTATCAGCCCTGAGATAAATGGTCAGACGATTGGTGTCTCCCAGAAAACAAATTCTGGGAGTATGGGCTTCAAGTGGCCGGAAATGGAAAGGGTCCCTCAGGGAATGATTGACATAAACAGATCTGCTAAGGCTGATGGTGATGAGGGCGAGATGGAAGCAAAAACGGGTGATATTCAATTTAATGTGAAATTGGAAAATGGGAATCACATAGTTCATCAGCCCGTTACATCACTTGATAATGACAGGGTAGGTGGTGGCATTGTACATAATCTGGAACCGGTGGTGAAAATGAAGTCGAGCGAACATCCAAAAGAGATGCAAGCACCGAAGCCCATTGGTATTGGTGCAAAGTTGGTGACTAGAGTCGCTCAGATCAAAGGGTTGGAAGGTACAACCAACCAGCCACAACCAATGTCACCACCACCACCACCTCCTCCGCCACCTTTGACTCTAGGATTGGACCCATATGACCCAGGTGACTTGGGATCAGAAACAATGCAAGGTCACAATAAGTTCAACAGTACAGGAAGACCAGGTCAAGTAACAAACACAAAGACAAACACAGGTCTGAGTTGGAACATATCTTGGGACCCGGACCAGCGGAAGTCTAGTGGTGAGAAGCATAACAGTAGTAATAGTCCAAGAGAGAGAAGTCATCAGGTTGAGGAATCAGGATATAGCAAAAACAGTAGGTGTTCATGGAACAGGCAATCATCATTTGGTAGTGATAGTGGTGGTGGCGGTAACTCTAGGCCGGCAGGGAAAGGGCAGCGCGTGTGTAGATATTATGAGAGCGGGAGGTGCAAGAAGGGAGCCTCCTGCAAGTATCTGCACCCATCACCATGAGGCTCAAGATGGTGGTTTGTTGATCCTTTTTTGTATAATCATTTAGTTATATGATATATAAGGCGTGTTGTCAGGTGAAGTTAGCCAGTCTGCTGAATTTGTTAGTTTTGATGTAACTTGTCTCGGTTAAATTAAATTTTACCGTCGATATGATCAAATACAATTCTCTTGTCTGTTTCGGGCTGGTTTCGACGAGATTTTTGGCTAAATCAGTAACTACAGATTTTGTTTTGAATAAGCTAAACCAAAGCAGTTTGGTCGAAAACCGGCAAATACGGTGTGTGAACAAACTATATCAACGCAGTTTTGGTGATTTAAGCTGGGTAATTTTTCAATCACGGTTTGTTTAAACATCACTGGTCGCCTGGTCATAGGTTTTAGGTCTTAATAGAGACAAGTCTATACGCTTATCTCCAACTAGGTTATTAGCCCGTGTATTACACGGGTTAAAATTATAAATATATATTTCAAATATGTAAACAAAAATATTTTAACTCTATCGTTTTTATTTTAAAGCGATTATGTAAAAATAAGGATTTGTGATCATAAGGTTTAAAGGGTTAAATATGGTTTAAGATGATTCATGTAATAGATTCAAAATCCCTAAAATGGTTGGTGGTAATTGAGATTTTAAAAAAAAAATAAAAACTTCAAATTTGTTGTTCATAAAAATTAAAATAAAATAAAACTTCAAGTAATGAATTTAGCATGATTTGTGGAAAATTTGTTAAAAGAATTTTAGGCGGGACAATTTTTGTGAGGTGAAATCTGGTGATGATATGTGTCACCACATGTAATCATTTATTAGTATAGACGATCATGATTTGTACGAATTTCTTGTTTCAGTTGGATATCTAAATAATCATACCAGATATTAAAGCAAATCCTTATAATATCAAATATCATAATGTTTATGTTTTTGGTTTTAGTAAAACCAATTTTCTAAGTAAAATTCACTTTTAGTCCTATGGTTTGATCCAAATTACTATATACATTATTCTTTTTTTAGATCTTTTATTTGCACTCTTCCAGTCTTCCCTTAATGCCATCCATTACGAAGGTTAGTTAGCCCCTTTGCGGTCGCCCCTCCAACTGGGTATTTTAATCATTTTCGTCTAACAAATGTGAAAAAAAAACTTTTTTATCTTCCACAATTGCTTTGAACCCTTATTCAAGCACACTTTTTCACTGGTGTTGTGGTTTGAAGCTCTTGATTAGAAGGGCAAAGTTGAAGACTAAAAATGTGTGCTTTAATAAGGGTTGAAAGCGATTGTGAGAGATAAAATAACTTTTTGTTCGCATCCGTTGGACAAAAATGACTAAAACACCTTGCACATGTTTGTAAGAAAATAAAGATAAAATAAGAAACCGGTTATTGGGACACCCGCTAATTAAAAATTAACACCCCAGATTCTTATACAAGTCGTATAGTACTATACGCGTAGTATAGGTGGGCATATAGCTCTAGATATGGCGTATAATCTCTCTGATAACCCCCTGAATTTTTCATCATAGTCAGTGTCGAAACTTGCTATACGCGTTGTATAGCCCTATATGGGTCGTATAGGGTTATATGGGTCGTATAGCTCTTTGACAGCCCCCACCCCCGAACTTTCTTCGTTTTCAATGTCTTCGACCCTATACGCCGCGTATAGTGCTATATTAGACTTATAACGAAGTGTCGATTTGTAACGTGGGTGCCTTATATTATATTATTACCTTGAAATAATAATAAGAATGTAGACACTCCAGATATATGGTCTTAAAATAACTAAATTTATTTAACATAAAAAACAATAAGCTGCGACAGGAGACATGCAAAGGTGGTAGTTATTTGGAGTTGGGCGTGAGAATGTCACCGACACTAATACAAACGAAGAAACGTGCAGCCGGAGCACTGTTTGCGTTGGCCCTTAACCAGGTTCAGATCCACCAGACCCGTCCGTTGGGCGGTGCGATCGGATCCGATTCCTTCTCCAACGATCGTCGCCTTTGGGTCCACGAGTCATCCGCTCTCCTACGCCCCATTTTCAGGTCGATCTCCAGCCTTCTACCATCATTAACCCTAACTGTTTGATCTTCTTCCATTACTATTTTACTTTTAATCATCACTGATTGACATATATTTTGGTAAACAAAATTTAAAATGGTAGTAGATTGGGTGAATTAAGTTGATACTTGATAGCTAATGAATGTATGATAATTTCACCTGTTTAATTTAAAATGGTAGTAGGTGATTCTGTTTGCATATGTGTATCTTTGACAAAAACAGGTACCTAGACATTGACAGTGCATACTGGCCTGATCTGGAGACAACTGCTACTAGTTCTTATGTGAAGAATCATGTTGGATCAGTATGTTACTTCACACATTTTGCATCAGTCTAAATAAAATGTCTCCTATTGATCTTTTCTGAAAATGTTGATTTACAACAGTTCTTACGAGTGCTCGCAGAAGAAAGCGATGATCCTTCTACACAAGTGGAAGAGCAGGAACTTGCATTATCCAAAGCTGTGGAAGCAATGGAATCGAACATAGGCACATCTCCAGAACATTATGAGCGAAAAAAAGAAAAGCATCGTGCATACGCACATGAGTGGAGGGAAAAGTTCTTGGTTAATGAATCAGTGGCTGAAACCAAAAAACACCTTCAAAAGAAAGAAGAAAAGGATTGCAAGTCACCTTGGCCTGAACAAGTGCCCACTGCATCCACACGTGAAGTCGAAGAAAAAACCTTTGAAGAAGCAAAAATGATAGGTAACCGTAGAAAAGTGGCGGTTTTATATGAGCTTCTTTCAGCTTGTTTGGCAGATACAGATGGAAATGATAACAAATCTGAAAGATCACTAGAAGGGTATGATGCTCGTCATCGTGCTGCTTTGAGGTTGCTGACAACTTGGTTTGATATCAAGTGGATCAAAATGGTTGGTTCGTGTTTTTGTGTGGTGATAGGAAGTGGCATCATTGATGTCCCTTTTAACCCAAATGTGCGTTTTGTTTTTACAGGAAGCGATTGAGGTGGTTATTTCTTGCTCTGCAATGGCTGTATTGAAACAAGGTGATGGGAAAGAAAATGAGTGCGCATCAGATGATTCATGGGAGAAGTGGAAACGCGGAGGTCTCATTGGAGCAGCTGCCATTACCGGTGGAACCTTAATGGCAATCACGGGTGGTATGATCCTTATTTTCTCGTAGAGTTGTACATATATAAATGGGCTAATTGTATAATAGGTAACCAACTTTTTATAAGACAAAAAGAAATCAATATTTTGAAAATACGGATTTAAGGTAATCTGGCCCAGTCAAATTGTGGACGTGGCCGCTGAAGTGTCGGCAACATTTACCATGCTGACTTTTCACTATCGCGGTGCCTGGAAACCTCAAAATTGGAGTTACCTTAAATCCTATATTTTGAAACTTTGATGGCTTTCGGTGGTAAAGAAAGTTGGTTACATTATATACAAATTGACCCATTTAAAGTTGCAGCTGTTGTATGACATTCATTTCTGCAACAGGTTTAGCTGCTCCAGCAATTGCTTCAGGAGTTAGTGCTTTAGCACCTACATTAGGCACCATCATGCCAGCAATTGGAGCTGGTGGTTTTGCTGCTGTTGCAAGTGCTGCCGGGAGTGTTGGAGGTTCTGTTGCAGTTGCTGCATCATTTGGAGGTGATGAAAATGAATCATAAAAATTTTGATTTATTATCCAGAAGTATAATTTAAGATTTATTGTTACCTTTTCTTCTATGTGTATCAACACTTGATTGATTTTGATCCAGCTGCTGGGGCTGGACTTAGTGGAACTAAAATGGCTAGAAGGACTGGAAGTGTGGATGAATTTGAGTTCAAAGCGATAGGGGAAAACCATAATCAAGGCGTGAGTTTGTTTTTAGCCTGTGTTCCAATTTCTTGAGGAATATATGACAACACTCATATAACATTTTCATTATAGATAAAGGAAATACTTATGAAATACAAAATCAGTCTGTTCTAGAGAGGCTTAATTCAACTGTAATAAATAATAACTTAAGCATACCATCTATTCCTTACTAATCTCTAATATATAGATGTAACTAGTCATGATAATAATTTAGTAATGTGATTACCATATATAATATATAGTAAGTAATATGATAATATATAATTACTTGTTGCCGTATATTCTGAGTCATTTAACCTTGTGTTTTAGAGGCTGGCAGTTGAAATCTTGGTTGCAGGATTTGTGTTTGAGGAGGATGACTTTGTGAGGCCTTGGGAAGGTCAAAATGATAACATGGAAAGGTATAGTTCACTGTTGTCAGTGTCAATAATCTGCACATATAGTTAAGGAAATCGAAATTAATAGTTTTTAATCAATTATTCAGGTATGCACTACAGTGGGAATCTAAGCATCTGATTGCTGTAAGCACAGCAATCCAGGACTGGCTTACATCAAGTAATATATGATAACTTTGTCCGCGGCTCCAATAGGCCGAGTGATAACAATAGTTGACCGTATACTCATAGACAACACATGATGTAGGAATTGCAATGGAAATGATGAAACAAGGTGCTATGATGACAGTACTAAGCTCGCTTTTGTCGGCTTTAGCCTTGCCTGCCACATTACTCACTCTCACTGATATCATTGACAGCAAATGGTCTATTGCAGTGGACAGGTTGTCCATTATAGTTATTTCACTCTTCCTATTTTCCAATTTTGAATTTACTTTCCACATTTGACCTTTGTTCCTCCACCAGATCTGACAAGGCTGGAAAACTGCTTGCTGAAGTGTTGCTGAATGGATTACAAGGTAACAGGTACAGTTATAAATCAGGTTACTGTATCTTCTTAAAAGTTTCAGAAGACGAGTAAGAAATCTGACTATTCGGTGCTTACAATTTTCAGGCCTGTGACACTAGTAGGTTTCTCACTTGGCGCACGCGCGATATTCAAGTGTCTTGAGAATTTGGCTGAAACTGGTCATGGTAATTGGCTCTGGTTTAAAAACACCTGTGTTTTTCCAATGATTTTAGAACTTTTAGTAGAAGCCTGCAACTTTTTTTCAACTTTCAGATGGAATTGTGGAAAGAGCTGTTCTTCTTGGAGCACCGGTTGCTATAAAAGATGAAAAATGGGAAGCTGCAAGGAAGGTGTGAAGCATGTTCTGTGCTTTCAATCTCTGTATTACAAGTCACTTATAAGATTTAGCAGTGATGATGAAATCTTTTGCAGGTTGTTTCTGGAAGATTGATTAATGCTTATTCCAAAAACGATTGGACGCTTGGAGTAGCCTTTCGAGCCAGGTACACATGATATTCCAATTATTACACGCTATATTATTCTGAATGAATATTTGAAGTTAATCATGGTGACAATTAACAGTCTCCTTAGTCAAGGATTAGCCGGAATTCAACCTGTGGATGTTCCTGGAATTGAGAATGTAAGTTCTGTATTTCACTATTACCCTTTTTATTTGCTGTTCAAGATTTGGTCTGACATATAAACTGTCATTCTGTGTTGTGGCTGCAGGTTGATGTTACAGAACTCATTGAGGGCCACTCTTCGTATCTATGGAGTACCCGAGAGATACTAGATCGCCTTGATCTCGATGCATATTTTCCTGTTTTCACAGTCAGTCATACAAAGACTCACGACGCAAATTAGTTCTGCGTACGCTCTGCGCTTTTCAGCTCAAAACTTTATAAATGATCTGTCATTTGCAGGTTGTTTGTGTGCAACGTTTAGTAGTTTTACCTGACTTTCATTGTTTCATTTAAACCAGAATGACCAAAAAGCATATGTTTTCATTAGGCTATATATCTGACTACCTATTAACATTTCGACCTTTTTGAGACCTGCTATGAAGTATGGACCGAGGCAAGTCACAACATGAACACTGTGAAATCTAACTTGGACAAATTCGCGATTGTATTATGGAATTTGAAGTACTAATGCCCAACACAATCTCTCGTGTGGAACACACTGCACAAATGGATATATTCTTTATGGTTGTTTGTAGACTGAAACCCAGATATAAGTTTGCTTGACATCAACACTAGTGTCTAGTTAAATATGTGTGGTAACAAAGAAATTTGGATCATACAAATGACTAGTGTTTGAAAAAATTGTAGCATAAGTGTGGTAACAAAGATCTTTTCACTTCTCTCTTGAACTCATATTATTGTACTTAATAGGAACAAAAACACTATTAGTGAAATAAAAAAGATCTGTATTTTTCCATCTTCGTCCCTAGACTCTGTTTTATATGTACCTAAAGTCATGTAAACTTATTATATGTCAGTCATGCCGCTAAACAGCTTAACACCTAATCATGTCTTTGGGTATGATATGACCACAAGACAGATGATTGGCTATCGGCATGAGTTACATTGACATTACTGCAATGATGGATATCAACCCTCACTTTTCCCGCTAAACAACTTAACACCTAATCATCTATTTGATCCGGTATTGTAATTTTTTTTTATATATAACGAGTTCGCCTCCCTCCAAAAAAATTAATTTCGCCCCCGCTCCCCATGAAAATGCCCAAGCTCTGCCACTGCCCGTAATGTATCATTTTGTTCCCAAGCTTTTCTCCATAGGCGGTTATCGAAGTTGATCCCTTTCAATTCATCATTGATCATCTCTATAGAAACAAAGGCATTGATGGTTATTTATCCCTTTGCTACATGATCACATTATTCCATTTGAGTGTGGCTTGTATTGATTTTAAATTGTATAGGGGTGACAGTATCCTCTCATAATCAAGGAAACAAATCTCATCTTGATTACTTATTATTCAACAATGTCTCTCACCATGCCCACATAAAACTTTATATAAGCTTTTCATGGATTGAAGTTTGAAAATGTCAAAGCACAATGTTCCTCATCATTACAACAATCAACATCTTGTAGGTTTTGTATGAGTATGTTATACATATCCCCTCTAAACTATAACCTTTTCAAATAGTTAATTGCTTCTTTTATGTTTTTATTTAATCATATCATTTAAAACTATTAATCTTAAGTTTTAACTATTTATTATTTTTGTAGTATTTATTATTTTTTTGTCTTTTATTGTTTTTATTGGTAGTAATTTGGACGTTCAAAAGAAGCCGAAAACATAGAATAACCGAAACCAAAGTGTATCCGTAACCGAATAAACCTAATCAAATTGTGAATTCGGTCTATAGTTCCGCTACACAAAATCTTGTTTATTCGCTTCGGCTATCCATATAAACTGAATAATAAAGTAATGGCTTAATAGGTTTAATCGGATAACCGAACCGAATAAATTGGTTTAAACGGTTGAATTTGATTCGTTTACGTCTATTGTTAATTCTAAAAGATATTGTTAAATTTTTTGTTGAATTTTTTTCTAACTTAAAAAATTTATTTTAAATTTTATAAGTTTTTTATGTTTAAATATGTTTAATATCATTATATAAAAAGTTTTTTAGGAAAAAAAGTTTTTTTTCTAAAACCAAACATGTTTTCAAGATAATATGACAAGTTTTGAGACTATTTGTTGAGAGAGTAGTATGATAAGTAATAAAAGAGGTGTGTATAATCTAACGGTTTTGAATTTCATATGACTTGGATGGCTTTCCGAATCCTCTTCTTGTAATCACTTTCAGATTAAACTATTTGGTGAGAGACAAAGTTTTACACAAAGAACAAGACTTTTATGTGATAATTGAAGTGTTATTTCATTAAATGTACCACATGATTCCTTTGTACATGTGAAAAACTCATACAATGAAAACGCTACAACTCTTCACGAAAGAGTATAATTTCTAGGTGTTATAACTATCAACAAATGACACGTTATTCCTATTAAAAAAATAGGCAGCATAAGTGCGAAGTTACAACTGATCACGTAATTGCTACTCATCAGAGTTACCACTCATGGGTGGGTTGGTACTGATCAGTTGTTGCAAATGCATAGTTACAACTAACGGTTAAGTTACCATTGATTAGTTGTTAATAATCATCATTTCCCAAATAACTTTTCATCGGTTATGTGAGCCCAACGAAACGTCTAGCGCATGACTAACATGTCAAGTAAAATTGTCTCGCCAATCAGCTCGACCCTCACTAGGGTGTTGCCAGTTCGTTTTTTTTCGTCCATGTTTCTTTCTAAGTTTTAGTTATTAGCTTTTTTTTTGTTCTAGTTTCCCTCCCCGTTTCAAATCTTACACCATCCCCAATAGTAAATTCTTTGTGTGTGTGGTGAGTTGTTTCATATCCACATGGATGTTTTTTTTCCTTTACCCCAATTGTAGCGTATTGTTTTTAAGTCAAAAGTTTCCTCATGAACTTGTAAAAACAAGTGGTGTGTCAGTTATTTGTAGGTGGGTGGGGCCAAGGATTGGAAATTAATCAAATAGAAACTTATTGCATGTATATTAAATTATAATTTTTTTTTAATTTTCTTATTGTTATTGGTCGCCTGTTCAATGTTCCAAAACATCTGTTTGTTTCTATCTCGTGTTGACGTTGTTCATACTTTGGTTGTTTTCATGTTCATTGCCGGAACTCTTGTTTATGTTGATTGCTGAATTGAACTTCTTGGTTGCGCCATTGTTCTTGTCAATGTTTGGTTGTTATGTTCGTGTTGCTTGTGCTCTTGTTTTTGTTTCAATTGCTGCCTGATTATGTTTTGATTCTGTTTTTTGTTTCGGTTTCCTGGTACTGTCCCTGATCTAATTTCCGTCCTTGTTTCGATTATCGTGTAATATAATAAATGAATAATGAAGTATAAAAATAATAAGCGTTTAAAAAGACATAGATAATTTAATAAGAAAAAAGAAAAAAAATGATTGGCTATTTCTATCTCTCACCTCCATTACTTTAAATAGCCTCTCTATGACGCGGCAATGCATCCTCAAAGGAAGCTGAATTAATTAATTAATTAGATAGATAAGTTGTTTACTATTTTATATTTATACTTTTGAATAATAAATAATAATTTTTATTTGTTTCTGCAAGGTTTAACGGCTAGCATATAATAAAAAACAATAGTCATGAAATGTATATAATGTAAGTTTATGAGTTCAAATTTCACTTAAACAAAATGTTTAAAGTTGAGTCATGAAATATTTCAGCAATGGGTTTTCACCTGAGAGTGTTGGGGGTACGATCATGACTGGAAAATAGATAGGTGGTTCCGATTAAGATAACATATATCCTCCGAAACGAGATCGCACATTGCCATTCAGAAAAGTTAAATCAATAAAAAACAGGTCGAGTGTTTACGTATTTCCTAGATTCATTGTTTATTAATAATAGTTAAAAGGACTTCACATTTTCATCTTATAAAAAGTAATAATGAGGATTTTGAAATGGTGCTTATGCTTTGTGTATGTTTATAATTTTTTAATCTTATTCTTTTAGATTCAATATTCATCCATAATCTGAAATCTTATTTTTCAGAAAGAGAAATAATTTGGTAATAAAACATATGTTTAACAGCTATGGTAATAGAACATATGCATCTTAGTTCAGCAACTTTGGAACAAAAAGCTCGTCTCCTTTATAAGATAATCAAAATTTAATATTAAAACAAAGTTCATGTTTGAATTTCAATATGTAAATGTTTTATGACTATCATCTTGTGTACATATCTTCCAATAAGAAAAAAATAATGATGACAAAAATTAAAAGAAACCATACAACATTAACAATTTTGCACATTTTTTCGCATCCACCGGCTTGATTGAACGTTAATACAATGGGCACAAGAGACGTGGAGTTGGCACCGCAACAAGCCGAGTTGCCTTTGGTGCAGTGAGTCCAAACACATCAGTCATATCGATCTCACATGGTTTCATTCCGTTTGGCAGTTGCCACGTGAACGAGTGAAGGAGGTGAGCCACTGCCATTTCCATAGCATACAATCCAAGTTGCATCCCAGGACATGATCTACGTCCAGAACCAAACGGAATAAACTCATAGTTACTCCCTTTAAAATCCGGAGCACCACTTTGCAAGAAACGTGAGGGGTTGAATGTATTGGGATCTTCCCATGCATTCTTGTCACGGTTAATAGCATATCCATTAACCATGACACGTGTCCCCTTAGGGATATGGTAGCCTGCAACCTCCGTATCTTCCGAGGATTGATGTAGGAGGAGCGGGATTGGAGGGTGGAGGCGGAGTACTTCTTTAATTACACATTTAAAGTATATGAGTTTCTCAAAATCAGATTCTTCGACCCGACGATCAAGTCCGACAACATCAGCAAGCTCTTGTTGTACACGCTTGAGTGATTCAGGAGTACGCATTAGCTCAGTTAATGCCCATTCAATAGCTGATGCTACAGTCTCGGTGCCACCAAACATCACATCCTATGATCACAACTCATAGTAGTGTTAATGTTTTATAAATAAAATCTTAGAAAAACATTAAAAAAATTATTTTATAGATGCCAATTCTTAAGAGTTTTATATGATTTATGGCTATCATTTGTTTTATTCTCTTGTTTTTAGAAATTAAGAAATAAATATTTTGGTAACTTACTAATGGGTAACTTACTATAGTAATTTTACCCATCTTTCAAAAAAATTTTCTCTTTCAAAAGTTAAAGTGTGTATCAGATTTTAAAAGCCCCTATTATATCCTTCTTAAACTTGGATATATAACTGCCATAAAAATCAAGTAAAATGTATTCTATATAATAAAACCACAATAAATTAAAAGGAGTAATTTCAAATTCTATCCATATATCTCGGTGACTTAATCATATTTGTCTAGTTTTGCCCTTTCTACCTAATACAACTTTTGTAGTCGGAATTAAATAATATCACATATGAATGTATGTATATAGTCAATGAGAGACTATGATAACCACTGAAGTGACAAATAATCAAAAATATCCAAACTGGAATTAAAAAAATTAATTTGGGTTAAATAAATTTGTGATATTGATCTCTCTTTTAAATATATCGTTCGTTCATATGCGAGTTGTTAGTTGTCACCACTAAATATTTGTTTTTATTGCCGTGTTAATTTGAAACCACTGTTGCAAAGACACGATGTGATCAAGACTTTAGGCCTAACATTTTAATAAATGTGATATTTTTGTAAAAAATACACGTATGTTTTGCAGCCATAATAGCTGGTTTAGTTTAACGTTTCACATCCTTGAAAATACTTCATTTTGTATGAAATGAAAATTTAAAAAGAAACCAACAGCAAAGATACAGTAATTGAAATAGTAAACAGATGTTCACATATCTCCATGAGCATATCAGTTATACTATTTTTGTTATTTGTAATCATAATTAGAAAATATTCATCCAACTAGTTTAGCTAGATCGAACAAGGTATTTTCAAACTTCATTTTTTATCAAAAATTGGTCGCTAATAGCTTTTTGCGACCGATATGAGATCAAAGAAATGTGGGAAAATCGTATATGCATAGGTCATAGGTAACTGTAACTATATTTTACAAGCAATAATAAATTTATGACTGAATTACGGTTGAAAATTCAAAATTCCGCTCATGATTTGTGGTTGCTTATTTTAAAATTTGAAATATACGTTTAACTTTATATTTCTCACATGTTTACGGCCGGTATTTATAGCTTAATTCTAGTTAATTCTTTTAATACGCTTACCATTGTATTACAACTGAATCAGTTTCGGTCACTTGTTTTACAACCATTTAGGTTCAATTGTCAATTTTGTGTGAAAAAATATCTTCTTGGTGGTGTGAAATAATATCTCATTTATCAAAATAATACAAGTTCAATTCAATGATCAATTACTTTCACTGAGATATGTAGATAAATTGTTTTAACTGATTTTATCTCGTCAAGAAGTTATTGAAGTAAAAAAAACTTCTTTTTTTTCCCGTATTTGATCATATAATATGATTTTTTTGGCATATATTTTATACACACGCATATTATAAATTGATTATTACTTACCATAATAATGGCTTTGATATTGTTACGTGTGAGTCTTATGACGTTGTGCATATCATCCCCTTCGTTAACTCTTCCTTCTTCACTGTAAAACGCCAACATCTCATCCACCATATCATTATCCACCTCATCACCCATCTTCTTCACTTTCACCTTCATCTTCCTCAGGTGTTCATCGATAATATTATCGATGAACCCGTCCAACGCGGCCCGGGCCTTCGGCAGCCGCGAGTTCAGCCCCGCGGGGTCGATGAACCCGAGCCACGGGACGAAATCCGCCAAGTTAAAGGCACCAAAAAGCTTAGTATACTCTTGCAAAATTCTAATGAATTCTTCTTTCCCCTCATGCGAAATCGACCCGAAGGCCGCCCGGTATATAATATCATGAGTCAGCCCGAACACCAGCTCCCCTAGGTTAACGGGGGAGCCGGTGTTCGAACTGACAAGTTTGATCATGGAGTCAACTTCGTCCCTCACGGAGTTCCATGACTCGGCCCGTTTCCGGCTGAACAGTTTCATGACGCAAAGTTTGCGCATCTGTCGCCAGAACGGGCCGTAGTTTGCGAACGCCATGTCCTGGCGTTCGTAGGTGAGGTACGTGATGGCGATGGTGGCCGGGCGGTCGGAGAATATGTTGTCTTGCACTTGGAGCACTTGCCGGGCGATCTCTGGCGAGCAGACAGCTACGGTATGGCTGAAGCCCATTTTGAGGTGAAATATGCCACCGTACGTCTCGGCGAGTTTCGCGAGCCCACGGTGCGTGAGTTGGTCCATCATCAGCATGTTGCCGATGATGGGCCACCCTCTCGGGCCCGGGGGAAGCGGTTTTCGGCGAAAACGGGAGAGGAAGAAGATGGTTAAGAGAGGGAGAATAAGGTAGAGTGTGATGAGTATGGAGTCCATTAGATTAACAAAGATCAACCAATGGGTGTATATTATTAAAATGTGATAAGGGGGTGAGAGCTCACTTGATCTGTTTTGAATAACTTTGCGTTTGCCTTTATTTATAACAAGCGATGCATGGGTATGTATATTGTACACTCAAGATTGTATTTTTATTTGTCTGTTTTATTTATATTTAACTAGGTTAGTAACCCGTGTATTATACGATTTAAATAAATAAAATATTAAATAGTTATTAATAAAAATTAATGAATTATGAAACGATTTTTTGATATAAGATATGATTGACATTAGGTACGAATGATAAAAGAACGATATCATATTTTAAACGTTTTTAATTTTTTTTTGTTTTTTTTAATTTGATTTTTAAACAAATTGTTTCAAAATAAACCGTTTTAAAAAAGTGTCACTTTTAATAATTTATTTATTATATCGTTGAAATCTTGTTACTTTTGTTTCATAAGAATTTTATTTTTAAAAGCCACAGGTTTTAAAATATATTGTGTTTAAAATTTATAAATTTTTTTGAAAAAAAAATATTTCATTACGAATTGCATTTGTAGGAAGATATCTTTTAAAAAAAATTATATATGTAATATGAAAATAATTTAATAATATCATTTGTAGTTAATGTGATATTTATTAGGAGAGAGAAGCGGGAAAATAAAACTTAATAGCTATAAAATTGTGACAAGTGACATACAAAAATATTTTTTTATTAGTATCGATAGATTAGTAAAAGTTCTTTTTTTTCATATTACAACAGAAAGAAATACGATATTTAAAATTGCGTCATAAATGTAACAGTCACGTTTACTAGTGTACTGATTTGACCGTTCGAACTGAATTTAAAAAACAAATGACATGAAAATACATAAAAATAAAAATATTTATATGTATCTAACTTATATACACACCCTTCAAACTAATTAACTAAATTATCATATTCGCTCATTTTATTGAAACAATAAGAAATGATCATTCAGTCTTTAAGTTTTAAATTAGCTTCAAATTTGCATACGTTCATCCATTTATTATCTTAAGAACAATTTATTTACCAAAAAAAGGATAATATTATTGAAACCGATGATAACATTTTCGTTTTGATACATAAATCACACTAAACCTTTTAAGAAATCAAAATTTAATCAAACAAAACCATATATGTCTGTACACTGACTTTATCACTAGAGTGAATGCTTTTATGGAAAGTTCAAAAGAAAAGTGATCAACTATTTGGGATAGTGCTTCGTATTAGATTCCCATGTTATGATGACTTATGAAGAGGATAGATGTGAAATTTCACTCGTATAAACACAATGTCATGCCTAGTCATACAATCCGGTGGAGCCATGGTGAAAACATGAACCCTAGCTATATACAACTCCAATGTTTTTGCGACCGGATCGGACCGGCCGGTCCGACCGGGATCGGCCCCCTAGCTGGTCCGGTTCACTATGATTCGGGTTTAGGTGGTCGGACTGGGAAACCGGACCGGTTTTTGGGGTTTTTTTATTTTGATTTTAATGGGTAAAAACGGGGTGTTGAACCATAAATTAGTGTGTTGGATATACAAATATAGTTAAGTTTTATATATAATTATAAAATACATATTTAAATCATATATAAATTACTTATATTTAATTATATATATAAATATAGTTATATCCGGTCCGACCACCAAACCAGTAAGACGGCCGGTTCGACGTCCAATCCGGTTTTGAAAACATTATACCACTCATTATCCAGGTCAAGCTTCTAATATGATAGAAGATCATAATGTTTGTTGTCCTCAAATTATGATGGACACCATGTGAATATGTTAGGATAACTAGAACATTGGTCGACATTGATTGTGAATGAAATTGTAATTTTAAGGGAATGTTGTTTAAGAAGCTAGGTAGCTGTTGTAAAATCGATTGAGAATATGAACGCGAATTAACAATCAATACAAAGATGATACCAGAAAGAATAAATGTGAACAAGAACTTTCAAAGGATTATTATTAATTGAATGATTTCGGATCCCTCTACCGATTACATTAGGTCCTTATTTATAGCAGGAAACTAACTCTAACTAACTCTCAACACATATTGAGAATTTACATAAAAGACCCTACACTATATCTTCCGAACGAAAGTAACCCTTCGGAAGATTCCCTACTAAACAGATGTATACTTCGGAAGAAATCCAAAGTACACAACAACATCCTTTCGAAGCAAACATAACCTTCGGAAGATATCACCTAAGCTTCGGAAGAATCATGATAAGCTTCGGAAGAAGACTTAACTTTCGGAAGTTCACTTGTTTTGGCTTTTAATACTTCACAATCTCCACCTTAAAATCCAAAACAAGATTTTAACCAACTCCCAATGCATCCAAGCAAAACTTGAACTTTCCACCAGGTAGAGACTTTGTAAACACATCCGCTGGATTCTCCAAAGTGGACACACCTTCCACTTTCACCTGCCCAGCATTCACCACATCCCTTATGAAGTGTAACTTCACATTAATGTGCTTTGTTCTCTCATGAAACATGCTATTCTTTGACAATTGAACTGCACCCTGGTTATCACAAAATACCACTGAGCCTGCCACTTTGATTCCCAACTCAGAAACAAAACCATGCAGCCACAAAGCTTCCTTGACTCCCTTAATCAAAGCTATATACTCAGCCTCTGTTGTAGATAATGCCACTACATACTGCAACTGAGCTTTCCAACTTACCAAGTTACCCAGCACTTGAAATGCATACCCTGTAATAGATCTACCTCTATCCAGGTCCTTGGCAAAATCTGAATCCACATAACCAACAATCCTGTCAACCTTCTCATGTTCATGATGCCCAAACACTAGACCATAGTACTTAGTACCCCTGAGATATCTCAAGATCCATTTTACAGCAACCCAATGAGCTTTCCCCGGATTTGACAAATACCTACTAACTAAACTCACATCATACCCAATATCCGGCCTTGTACAAACCATCAAGAACATCAAGCTCCCAACGACATTGGCATAAGGTACCTTATCCATATATCCAACTTCATCATCTGACTTAGGACAATCAGAACTTGACAGTTTAATATGAGCACCTATAAGAACAGTTACTGGCTTCACATCATCCATCCTATAGTTACTTAGCACCTTCTCTAAGTAAGACTTTTGAGACAGCTTCAGCACCCTGTGCTCTCTGTCCCTTGTAATCTCCATGCCCAATATTTTCTTTGCTTCACCTAGATCTTTCATCTCAAACTCTGACATCAACATTTTCTTAGTAGCTTCAACTTCCTCCAAGTCTGAGCAAGCCACCAACATGTCATCAACATACAGCAACAAATACACAAATTTGTTCTCACTGTATTCTTTAAAATACATACAACTATCATAGCTGCTCCTGTTAAACCCATTAGTCATCATGTGTTCATCAAATCTTTTATACCACTGTCTAGGGGATTGCTTCAGCCCATACAAGGACTTCTTCAAGAGACATACCTTCTCTTCCTGCCCCTTCACCTCAAACCCCTCTGGCTGCTTCATATAGATAGTCTCATCCAGCTTCCCATGCAAAAATGCAGTCTTTACATCCAGCTGATGTAGCTCCATATCCGTAGAAGCAGTCAATGACAGCATAACCCTGATAGATGAATGTTTCACCACAGGTGAGAATATTTCATTATAATCCACACCTGGCTTCTGTGTAAACCCCTTAGCTACTAGCCTAGCCTTGTACCTAGGAGGTTCATCCTCAGAAATCCCATCTTTCAGTTTGAAGAACCATTTACATGAAACAGGCTTGTGACCCTCAGGTTTATCAACCAGCTCCCATGTGCCATTGTTATACAGAGATTCCATCTCTTCCTTCATGGCATTACACCATTTATCACTTTCTTTCACAAAAAATGCCTCAGAGTATGACAATGGTTCATAGATGCTTTCTTCTTCCACAGCAACAAAGGCTAATGCTGACGAATCCATCCCCTCTCTATACCTGAGTGGAGGAACCACTTGTCTCCTCTGCCTATCCCTGGCCAGCTGGTAATCATCCATACCATCTCCTTGGCTACCAGAGGTACCTTGATCCATACCTTGATCACTCACACCTTACTGCTCCACCTCAATCTGAACCCCACTCTGATCTACAACCTTTGACTTCCCTTTTTCTTGAATGTCTTTATACATAACATTCTCTTGAAAAATAAGATCTCTGCTCACTATCACCTTAGGCCTGTCCCCTTCTAGCCTCCATAATCTATACCCTTTAACACCCTCAGGGTATCCTAGAAAGACACATTTACAAGCCCTAGGCTCCAACTTCCCTTGGCTAACATGAGCATAAGCCAAAGACCCAAACACCTTAAGTCCCGCATTGTCACCCTTTCTCCCTGACCATGTCTCCATAGGTGTCTTCATGTCTAATGCTGCTGATGGAGACCTATTGACCAAATATGCTGCAGTGGAAACAGCTTCAGCCCAGAACATCTTGGGTAAACCAGAACTAGCCAACATACACCTTACCTTTTCAAGTAAAGTTCTATTCATCCTCTCAGCCAGCCCATTCTGCTGAGGAGTCCTGGCACAGTTCTATGTCTAGCAATACCATGAGTTTTACAAAACTGATTAAACTCATGACTGCAGAACTCCAACCCATTATCTGTTCTTAACTTCTTGACTTTCCTCTCAGTTTGAGTTTCCATAAGGACTTTCCATTCCTTGAATTTATTGAAAGCATTACTCTTATTCTTCAGTACAACCCACACTCTCCTAGAGAAATCATCAATCAAGGTCATAAAGTATCTAGCACCACCCAAAAAATCAACCTTAGCAGGACCCCATAAATCAGAATGGATGTAGTCTAATATCCCACTTGTGATATGCCTGGCCTGTGAAAACTTTACTCTCTTGTGTTTACCAAGAATACAAGTTTCACAAAAACCAAAATCACAATTGTTCAAGTCAGTCATTAGCTGTTGCTTATGCAACTCCACCAGTGTGACATCCGTCACTTTAAGGTCCGTCAATTAACGTGTTTGTCCGTCATCTATTCTATATTTGGTCATTCCTCATCAATATTTGACTCATTATGTGGATATCATGTGTGCAATATTATCGTTGTGTGTGCATTCGTTATAACCGTGTGAAGACCTTAAAAAGACTTTTAAAACTTTTATTTTGAAAACGTCAAATATATCATTTTATAAATATAATAAATGTTTTAATATAACCATTTCTTAAGTCATAATAACATTAAATGAACTTTTACAATTAAAATAAAACACCTAACAAAGTCGTTTTTCAACCGAACAAAATTTGGGAAAACTCGGGGGTTAAGTACAGGGACTAAACTTGTAATTTTGTAAACTTGGGATGGGTATAAATACCCCTTTTCCAGCCCTAATCTTCATTATCACCATCTTCTTCATCTTCATCTCTTTCACACACAAAAACACCATCTTAGCACCAAATCCGACCCGAGAGGTCTCGTTTTCTTCGTCTTGTCACCGTCTACAGCTTAGACTACCCCTCCTTAGCAGGTAGTTGTCTTTGGTTGTTCATTTTTGAGCCTTTTCACGGCTGTCCAAACTAGGGTTTCGGGTGTTCGGGTTCAACCCGAACACACAAGGTCGTATGGGTGCGTGTGAGGTCTCCTAGCTTGTGTTTTATGCTTGTGTATGTTTGTTGAGTGTTTCTGGAGGTCCTTGTGGTGTAAAACCCGTGTTTAGAGCAGCTCGGGGGCTGCTCCTCCCGACCACAGTGGCGATTCTGCAGATCAGGCGACTGGGTCATCCATGCGATTGAGTCGTGCGACTGAGTGGGTCGTACGACTGGATCATGCGTTTGAGTCAATCGCGCGACTGAGTTGTGCGACTAGGCATGTCGTGCGACTGAGTTGTGCGACTGAGTGTCTGTGTGCGATTGAGTCATGCGTGCGATTGAGTGTATGCGAATGAGTCATGCGATTGAGTGTTTGTGTGCGATTGAGTCAGGTGACCGACTGAATGTGTGCGAATGAATGTGATTCGCACGACTGGGGTCCAATCGCACGAATGAAGGTTTAGTCGTACGAAAGTAGCTAATTCGCACGATTGAAGGTTGATTCGTGCGCATGGAAGTTGAGTCGTGCGATTGGGTGTTGTGTGGTACGACTGAAGGCCAATCATACGAATGAAGGCTCAATCGTACGAATGAAGCTGATTCGCACGATTGAGGGTTGATTCGCACGAATGGAGGTTGAGTCGTGCGTCTGACCTTGTTATGCGACTGAATTTGTTGTGTTTGACCCCTTGTGCGTGGTGTGAGTATGTCGTGTGGTGTCGAGGTAACACTAACACAATAATGCCATTGTTTGGCCACAAATATTAAAGTCAACGTGAGAAAGGGCACAGAAACTATTTTGAGCAAATTGAACTAACGCTTTACAACGACCAAATTGACTTATAACTATTGACACTTATTCAATACTTCTTCAATAAACAACGCTACTTTTATTTAAACATCATCATTAGTGGCGACAATGTCTTGTACTGGGATCTACATAAGGTCTAGTACGTGTGTCAGTCTGTGTGTGTTGTGCGCGACCCATCCGATACGACCCGAACCGACCCATCATTATTGCGCGCTTATACATATATCATATCATTAATGCTATACAATAACTGTCAATAGGTGTTTGACTGTTTATTTGCATTCAACATTTGGGATACATCGATCCTACATACTTACCACCTAACAAGTGAGTTTCGTGGCCCCTTTTTACGCTTATACAATATTTCAATCATTTACAAATTGGGGGAAAAGTATGCTTACACAATTTTTATGCTGTATAACTTACATACATTTTACATACAAGGAATCAACGTGATACTGTGTTGCGAGTACTGTTTGATACATGCTTGGGTCTGCTGTGTGGTTCTATCTTTGCAACTATTTAATTCCAGTGTGGGAACCGACGGTTAGGTATTGGTAGTACTACTGGGTTGACACCCCCACCCTCGTTCGATGGTATACTAGTTGGTACCATCAGTGGCCAGGAACGGGCCCTCGGGTGAATATATGCCGACAATTTCTTTGTGTACGTCGCTAGGTTTGGTTGCAAAGCTCATGTCATGTGATATTTACTTGTGTAATAACTGTATTCACGGTATTCCGACGCGCATATATATTACAGCATCACTTACATTTTTATTACATAAACCTGCGAGCTCACCAACAATTTTGTTGACCGTTTTAAGCATATCTTTTCAGGTGATCATGCAAGTCCAGGAATCTAGGTGTGCTGCCTTAGTGGAGACCCTAGGATGCATTTTTGGGACTTAGCTCATTTTGATAAACAATCTTTTTGAACAATGTTATCGCATGTAAACAATTATCAACATTTGAAACTTGTTCCCGGGTTGTGGGAATTAACATTTACATATTCATGTTATGTGATTACGTGTTATCATCATCATGTTGCTTATGGCTATGTTGTCGTGAACATTGACTAAACACGACACAAGTTCCCTTGTTGTCGGGTGTCGTCATGACACGCATGTCATCATTTATTTATATTGCTCTCTATCGCTTACCATGTGTTATGACGATCCCGGTCTCGTTACATCCCCGTGTTTCCGCTTTTAGCGGGGGTGTGACAGATTGGTATCAGAGCCATTGGTTATAGAGAATTAGGCAATACGCTTGACCTAGACTATAACCTAGGAACCTTCATGTAGATTTGCATGCTAGGACTCTGTATGCATATTATATCTCGTGTATGTGTTCCTCGCTGCTTGACTTGTTCATCTATTTGTTATGTGATCTTTCTACCCTATGAGAGAGCCCTTGTGCTCACTCTTATATGGGGACGCTTCTATTGGATCTTCCGTTCCCTCTGCGCGCCGAGTTAGTTATCAGGACCGGGTATTAAACCCGAAGAGATCATCACAGATCATGCTATTGCGCTTGACCTTGGACATTGAGATTAACTCTGAGGAGGTATATGTCTGAAACCTCGAAAGATGAGGAAATAGACAACCTCCGCTAGACTAAACGTGATTGTATACATGGACTTACAACTGTTATGATGGATTATTATGGATATGATGTAAAGGAAAGTCGGATGTCATGTAACCGGATCAGGCATCATTCTCGGTACATCGTGGGTGTGGTGGGAACGCTGCGGGGAACCCTATATATAAACATCACCGCTATACCGAGAATATGCTTGAAATGGGCTGCATGGTGGTCTGGCTGACCGGAACGTGAACATTGGAATTTGATAAGTGGAATACTTTTGTATCTTATGGTGACTAAAGTTTACATGTTACCTCTTTTATGATTAGAACATGCCGCCTCGAAGAGTTACCCGTAGCAGTAGTGGCGGGAGTGAAGCCCCAAGGGGCAGAGGCCGAGACAGAGGCAGAGCACCAAGAGCAAACGATGCTCCTGCCAGTAACAGTCAAGGAACAGGGAACGCCGACATGGCAGCCCTGATCGCTCAGCAATTGGCCGCGCTTATTCCTACTATAGTGACCCAAGTGAGCGACGCACTTCAACAACACCACCCTCACGGGGATGGTGGCAACGATGAGGGAGCCCAAGGTGGGGTAGAAACTGAGACGGGAAACGGAAACCCGACTGGAAACGAGAGCAACCAGGAAACCGGAAATGGTGGTACTGCCGGTATTGAAACTGGGGTGGTTAATGCTCGTCGGGGATGTTCGTACAAGGAGTTCGTGGCTTGTAAGCCGAGAGAATTCGATGGGAAAGGTGGGGCGATAGCCCTAACCAGGTGGTTGGAAAAGATGGAGGCAGTAATTGACATCAGTGAGTGCCTCGACAGCCAGAGGATCAAGTATGCCACTTGTTCTCTACAGGGTAAGGCCCTAACCTGGTGGAACACCCAGATTCAAGCACGAGGAAGAGAGTCTGCGATGCAGATGTCATGGGATGAATTCAAAGCCTTGATCACCGAGGAATACTGCCCTCTCAATGAGATGCAGAAGCTGGAGCATGAGTTCTGGAATCATGCTATGGTGGGGGCAGGGCATGCAGCTTATACTGATCGTTTTCATGAGCTGGCTAGATTGGTTCCGCATCTGGTTACGCCGGAATCAAAGAGGATTGAAAGGTACATTTGGGGACTCGCGCCTCAAATTAGAGCGATGGTTATAGCAGCCGCTCCTCCTACTATTCAGAGCGCAATTCTGAAAGCTGGCGCTCTGACTGACGAGATGGTTAGAACAGGGGTTTTGGGCCGAGGGGCCGAGAAGAGGAAGGATGTTGGGGAGTCGAGCCGGTCGAGTGCCGGAAGGTTTGAGAAGAGGTCTAAGCCGACCAGGAATTTTGTGGCCGTGTCTCAGGCCAGAAGATATCGTAATCACCAATATTGTCCGCTTTGCTCACTAAGAGCTCACGGATTTGTTTTTGGTTACCCAGGTGAAAACTTCCCAGGGGGTCACCCATCCTGGTACTACTCCCACCTGAGCACGCTTAACTGTGGAGTTTTTTAGGCTCCACAGCCAACTAAGCCCAAAACGCGTCGGTGATTTAAGAGGCAGGTCATTACTTATGAGCCAGGAATCTCTCCTGTCCACGGACAATGTGGGAGGTACGCCTCTAGGTGTTGCAATCACCCCCCATAAGGGACTCATCGCACTCGATGAGGTTTTGCCCCAACGTATATGTGGGAGGTTGCCATTAGGTGTTACAATCACCCCCCCCCCTTAGGGACTCATCGTCCTCGATGAGTTTCTGCCCCACATCCCGGATGGCACAGGAGTGGCTCTGATACCACTCTGTAACACCCCGGCCCCTCGTAATCACCAATATTGTCCGCTTTGCTCACTAAGAGCTCACGGATTTGTTTTTGGTTACCCAGGTGAAAACTTCCCAGGGGGTCACCCATCCTGGTACTACTCCCACCTGAGCATGCTTAACTGTGGAGTTTTTTAGGCTCCACAGCCAACTAAGCCCAAAACGCGTCGGTGATTTAAGAGGCAGGTCATTACTTATGAGCCAGGAATCTCTCCTGTCCACGGACAATGTGGGAGGTACGCCTCTAGGTGTTGCAATCACCCCCCATAAGGGACTCATCGCACTCGATGAGGTTTTGCCCCAACGTATATGTGGGAGGTTGCCATTAGGTGTTACAATCACCCCAGGTAAGCATAACTGGTCTCGCAATGAGATTTATACGATATGCTTGCCTTAGCCCGAAGGCCTTTTGCCAGGAAATCCAGAATACAGGTGTCTATGTGTCACACAAATTTCTTTGGTTTATGAAATCAAAACTTTGATGAGATTTTCATAGATTAGACATAGAGTCTAAGGAATTGAACCCAGATGATAAATGTAGATTCCACATGTCGTTAAGAATAAGTTTAGGAAGTTCATTTGTCGGGGAGAATCAAAGAGTCAAAGTTAAGTTTAGGGAGACAAGTAACTAAGTTTAAGCATACATAAGGCAATCCTATGCTAAGGCATCAAGTTGCACAAAAGGCATAGCATTATGTAGCATGCAAACAACATGTAAGCACAAAGGTATAAGAATCTTTCTATGAGGTTCATGCAACTATAGTCTAGGTCACCATTTCTAATAACCTAAATCTCTATAGTTATGGG
Organism: Flaveria ramosissima; assembly: GCA_025215565.1. Lineage (NCBI taxonomy): Eukaryota > Viridiplantae > Streptophyta > Magnoliopsida > Asterales > Asteraceae > Flaveria > Flaveria ramosissima. Next base: position 203,457 of record JACVEC010000125.1, on the reverse strand, counting down.
CTCTGATACCAATCTGTCACACCCCAACCTTGACGGCGGAAACGTCGAGGAGTGAGAGTTAAGATCGTTCACAGTCACATAACGCTATTAATAATCCAAATATTATTTAAACATAAGTTTCAATTGTATCATTACAAACATAAGTCTCAAAGAAATTAAAAGTATAACATAGAATGTAACAAATCATTCTTATTTCATTTATTTAACTAGGTCCATTCCTAGATGTGCAAGCTTCAAATAGTAGATCACACACTTGAGGTATTCCTGAAACATGTTAAAAATAAAAGGGTCAACATAAAAATGTTGGTGAGCATTCCATAGTTTTCAATACATAAGTATATAAAAGATGGCAATTCAAGTCATAAGTTAGTGAATAAAGTGATTAGGGATGCTATGAACAATGCAACAATCAAACCTTGACAATGTTTTACAAGTCTCAAACGTTAAAAGTATATACGATCAGCTAAGTGTACTTGGATCAACCAAGCAGGCTTGTCTTACCCATAGATCTATGACTTCGCTGGGCTAGCAATAGTTAATGATTGTACATATAACGCCATAACATGGTAACCACAAAAGTTCAACTAACCACAACTTAACATGATGAATTGCCATAAAGTTTACAAGTCTCAAATAAGTTTACAAGTGCAAAGTATAAGTTAACATGTTTCACCCCAAAGTGTGAAAATAATCAAAAAGGGGGTATGGAAATACTCACATGGAAAACTCACAATAATAGTGATGGTTGTAGAGTACATAAGAAAGCTTGGATGTTCAAGGGTCAAAGGTGATGTCCTAAATGATAAATAGAAATAATAACTTGAGTTTGGAATACATTACAAGAAGTTAGGACGCTTAGGAATGCCAATAAACGAAAGGTAGATTGATAAATGATTATTGTACCAATTTTAGATTCTGGACAGAATGTTTTGTACGTGTTTGAACAGGTTTTTAAAATAGCAAAAGGTTTCATAAAATTATAAAAATTTATATTTGACTAGTTTAAAGCTTCCCGGACAACTTTCGTTCAGAAACATTTTTATGAAAAGATTCGTAAATAGGTCAAACAAGCAGCACAAGACAGAAGGTGCTGAAATGCGCACTTATCTTGTGAAGGCTATTGTTGAGTCGTCCGATAGAGTTTGAAGACGTATAAACTGTCGTTGAAAAGGTAATTCAATTAACTTAACATTGGAGTCTGAGTGTACCCAAATTTAGTTTGTTATGATCAAGTTATGGTCGGTTGAAGTAAGACTATATTCTGCCAGAATTGTAGTAAGGCACTTATGTGCACTTTTAAAATTGTTTAATACATGAAATGGGTTAGAACAATTTATTATGTTAATATATGGTATATTAATCTTCATTTGAGTTATAAAAATATTCTAAGACTTTGGCATAGCCATCATTTAAAACAATAATCTTGCGAAATGACCGAATGCGGCGGCATAGCCGTCCATATGCAAACGGGATTCTTTGTTTATGTTAGTATGTTGTTAGCTTAATTTAGGGATGTTAGTGATCGTTATAAGGTTAGTGATTATTAAAATGTTAATTATTAAAATAAATAGAGATTTAGTAGAAGAAAGAATAATAGTAAGAAAATAAAGTCTTGAAAACAATTGGATATTAGGATGATTAAAATGTATAATATAAAAACAATAAAGGATTACCTTAGTATTAAGAATTCTTGAAATTTCTTGTAAAATAAAATTCTTCAAATTCATCATAACCAATGGATGAAAGAAAGATATGAGAGTGAGGTTTTTAGAGAATGAGCAAATGAAAAGTGAGGCCTAAGCCTTGCTTTTATACTTGAGGTAGGAGGAGGTTATGAATGGTGTTAATGGTGATTTATAAGTCTTTTAAAAGGGGGTTATGATTGGAATTTGAAATAAATATAAAATTAAATAATTTAAATAAATAAAAGAATAATTATAATTTAAAATTTAAATTCTTGAAGACTATAATTTTAACAACTTTTTTATAAAATATTTATAGACTTTATAAAACCAATTTGAATAATCAATCAAATTATTTATTTGTTAATCTTTATAACTTTTATAAAACTTGTAACTTTATAATTTGATTACTTATTTTCAATATTTAAAATTCATAATTACTTATAAAACTTTATAAGTATAATAAAATTCATTTTATAACTTTATAAGTTTTAATAAGTCTTTTCTATTTAGTTATTTGTTGTAGCATGATTAATAAAGTTTATAATTTTATTAAAAAGAATTATTTATAAATCAACAAGTTATTAAAAGTTGTTTAAATGATAAATTGAATAAATCAATTTAAACTACACGTCTAATCTATATAATTCATTAATATAAATAAAATAAGTTAAATAAAGAAATTCATATCGTAAGATAGTTCGATTTTAGTTCGGGTTCGGGTTTATAACTTGAAAATGCCGGATGTTACAGAAGAGAGAATGTGGGGCCGCACCCCAAATGTGACAGGTGCAATTATCATCATCCCCCAGGGACACAGTGCCGGGTGTGCGCTAACTGTAAGCGCCCGGGTCATTTGGCAAGAGATTGCAGAACGGCACCGAATCTTGTAGCACCCGTCAACGCGGTTAACCCCGCCGGGAATGCAAGGGCTTGCTTTGAGTGTGGGAGCCCCGATCACTACAGGAATATGTGCCCCAGGCTGAATCGGGCACCGGGTCAACAGGGGAACAACCAGCAACAAGTGTTGGCTATCGCTGGGAATCAAGGCCTGGCTACTCAGGGAAACGCAGCTCGGGGACGTGCATTCGTCATTGGAGCTAATGATGCTCGTCAGGACCCGAATGTTGTCACGGGTACGCACTTACTCAATCATCACTTCGCATCTATATTATTTGATACTGGAGCAGACAATAGTTTCATATCTTCTGAGTTTGTGCAATTACTTGATTTGAGTCCTAGTAGGCTAGAAACTAGCTACTCTGTAGAAATGGCCAATGGTAGGGTTGCTCAGGCCGATGAGATTATTAGGAAGTGTTCGTTGACGCTGGAGGATCATACCTTTGAGATAGATTTGATACCCTTCGAGTTGGGAAGCTTCGATGTGATTGTGGGTATGGATTGGTTGTCGCAGAATGGAGCAGAGATTGTCTGCCGAGACAAAGTAGTACGTATCCCTATGCCAAACGGGGAAGTACTCAAGGTTCAGGGAGAGAGACCGGGTCAGAGCTTAAAGCTTATTTCCTGCATGAAAGCACGCCAGAGTTTACGAAAGCAGTGCTACGCTTTTCTGGCTCATGTAGTTGAAAAGAAAGACGAAGAGAGAAAACTGGTGGATATTCCAGTGGTACAGGATTACCCAGAAGTATTTCCAGATGACTTGTCTGGTTTACCTCCTCCACGACAGGTGGAATTCCGTATTGAGTTGGTTCCTGGAGCTACACCGGTAGAAAAAACGCCATATCGACTAGCGCCATCCGAGATGCAAGAGTTGTCTAGTCAGTTACAGGAACTACTGGAGAAGGGTTTTATTCGACCGAGTCATTCACCGTGGGGAGCGCCGGTACTATTTGTCAAGAAGAAGGACGGATCATTCCGTATGTGCATCGATTACCGTGAACTGAACAAGTTAACGGTGAAGAACCGATATCCTCTCCCCAGGATCGACGACTTATTTGATCAGCTGCAAGGAGCTTCGTACTTTTCACAGATCGATCTACGTTCCGGTTATCATCAGCTAAGGGTTTTTGAGGACGACATACCGAAGACTGCGTTCAGAACTCGTTATGGCACTATGAGTTATTGGTCATGCTGTTCGGGTTGACCAACGCACCAGCTGTGTTCATGGATCTGATGAATCGGGTGTGCAAACCTTACTTGGATAAGTTCGTGATTGTGTTCATAGACGATATACTTATCTATTCCCGATCAAAAGAGGATCATGTAGAACATCTTCGGGCTATTCTGGAGCTACTACGGGAAGAGAAACTTTTCGCCAAATTCTCAAAGTGCGAGTTTTGGCTGCGAGAAGTGAAGTTTTTGGGTCATGTGGTTAATGAGGACGGGATTCACGTAGATCCCGGCAAGATCGAAGCGGTGAAGAAATGGGATACGCCCCAGACGCCATCAGAGATACGGCTATTCTTAGGATTGGCCAGTTATTATCGTCGCTTCATCGCGAACTTTTCAAAGATCGCGCAACCGTTGACCCTGCTTACTAAGAAAGACAAGAAGTTTGACTGGGGATTTGCACAAGAGCAAGCGTTCCAAACGTTGAAAGAGAAGTTGTGCCACGCGCCTATACTGTCTCTCCCAGACGGAACAGATGATTTTGTGGTATACTGCGATGCATCACATCAAGGATTGGGATGTGTATTGATGCAAAAAGATAAGGTGATTGCCTACGCTTCGCGACAACTTAAAGTGCACGAAAAGAACTACACCACTCATGATCTTGAGTTGGGCGCTGTAGTATTTGCACTCAAAATTTGGAGGCATTATCTATATGGAACCAAATGCATCATATTCACCGATCATAAAAGCCTTCAACATATTCTGGATCAGAAGGAACTCAACATGCGCCAACGACGTTGGGTAGAGCTTCTTAGCGACTACGATTGTGAAATCCGGTATCATCCAGGGAAAGCCAACGTGGTGGTTGATGCCTTAAGCCGTAAAGAACGTGTGAAACCACTGCGTGCACGAGCATTGGGTTTGACCATCCAAACCAACTTGAAAGCTCAGATTCAAATTGCGCAGAGTGAGGCATTGAAAGAAGAAAACCTTGCGGGAGAAGAATTCCGGGGGTTAGACAAACAGATGATACGCAAGGATGACGGTATTCAGTACTTCATGGATCGCATATGGGTACCCAAATGGGGAGGTGTTCGTACCTTAGTCATGGATGAAGCCCACAAGACGCGATATTCAATTCATCCTGGTGCAGACAAGATGTATCATGATCTCAAGGATCTATACTGGTGGCCAGGCATGAAGAAAGACATTGCCTTATACGTCAGTCAATGCTTGACGTGTTCGAAAGTCAAAGCTGAACATCAGAAGCCATCGGGATTATTACAGCAGCCTGAAATTCCCGAGTGGAAATAGGAGAACATAGCCATGGATTTCATTACCAAACTCCCTAGAACAAACAGCGGTCATGACTCAATATGGGTCATTATAGATCGAATGACAAAGTCAGCACATTTCTTGCCTATCCGAGAGGATTACAAGATGGATAAGTTGGCGAGATTGTACATCAAAGAGGTCGTGGCACGGCACGGGGTGCCAGTGTCAATCATATCCGACCGTGATAGCAGATTCACTTCACGCTTTTGGCAGACACTACAGAAAGCGATGGGTACTCGGTTAGACATGAGTACAGCCTATCACCCTCAAACAGATGGCCAAAGTGAACGCACTATACAGACGCTAGAAGACATGTTGAGAGCGTGTGTAATCGATTTTGGTGGTAGTTGGGATGCTCATCTGCCATTGATTGAGTTCTCCTACAACAACAGCTACCATACAAGCATTGGATGTGCTCCATTTGAAGCGCTGTATGGAAGGAAATGCAGATCTCCCGTTTGTTGGGCTGAAATTGGTGAGAGTCAACTGACAGGCCCTGAAATCATCCAAGAGACAACAGACAATATTTTCCAAATCAAAGATCGACTTAAAGCCCGCGCGAGATCGCCAAAAGAGCTATGCCGACAATCGTCGGAAGCCTCTAGAATTCAATGTTGGGGATCGTGTGTTACTCAAATTTTCCCCTTGGAAAGGAGTCGTTCGATTCGGGAAGAAAGGGAAGTTAGCCCCAAGATACGTTGGACCATTTGAGATCACTGAAAGGATCGGTCCAGTGGCTTACCGGTTAAGGTTGCCACAAGAGCTTAGCGGTGTACATGATACTTTTCACGTGTCAAACCTCAAGAAATGTTTGGCCGATGAATCCCTTCACGTGCCAATCGAGGAAATCAAGATTGATGACAAGCTTCGTTTTATTGAAGAACCCATTGAGATCATGGATCGAAAGGTCAAGCAACTGAAGCGCAGTAGAATACCTATTGTTCGCGTAAGGTGGAATTCAAAACGAGGGCCAGAGTTTACATGGGAACGTGAAGATCAGATGAAACTCAGATATCCACATCTTTTCGAGGATGACACTCTTGGACCTAACTCCAGCTGAATTTCGGGACGAAATTCTCTCAACTTGGGGATACTGTGACATCCGTCACTTTAAGGTCCGTCAATTAATGTGTTTGTCCGTCATCTATTCTATATTTGGTCATTCCTCATCATTATTTGACTCATTATGTGGATATCATGTGTGCAATATTATCGTTGTGTGTGCATTCGTTATAACCGTGTGAAGACCTTAAAAAGACTTTTAAAACTTTCATTTTTGAAAACGTCAAATATATCATTTTATAAATATAATAAATGTTTTAATATAACCATTTCTTAAGTCATAATAACATTAAATGAACTTTTACAATTAAAATAAAACACCTAACAAAGTCGTTTTTCAACCGAACAAAATTTGGGAAAACTCGGGGGTTAAGTACAGGGACTAAACTTGTAATTTTGTAAACTTGGGATGGGTATAAATACCCCTTTTCCAGCCCTAATCTTCATTATCACCATCTTCTTCATCTTCATCTCTTTCACACACAAAAACACCATCTTAGCACCAAATCCGACCCGAGAGGTCTCGTTTTCTTCGTCTTGTCACCGTCTACAGCTTAGACTACCCCTCCTTAGCAGGTAGTTGTCTTTGGTTGTTCATTTTTGAGCCTTTTCACGGCTGTCCAAACTAGGGTTTCGGGTGTTCGGGTTCAACCCGAACACACAAGGTCGTATGGGTGCGTGTGAGGTCTCCTAGCTTGTGTTTTATGCTTGTGTATGTTTGTTGAGTGTTTCTGGAGGTCCTTGTGGTGTAAAACCCGTGTTTAGAGCAGCTCGGGGGCTGCTCCTCCCGACCACAGTCGTGATCCTGCAGATCAGGCGACTGGGTCATCCATGCGATTGAGCCGTGCGACTGAGTGGGTCGTGCGACTGGATCATGCGTCTGAGTCAATCGCGCGACTGAGTTGTGCGACTAGGCATGTCGTGCGACTGAGTTGTGCGACTGAGTGTCTGTATGCGATTGAGTCATGCGTGCGATTGAGTGTATGCGAATGAGTCATGCGATTGAGTGTTTGTGTGCGATTGAGTCAGGTGACCGACTGAATGTGTGCGAATGAATGTGATTCGCACGACTGGGGTCCAATCGCACGAATGAAGGTTCAGTCGTACGAAAGTAGCTAATTCGCACGATTGAAGGTTGATTCGTGCGCATGGAAGTTGAGTCGTGCGATTGGGTGTTGTGTGGTACGACTGAAGGCCAATCATACGAATGAAGGCTCAATCGTACGAATGAAGCTGATTCGCACGATTGAGGGTTGATTCGCACGAATGGAGGTTGAGTCGTGCGTCTGACCTTGTTATGCGACTGAATTTGTTGTGTTTGACCCCTTGTGCGTGGTGTGAGTATGTCGTGTGGTGTCGAGGTAACACTAACACAATAATGCCATTGTTTGGCCACAAATATTAAAGTCAACGTGAGAAAGGGCACAGAAACTATTTTGAGCAAATTGAACTAACGCTTTACAACGACCAAATTGACTTATAACTATTGACACTTATTCAATACTTCTTCAATAAACAACACTACTTTTATTTAAACATCATCATTAGTGGCGACAATGTTTTGTATTGGGATCTACATAAGGTCTAGTACGTGTGTCAGTCTGTGTGTGTTGTGCGCGACCCATCCGATACGACCCGAACCGACCCATCATTATTGCGCGCTTATACATATATCATATCATTAATGCTATACAATAACTGTCAATAGGTGTTTGACTGTTTATTTGCATTCAACATTTGGGATACATCGATCATACATACTTACCACCTAACAAGTGAGTTTCGTGGCCCCTTTTTACGCTTATACAATATTTCAATAATTTACAAATTGGGGGAAAAGTATGCTTACACAATTTTTATGCTGTATAACTTACATACATTTTACATACAAGGAATCAACGTGATACTGTGTTACGAGTACTGTTTTATACATGCTTGGGTCTGCTGTGTGGTTCTATCTGTGCAACTATTTAATTCCAATGTGGGAACCGACGGTTAGGTATTGGTAGTACTACTGGGTTGACACCCCTACCCTCGTTCGATGGTATACTAGTTGGTACCATCAGTGGCCAGGAACGGGCCCTTGGGTGAATATATGCCGACAATTTCTTTGTGTACGTCGCTAGGTTTGGTTGCAAAGCTCATGTCATGTGATATTTACTTGTGTAATAACTGTATTCACGGTATTCCGACGCGCATATATATTACAACATCACTTACATTTTTATTACATAAACCTGCGAGCTCACCAACAATTTTGTTGACCGTTTTAAGCATATCTTTTCAGGTGATCATGCAAGTCCAGGAATCTAGGTGTGCTGCCTTAGTGGAGACCCTAGGATGCATTTTTGGGACTTAGCTCATTTTGATAAACAATCTTTTTGAACAATGTTATCGCATGTAAACAATTATCAACATTTGAAACTTGTTCCCGGGTTGTGGGAATTAACATTTACATATTCATGTTATGTGATTACGTGTTATCATCATCATGTTGCTTATGGCTATGTTGTCGTGAACATTGACTAAACACGACACAAGTCCCCTTGTTGTCGGGTGTCGTCATGACACGCATGTCATCATTTATTTATATTGCTCTCTATCGCTTACCATGTGTTATGACGATCCCGGTCTCGTTACATCCCCGTGTTTCCGCTTTTAGCGGGGGTGTGACAACCAGTCCCTGATGACTGATGTGACCACGCCTCCTATGCCATAACATAGCCTTAGAACTACTATCACCTGAGGCTGATGCTACATGAGATTCTACTACACCAGCACTATCTAACAAGTAGATATTATTCTCCCTTCTACTCCCAGACAATACTACCGTTGATCCTTTCATCACCTTAGCCTTACCATCTCTAAGACTAACATGGTAACCAGAACTCTCCAATAGCCCTAAAGATAACAAGCTTCTTTTAAGACTAGGAATATACCTTACATCATGAAGATCTACTTCCATTCCACTCTTCATCTTTAGCGTCACTACACCATGACCCACAATCTTGCAAGGTCTATCATCCCCTAGCTTCACTGATCCAAGATCTTCAATCTTCAGTTCTTTAAAGAACTCCTTTACAGGTGTCATATGATATGAACACCCTGAATCCATAATCCACTCACCCTCCTTACCACTACTTGTGACAGCCAACACATCTGCACTTTCATATCCATCAGAAGAATCATCATGTGCATTGTGTCCGGAATGAGTCTTTGATCCACTTGTTTCACCCTTCTTTCTTTTCAAGTTAGGACAATCTTTCTTGAAATGCTTTTCTGATCCACACACATAACACATCCTCTTGTACTTGGACCTGGACTTCGAGACACTTCTCTGCTTGAAGTTTCTTTGATCAAATCTTCCCCTGACTACCAAGCCCTCTCCACCATCTTCTTTATAATCAGTTCTCTTCTTCAATTCCTTTGAATTGAGAGCTGCCAGCACTTCTTCCAAGGTAAGTGTGTCCCTACCATACATCAAAGTATCCACAAAGTGCTCATAAGATGATGGCAAAGATGTCAAGAATATGATTGCTCGGTCTTCAACCTCCAACACAACTTCGATGTTCTCAAGATCTATCACCAATTTGTTGAATTCATCAGTATGATCTTCAATTGACTTTCCAGGAGCCATTTGGAATGTGTACAACCGTTTCTTGAGATACAATCTGTTCGCAAGAGACTTCGTCATGTACAAACTTTCCAATTTTGACCAGACCCATGCAGCAGACTTCTCCTTCGAGACCTCTCTGAGTACTCGATCCCCCAAGTTCAAGATGATTGAACTGTGTGCCTGTTCTAGCATCTCCTTCTTCTCCTTGTCCGACAACGTATCCGGCAACTTGGATTCTCCGGCCAAGGCATCTACCACTCGTTGGTGAACGAGCAACGCCCTCATCTTCAACCGCCATAACCCAAAGTCGTTCTTCCCGTCGAATTTCTCAACTTCGAACTTTGTTGACACCATCGTTGCCGCCGTTCAATCTTTAATTGAATCTTGATTCTCAATTGAGCCACTAACCAGGCTCTGATACCAATTGTTGTAAAATCAATTGAGAATATGAACACGAATTAACAATCAATACAAAGATGATACCAGAAAGAATAAACGTGAACAAGAACTTTCAAAGGATTATTATTAATTGAATGATTTCGGATCCCTCTACCGATTACATTAGGTCCTTATTTATAGCAGGAAACTAACTCTAACTAACTCTCAACACATATTGAGAATTTACATAAAAGACCCTACACTATATCTTCCGAACGGAAGTAACCCTTCGAAAGATTCCCTACTAAACAAATGTATACTTCGGAAGAAATCCAAAGTACACAACAACATCCTTCCGAAGCAAACATAACCTTCGGAAGATATCACCTAAGCTTCGGAAGAATCATGATAAGCTTCGGAAGAAGACTTAACCTTCGGAAGTTCACTTGTTTTGGCTTTTAATACTTCACAGTAGCAAAAATGTCCCATATAAAGTTGCACATTTTTAATAAATGAGTTAATACCCTAATCCACATGATTGGATTGGATAGTTACTTAACAAGACATATGTCGACACTGAGCTTGACACAAGTACTACTAAAGACCTGAGGTCTTTCTAAATTGATAGTTTGTCATTACTACGTATTTTACTTTGCAAAAATCATCGTTGATTATGTATTATGTTTACTTATATAGAAGTTATGTATCATAAATTTTTGTTTCCACAAAATTAAATTTTATTCAATAAAACAAAATTACCGCATGAATTTTCAATAGGGGTTCGGATTACTAAAAAATTGTCATTAATTCGTTTGCGAATGACGGGAAGATCAGTTCCATGGCTCAATCTAGGCTGCCAACCAAGATGAAGATGGATTGAAATTCTGTCGGTAAACTAATATGCCTGTAAAGCATGCCTCTTTTTGATGCTAGAACTTGTCAATGATCCATAAGTAGATTTTATTGTCAGTAATCTGTTCGTGAAAACACATCAGTCGTTCAGGAAATAGTGTGATACACTCCGTTGGCAATTACTCAGTAGATGCGTTAGTTACCTGTCGGTTAAATATTTACCCATACTATGTTTTCCGACGAAGCGCATCGACGGATTTCCAACGGTAGTCACTTTTACCGACGATTACCTGTTGATTAATGCGTCATAGAAAGCCCTTTGTTTGTGGTGTAAAATGGACGACAATACTTTAATGTGAAACGTCAAGTATGAATTTTTTAATGACGAATCATATACTCATTTACTTGTCTAAAATATACCAATGAGCAACATCTTGATAATCCAAGATAAATTACCACTCTCAAGACTGAAACACGTAACATTTGATGGCGGAATGAACACACCATTTACCACTTCACTCAACCCCACATCTCATGTAGGATTGTTGATGACATTAATTTTAATTAAATTTAGTAAACATATAAAAAGCTTTTACAATAATAAATTAACTAAAACACATACAACATGTCTTGTATAAGAAAACTGTGTATTATTATAAAGAGTTTGATGACGAGATTCCTAACTTTAAACATATTTTAATATTTTTAGAATAATATTTTTTTAGTTAAAGTTTAAAACAAAATTTACATACTAAAAATATTAATTTAATGTACATTTTTTCTTTGAAGTTGTTAGCAAAATCACCGAATTGAAATAAGTCAATATTCATTTATTGGTCATTAACCTAGGAGAATAATCGACTAAGTCCACAGTATTATTCGATTTGCTTATGAATTTTTAATTCGACAAGTCATTAATTGACCTAGTGTTGGGACTTTTGACCTTTTCTATTATAGATCATAAAATATGTGTACATGCAATGTAGGGATTAAAATCTTTAACACACACATAAACCCAATGAAAAAATTATTAGGTTTTGGTTTAGTGAGTTTAATCCATCTTTAATTTAAGAGTTTATATTTAACTTGGCTACTGGTCAACATCTTTAATATTATAATAAAAATAAAATAAATAAATAATTCATAACTTCAATTCGCTTACGCATTTCACACCTTTATTAGGTTTATGACAAGTCACCTTTATATGATCGATGTGTTTTAAAACATTATGAACCATCTATAACGCGTCAATCTTGTTCAACATGTGAAAGCTAATTAACGGGTTATATGAAACATGTTCTAATCATATAATTTTAGTAGTTCTACTGTTGAAGTTGATATGTGTGAAACCAATAAATTTATTTTGTTTATTGACGGTATTTATAAGTGCTAGCTCTCGAAAAGGAAGAAAAAAGAAACACGTTTTCTTCTTTAAGGTGGATAATGTTTTAGTATAATAGTATAACCAATAACCTTTATATATAGTTGTTGTTTACGATTATTAAATGCAAAAAGTATTTGAAAACTTGGTTTGATGTCACTTAAAATGAGAGTAGAAGAGACACGTGGGTATAGATAACTCATAAATGGATGGTCGATCATAATTAATAAACAGATTTTACGTCACATTTTGATATGAAATATAAACTTTTGAGGGTTTCATCTCACCTTACTTGATGCTTTTGTAATACTCTATTATTATTAATTTTTCCTATTAAAGTAACTTAATATTTATATAACTGAAATATAATTTGTACATTTTAATATAATAATGTTTTAAAGCTTTTACCTATGAATTTTTTTGAATTTTTTGATTTTTGATATGAAATATAAACTTTTGAGAGCTTCATCTCACCTTACTTATAATGCTTGTGTAATACTCTATTATATATTATTAATTTTCCTTATTAATTAAAAGTAACTTAATATTTGTATAACTGAAATATAATTTGTAAATCTTAATATATAATGTTTTAAAGCTTTTACCTATGAAAATTTTTTGTTATTTTTTATATGAAATATAAATTTTTGGAATTTCATCTCACCTTACTTAAAGTAACTTGAGTGTATGATAAATCGAGACAAACCTTATTAATTACGTGCTTACCAAAGGTGGTAATTTAAACTATACATTACTAAAAGGGTAAGTCATGCAATCATAATCATTAATGGTGGTTTAAGCTATAATGTCATGATTACGTAATAATGACGGGAACCATATCAACAACTTTAGAATCAAGCATGAAGATACAACGAAACTTCTATTGATGGGTGCGTGTTTTAGATTTAATGTTTTGAAGATTGGAAATAAACGTATTATAGATGTTTGGTTTGGAACATTTGGGTTGTAGCTTAGTGGTAACTGGTAAGAGACAACATATTTTTAAAATAAATTTATGTTCAAACCTAATAGAGAGTAATTAATGTAGTTTAAAATCAGTCTTGTCTTTGAATTTTCAATTGTCGTGTCCAAGTACAAAAAATAGCCCCTTCTAGAACATGTTTTATAACGGGTTTAAAACATGTAATTACTAAGAGATGGAGTTATACCATGAAGGCCTCCTAATCTTTTTTTTAACTAACTAAACCACTCTATAACAAGTAATTACTTATAATTTTATTATTTGTATATAAATGTCAATCTACCTACGGTATCTAAACTAAAAAAAAATTATGGGCCCTCTTTAAAACATGGGTCTTATGTGGCCGCTCACCTTGCAGACCCTTTAAGACAGACAATCCTATTTAAAAGAATAGGTTAAGTTTGTCGTTCAAAACTTTTTTTAATTTAAAAGTGCAAATTTTGAATTAAAAGCCTTCACAAAATCATAATATTTTTTTGATAGTTACTAAAGTCATTTGAAGTATTTTTCTCCCTTAAAATTCACTTAATTTGTGTTAGATTTTTAAATCTTCAAAACACACAGAAATCTAAAAACACTAAAGTGTTCATTAGATCTTCCTCAAGTTTTTTTATTTTGATTAATCTCAATTAATTTGTTTTTCATTTAAATCACTCAACTTTCATTCATTATAAGTTCTTATCTTATATATATATATATATATATATATATATATATATATATATATATATATATATATATATATATATATATTCTTATCTTATATATATATATATATATATATATATATGTATATATATATATATATATATATAATATTATAATATATATATATATCTTATGAATTTCTTTTATATATATTAAAATTTTCAAGATAAGAGTGATTTAAAAGGAACTAGTAATTATACCGCGCGTTGCGATGACGGCATACGCGACGTAATAATGTAAAGACTACTATTGTGTCGACTCGTTTTCGAACTTAATTTACGTCGAACCATTGAGTTACTCGAATTTTTATCGGTGAATGAAAACATATTATATTTGACCCACTTGTTTTCAAGCAAATTTTACGTCAAAACATAGACCAACTCAAAACATACGTAAAAATTAGCACGAAACGTTTTATATTTAACCTAGCTCGTTTTCGACAAAATTTACGTCATAACGTTGGCAAACTCGAATAAACACTGACACGTACATAAAAATATGAACATAAGTAGTTAGATGTTTTTAAGTAAAATTATACATAGGGTATGTAAAACTGAAGTCTTAAAAACTTGAGGGATCAAAATGATGTTTCTCAAAGTCTTATAAAAGCCTTAAGGGGTTAAACGTGAGAATTTAAGAAACTTTAAGGTGAGTTAAGTAGATATAAAACTTTGAGTAATACATAGAACTAAAAAAACCCCATGATTTGAGTAATAACCATTATACCATCATTTTGATATGCATTAACTATATGTATTCAATGCATTGAGAGCCTCCACTATGGTTTTTAAAGTATTAGTAATATATATATATATATATATATATATATATATATATATAATATATATATATATATATATATATATATATATATATATATATATATATATATATATATATATATATATAATATATATATATATATATATATATTGTGTGTGTGTGTATGAATCTTAGTTACTCCTTGTTGATTATCTTTTATTTAACTATTACTGAAATTAAAATTATAAAATAATTATACTTTAGTGATTTATTTTCGTTATTATTACTTCATACTTCAAGTTAATTTAATAAAATAACCACTAAATAATAATTAGAAATATTTTCCGGCCATAGAGCATGTTTAATTTAAAAAAGTTGGTATATATAATAAAAGTTTCACAATACTAAAACATGCATTCGAAATTGAATAACTTTAGAGGAACAAAAATGATGATAAATTTTAGAGTTAACTAGATGAAAGGTCTGTGTGGTTAGGTTTGTTTTCACTTTCGGTTTCCAGGTTTGAAAAACTACAACGTCGGTCCACAAATTTGACAAAACGTAACACAATTTGTCCCCGTCATAGATGGCCATCATTTTTTTATGTTAACTTTTTAAAAATGACCATTATACCCTTGTTTAAAAAAATCAAATTAAACAAAACGTAATAGGACCCACATGTAATTAACTCAAAAGAAGTAATAGGTGGGTCATCCCACCATCTTCTTCATCTCTTCAAGGCCACCAGTCCTCCATGATATCAACAACCTTAGATCTAGCTCCGCATCACCACCAATGCGGGAAGCTAACGGAGAGGGATATGACGACAAAGTGTCTTACTCATCGCTAGTGGTGATGGTTCCATACGATGGTGGTGGTGTTATAGTGGTGTTTGGTTTCATATGAACACCTAAAGGAGTCGGAGCATTGAAACATAAGGGTTTTCAAACCATCATAAGTGGTATGGTGGTGGTATTAGAAAACCTCTCTTTTGGTTTATGTTGATAGGTTGTTCTACGATAGTGGTTCCAGGTGCTATGGTAATTCCAGGTGCGATGGTGGTTCTAGTTTTAAAAGGTGTTGTCACTTTAGAGTGGTGGTGAGGTGCGGCAGCCTGACAGAGAAGAAGATGATCAATGGTGGTGGTTGTGGTGGAATTATGGTGGGTTAGAAAAGAAAGAGGGAGAAGAAGATTGTGGGGTGGGTCCTACTCTTAGTAGTATATTTAATTTAACTTTTTAAGTAAATTTAATACTTAGGGGTAATTTGGCCATTTTACATGCAACTAACGGAAAAGTTAACGGCCCATCCAAGTTGGAGACCAATCGTGTTACGTTTTGTCAAACCTGTGAACCGACCTTGTAGTTTTTCAAACCTGGGAACCGAAAGTGAAAACAGACCTAATCACAGGGACCTTTCATGTAATTAACTCTAAATTTTAATAGAAGACTTGAAAAACTTGATTATTATCGCGGAATGTTACTTCTTTTTTTAAGGATATGGTTATAGTATTTATTCTAAAAAAGCTAAGAATGATTCTGAGCATAATATGTTGTCATCCTTCGTTTTTAAACAATTTGGTTATTGTATCAATTACATCATGTCATTGTGTTTAATACGTAAGGTCATTGTGTTAAATATTGTACGTCATTTGTTTTATGTATTCATCATTGTTTTTTACGTTTTAGATAAGTTTATGTTATTTTGTTATTATTTATATACATATTATATAAATTTGTTATTATTTTGTCATTCATCAAGAGTACAAAATAATTGTATTTCATCAACATATTTTTCACAACTAATAGTGTTCAAAAATAAATAATGACGAGCAAAAAAATATAAGGAGATATTTATTATTGTTATTATGTTTAATTATCACTTTTTTGTTATTTTATCGTTATTTTTAGTGTATTAGAATAATTAGTTAAAATTATCATCGTGTTTTACATAATAATGTTATTTTTATCATTATGTTTTTCTAGAATTAATCACTTAAAAAAATACAATAGTGTTAAGTAAACACAATAACATACAAGTAGACACAATGAAATGTACTAAAAACATAATAACGAGCATAAATAATATGAGCCGAAAACACAAATTTCATTTTATCATTTATATAATAATATTGTATTTTTTTGTGGTGTAATTTTTATAAATATAATGTGGTATATAACTTACAATTTAAAAATCATTTATGATAACGGTGTTGATTACAAAAAAGCTCTATTGTTCATCGTCAGATAAACAAGTAATGGTGTTGCATCAGTGTTGATAACAAAAAAAGTCTACATTTCATCGGTTGAAAGATCCTCTATCTGTTCAGAACATTAGATACACACGTAATGGTGTTGGAGCTGGTAATGTCAACATAAAAACTTACAAAAAAGAAACTAATACTTTGTAATGGGTTGAATTTTTGTCACACACACAAAAGAGAATAAACAAAGTCAACAACAACAGTGTGATGATGATGATGGGATGAGGCAACAAGCTAGATCTCTGACATCATATATGCAAAAAAGAAAATACATGACATGATAGTGTAAATAAGATAAGCATGTTATGTTCTTGGCTTGTGTGAGAAAACAAATATAAAAACCTACACATAGAGTATGTCAAAAGCAAGCAAATAGAAAAACAATAGGGCTTGGGGGAGAATAAACAAACATAAGCGACAATGATTCAACTGATCATGGTAACTCTTGTAAAAAATGCTACGAATTTACGTGAGAAAGAAAACAATGTTGCATGGCACGATGACATGGAGGGGGCGACGAAAGCTCAAGACTACAAAGTCGTGTAAATCCTAAACTATTACACAATATATAATGAACTTCTAATAGAGAATAATAAACTGTTATTGTATATATATATCATAACACTAAGAGCACCTCTACACTCGTTTTTAGTTAGGTGTTTATATGCTCATATGGAAGAGATGTCCCAGTAATATCATCCAACAAAAAGTTGCACACCGAAACTCTTTATTAGTTTACCAATAACACATTGATCTAATCACGGTTAAAGCGTGACTGCGTGAGAGTATGCCGGAAGGCCTAAAATAGGGCTAAATAGAACCATAAAGGATTTGGGATAAGATTAGATGAGATGTGCATTTTATAAATGATAAATAGGGTTAACTGAGAACCATGTCGTTTAGGGAACTTTAACTACATATGAATCATACATTTTAAAAAAAAAAATCTTAAAGCTTAAATTTATATAAAAAGGTACAAAATGTTAGGAATTTTTATGTAGTATTTTCCAATGAAAATTTCTTTCGGTAAGATGCACATATAGTAGGGGTGAGCAAATTCGGTATACCGACCAAAATCGGGTATACCGCACCCGAACCCGAACCCGATCTTAATCATAAAGTAATACCGATTACCGTACCTAACACATATAATCGGGATTTGGGTTTTTTCGGTTTCGGTAACAAGGAAATCGGGAAGGTACCGGAACCGACATAGAATCTTTACACACTATCTTGTAATTTTGTAACCTTGATGCTAGAATGCTTGATTTTCTTCATAATCGTTGATTTCACAAGGTATTTCATTGCATTCATGAGGTTAGTTTCATTTACGTCTGATTGGTACAGTTTTTGTTCGATTATGCTACTAATTTTCATTTTTTTTCTTCAATTTCTTAATATTTAGACTTGTATGTGGATAACCTGGGTAGATGACAACAACCAAGTTTAATTTTGGGGGAAAATGTTACTGTGGTTTTGGAGTTTTGATGGTGAAGAGGTGTGCGTTGATGAACATAATCAGGACATGATTTGTAAATTTAAATGAATCATTTTTTTCTTGAGTCAAAGTTTTGACTTTTGATTGTCAACTACTTTGTTTAGTACAAACAGATTACTTGAATATTTTTAGGTGTGCATGTAGGTGAAGATTTCTTTACTTTTTTATGTCCTACTGATTAGTACAACTATTGTATTTGAACATGTTAAGGTGTTTGTGCAATTGTTGGCTTTTAAAGTAAGTATCGAGCATATTAGTTGTATTCAATTCTCTTCAACACAAAATCTCCCATTTGTTGACTTTTTAATCAATAAGTTATACGTGATTCGTTTCACTTGCCTTGTTGGTTGAAATATATTGTTTCCGCAACATGTTAAGTGCGAAGTTAATAAAATAAAAAATAGATCAAACCTCCATAGATAAATAAGAATACTTTAAAACTCAAGCAAATCGTAATAATCAAAATTCAAAACAATGATAGATAAGAATATGTCTAAAATCTCCGTCGCTCTCATGTTTAGTTGCACCCATTGGCTAGTCTCACTCAACATTTATGTTAATTGGTTCTGATTTCTCAAAAATTTCTACAAAAAAAGAAGAAAAACTTATAAATATAATAACACAAATGAAAAAAATAAATAAAAACTACAAAAATAAATAAACTCTTACCTTTTCCAAGGTCGTCAAAGCTTGTAAATTCTTCTTCTTCGTTTATTTTCTTGCTTGACCCACGAATCCAATCCTGTGTACAAATAAGTGCTTCGACAAGCGGAGGTGACAAAGAACTTCTGTACTCTTTCAAAACTCTCCTTCCCGTACTAAATGCCGACTCAGAAGCAACACTTGAAACCGGAATAGCTAATAAATCTATAAGAATAAACACCACAAGTTAAAGAAATTACAAAATTACACAAAATTATAAATAAACACAAGTGTTAAATGTATATACCTTTTGCCACCTTTGCTAAAATTGGGTATTTTGAAGACGAACCTTTCCACCATTGCAGAATATCAAATCCTGGGTAATCTTTCTCCTCCTTATCCTCAAGATACATTTGAAGTTCTGATTTAGTGTTGTACACGGTAAAGCCACAATCTGATTTAAAGTCGGATAAAAAACTGTTGTCACCGTGTGAAGAAGTTTCAACGTTTCTTTGTGTAACCTTATTTGAACTTGTGCTTTCATAAGTTATTCTATATTGCTCAAATAGTATCTCAAATTCTTCAGTTATACATTTAAGCACCGCCTCAACCTTCTTTTTAATATCATGTACTGTCTCGTCCTCCTTTTTTTCAGCTGTAAATATACTATTATATCCATATGCGATGACACGAACTTTCAAACGAGGATCTAGTATAGTCGTAAAATATAAAACTTTATTAAAATTTTTATCCTTCCTCCAATACTTTTCATACTTCTCCTTCATTCTGGAACCCATTGATCTAGTTTCTAGGTCAGGTGAACCTTTTAAGTCTCGAAGATGTTTTTCAATATCCATTGATTCAGTAAAGAACTGATTAGCAACCACCTGTTTCACACACATATTGTTTAATAATTAATAACTTAAATATGTTTAAACAAAAATAAAAAGAGTGGTAACTAAGAAAAAATATATAAACCAAATACCTTTGTCGATGCTGAAGCGTTCGTTGTTTTACGGGCAAACAATTCTAAAACTTTTACCATGTGCCTCGCGAAGTGCCAATCCGTAATCGTGGGAATATCACCCAAATCTTTTGAATAATTGGGATCTATCAAATCATAAGCTTGAAAAGCCTTTTCAAATTTCTCAGCTGTATGCAACATTTCATATGTGGAATTCCATCTAGTAGCGACATCTAAAGACAACATTGCCTTACTTTCAATCCTAACATCTTTAACACAATTTTTAAATGCCTCTAGTCTTTTAGAAGAGTATCTAATATATCGAATTGCATTTCGTATACGCTCAATTGAGTAGTTATTTTCATGCAGCCCATCTTTTACAATCAAGTTGATAATGTGAGCCATGCAACGAATGTGTAAATATCTTCCATCAAATAAGAGATTTTGTAATCTACCTTTAAGAGACACCATGGCTGTATCATTGGATGATGCATTATCAGTAGTGATAGTTAAGACTTGATCAATATCCCAATCATTTAAACATTGAAGTAATATTCTAGCAATTTCTTCTCCTTTGTGGCTGAATATCGGCTTAAAATTTATAATACGTTTGTGTAATACCCAGTCATCATCAATGAAGTGTGCTGTGACACACATGTAGTTTATTCTCTGAATAGATGTCCATGTGTCGGTGGTTAGACATACTTTGGCTTTACTCCTTGCAAAAAATTCCTTCAACTTTCCCTTTTCCTTTAAATAGATCTCCGCACAATCCCTTGAAATTGTAGACCTGTTCATTATTTTGTAATGCTTAATGACTTTAAACAAATAAAATTAAGTATAGTTTATAGCTATAACAAAAATAAAATACCTGCTTGGTATCTTAAAATTCGGACATATGGTTTCCATGAGTCTCCTAAAACCCTCGTGCTCCACTGTTGTAAACGGGAGCTCATCTAGTATGATCATCACAGCAATAGCATATCTACTGTTTTCAGCACTAAATTTCCATGATTTAATTTCACTAGTTCCGGCCCCGACATTATCATTCTTTTTTAGAAATATGTTTGTTTGACCCTTTAACCTTGAAGGATGTTTCTTGCATGTTTCAAGATGCTTTTTCAGTCCGGTTGTTCCATTAGTTTTTGGGTGTGCAGCTATACAAACTGAACAATGAATACATCTTGCCTTTATATTCCCATCCTCGTCGGTAAACTTTTCAAATTCAGCCCAGTATGGAGAACGACCCGCTTTACTTTTCTTTTTTTCAGGTTCGTGTTTAACACGCTTTGATTGTCGTTTCTCTACTTTGTCAGATTCATCGCTTGATAGTTGCTCAATGTTCACAGGGTCCATCTATTCACAATTAACAAATAAGAATCAAATAATTTACAATCCCAAATTATGTAAAAACAAATAGATTGTAAGAAGCTAATTAAAATTCTTTTTATTGTTTAATGAGTCATGGTTTATGATTCTGAAACGACCCACCTTTGTTTTACTAGGTTTGTAAATATTGTACTCATTGAGTTCTTGAAAAATTCAAATCTTGAATATGATGATGGTGATGTTAGAAAGTTGTTATTGCAAATATTATAAAGATATTGGAGCATTGTGCTTCAATCGTAATAGGTTAGCACACATACATTTAAAATAGTTAAAGCAAAGTGTTTGAAAAACTAACCTAATGAGAATTGTTATACGATAAACAAGTTGATGATGAAGGTGAAGGCAAATAGTAGCAGCAACGATTTAATTGTGAAGGTATGAGGAGATCTAAATTATTTATAAACTGAATGATGAATCACAATTGGTTTCACAAATTCTTGTGCCTTCTAAATTCAAAAGCATCCATATTTAATTGTAATTTCCATATTTTCTTCCGTCATTTTTTAGGTTTTATATTTTTAAATCGGGTCGGTATTTAAAAATCGGGTTCCCTATAATTTTTCCCGATCCCGATCCCGAACCCGATTACAGCAGAAATCCATTACCGAATACATGTACATACAATTCTAATTAGTTCGGGAATACACTAAAAATCGGTTCGGGAATCGGTATTAAGTCGGTTCTACCGATTTGTGACCACCCCTAACATATAGGAATAAGGTAATTTTCTCTTTCAAGCCTACTTTTAGTTAAATGCTCATCTTCATGTAAAAGCAGCTAGTTCTATTACCACACGTGCAAGTAAATGGTACCTAAGTTATCAAAAATCACATACAAACACGTGAATTTTTATATAATAATCTATCATGAAAAACTCGTAGCAGGTTCTTCATAAACATTGATTATCTTATGTGAAATCTATCGTTTCATACGTGCAAATTTTCTTATATTTTCATTTAATTAAGAATCACACAAACACCTTCATGTAACATCTCCATTGACCATAGTTATGATTTTATTTAATCATTCATGTATTTTCATATAAAAATCTCACTCTATGTATGAATCGAAATCATTGATAAAAACCAATTTTGAACATGATTTCATGTTTTAATTTTCGTCTAATAATCTGTCAGAAAACTTTACCTAAATTTAAACAGACATATCTCATTCCATTCTTAACCAAATGGGATTATTCTTTTGTCTAGAACTTTGTTTCATGTGTTATCTATCAAACCGAATTAGTCTCACTTGATTGCATAAAGTTTTCGACCATAAAATGGTCAAAACAAATTGAGGGTGTCGGAAACTTAGTTATAACTTTTTCATTAATATATTCTGAAAACACGATTATAAAACGTGCACAAAGGCTCTAGTCAAATAAGTGCATTAGAATTATTAAAATTTTATTAGAAGTGACATGAACATATGATTGAAATTACATATAATTAATTACATTAGTAATAAAATAATTAAAAAAATTTAAAAACCATTTTTTAAAAAACTATTTTTACTAAAAACTTCAGATTTTATGACATAATGTTTCTGTGTTATTTTTCAAAAATTATATTTTCTAATAAAAAGAAAATAAACAACCTAATTGGTATTTAATATCATCATTGAATGATTAATTGCTATACTAATGACATGCAACAAAATAACTGTGAGAAGATGACACGTTATAATAATTTTTTTGGTTTATTACAGAAGATTTCTATAGTTATTATTAATTAATGTTACTTCAATGGTTTTTAAGTTGTTTGTTTATTTTTTTTAAAAAAATATAAATGTATTTTCTTAACTTTGTTTAGTTTGATTATGTATATAATATACATATACATATGTAGGATATGTATATGTATATATACATATATATATATATATATATATATATATATATATATATATATATATATATATATATATATATATATATATATATATATATATATATATATATATATATATATATATATATATATATATATATATATATATATATATATATAGGAGAGATATCAAATAAAAACCATGTTTATAAATGAAAACTGTGAAAATCACCACTTCCCAATCCCATAATTTATAATTGATTCGACCTTTTTATTGTTTAAAGTATATTTAATTAAAATTCAACTTTATTTTGAATTCATTATATATTATATAGTTTAAACTCTAAAGAATGACAATGATGACGAAACGACTTACGTATACGTAACTTGTATGAGTTATATGTACGTAACTTTTAGTTGTACACTTGTTAACACGTACGTAGATATACATAACCGCTATATATACGTAACTATTAGTTGTATACTTTATAACAAGTACTTACATACATGTTGGTTTTCATGGTTTTCATTTATAATATGGTTTTCAATGGAACCATCCCCTATAGATAGAGATAGAGATATATATAGATATAGATATAGATATAGAGAGATATATATAGATATATATATATATATATATATATATATATATATATATATATATATATATATATATATATATATATATATATATATATATATATATATATATATATATATATATATATATATAATGCTAGTTTTTGAAGTTTATTTTACTCCTTTGTTAACTATTTTTAATTTTATTTTTAAAAAATAATTAAAATTTGGGTTAATTAACCTACATATTAATAAACGTGTAAAAGATAATAAAAATGCAAGTGTCATATTTAATTTGGAATCGTTTTAAAGGTTTCAATTATACGTTTGAAAAATATAGCTTCTAAAAGTTAATTTCACATTTTTGCGAGTTAACTAATAATGATGAAAAATAATATGGCAGGAGTTAAAAAGAAAAGAATATACAAAGTCAAGGAGTTATAATAAGAAAAAACGAATTACAATAGTGACATGTAAGTGAATGGTTGATTAATCGTTTGAAAATTAATTAATTTATTAAATGAAAAAACATAAACAATTTAGTTAGAAAATATATATATATATATATATATATATATATATATATATATATATATATATATATATATATATATATATATATATATCTTATTTGTTAATTTATGTACATGATATGTCGCTTATATGTGTTTTTACGTTTTTATGTTTGTTCATCTACTTCGTTTACATAATCATTTAGATATATATGTGAGTTATTATACATAGTAATTAACCGGTCATGCATCAGTCCATCAAACTTTAAAATCAAGCGTAAGGTAATCGACTAACGATCTTACCCGATCAAGTTTGTTTTCTTCGTTTATGTTTGGTTAATTTGCATTTGTTTAGCATAACACAAACATGTTCATTATCTTATAACAGACATAAACAAGAAAATCTACCTTAAGTTCCGTGTTCATTAATTCGTTAGGTTAAATTTTTAAAAGGGCTTTAACAAACTCTATTCATGTTTGTTTGATTTGTTTAAGGAGGTAACTAATTTAATATAAGCCAATAATATATTGATCTAGTGGTTCAAAAGAAAAGTGAAAGGTTTTGTCTCTTTTCAAGTTTCAGGGATCAAACCTTGATATCAACGAATTATTAATAACTTCAAGTTACAAGCTTTTAATTACTAACATGTCGTTAAAAAAATTTAATATTAAATAATGACTTATGTTTTGAGTGGATAAGATTTACATAAAGTTTTATTATATTATAATGAATAATTCGAGAATTAATTTTCTCCTCTTGATCACAATCGATATCAAGAAAGATGAATATAATAATCAACTAACAATGATTCAACCAAATGAAATTTGTGAGCGGTTTAAAGACTACAAGCATAAGTGTCACAATCAATCACCACAAAATACTTGCTTAATGAGGACACTTGCTATATTTTATATTTATAAATCGACCAACCACAATAATGTCTTGAACCAACAAAGCTTAATCAACCGTCATACTTATATCATCACATCCGTCATATATTTGATACCAACAATTTCAATATCAATGATTCTATGATCTTAATTTGTAACTCATTATATATATTTAATGTCCAAAACATATTATATACGTTTCCTGAATATAAACATTATAACAAAAGAAATTGATTATTCATCGTTATTAATATACATGCATTCCGTTAATTTAGTTGATTTGTAATTTTGATTTGAAAAGAACACAATGAATCAAACCGTGTTTAAACGAAACTAAGATGAATATGATATCGATGCTCAACGTTGTATAGTTGAAAAATTAAACTGTGAAAAACTAAGTGTTGGTGGAACATAAATTGTCTCATATAGGAGGAGAGACAACCAAAAAACGCTTATAAATGTGATCTTCTAAATAGAAGTGTTCCTATATGGTTAGTGACATCCACATGGGCTCTTCGCGCCTAGGACCGGGATTGGGTGCAACGTGATGGTTTGATAACGTACTTTACACTTGGCAACTGTTGATTAAGAAGTGTCAGGTGTTGTTGCTAAATTGCATTAGGTGCAAGGCATTTCTAATGCTACTAAATTACATCTACTGAAAAGCACTGTCATTTATTTGTTGATGCTCTACAAATTTTCAACTGTTAGAGTATTCACATTCCATCATTCATCTTCATCCTTATAATTACATTAAATATCACTACTTTTTATCTTATAATTTCAATTAAATAATATTTTTTTCATACATTTATTAGTACATTTTCTTTCTCATCCACTCACAATCACTTTCAAAAATATTGAAAAATTTATTAGGGTTGTACCAATATGGAGAAACACAGTACAATCCTTATAAATTTTCTACCTCTTTCACTTACAACCACTCAAATCCATCCCATATCATAATTCAAGTAACTATATATACCTCGAGTATTTATATATACCAGGTTGTTTACCTTGATGAATTGACTCTTTTACATGTTTCAAACACCATAACAAGAAGAATCTCCAGCTTTTTAATGTGTTAGTGTTATGTGTGAGTTTTGGATGTTTAAAACTATATTTTTAATCTAATTTTAATATCCAATACAATTATTTTATTACTTGTTTGAAATGCAGGTTAAATGAAAAGCTTCATACACATTTTTTAAATGATATGTAAGAAAGTAAGACTAGCTTGAAAGGTGTTAAAAACAAAGAAAATTATGCATAATTCAAGGAGGCTGTAAGTTAAGGCACGCCCTAAGGTCGTAAGTTATGACCCTGTCCTGAGACCTTCTAGGAACCCTGTAAGCTAGACAGAGGCGTTGGCCGTCTGGTTGAAGGTATGCCGTAAGTTACTGTCTAACGTGATATTTGAAGGATAATTTCAATTTTTAAATCCTATTTAAACCCCAATCATTAGGGTTTAGAGACACACATTCCTTGAGCCGCAAGAATGAATTTTTAGACGAAATGCAACCTTTAGAACCTCCTCTAATCATCTCAAATCATCCACATTTATCATCAAATCAATATTGAAAGCATAACGAAGACGATGAGTAGTTAAGTTCGTGGTGTTTGTTTTCGGATGGAAGATTATCGTAAAGAGAGATAATTGGTATGTAAGATTATAGTTTAGCTTTGACACTTGAGTTTTGAATATATTTACACATTTTTTTAAGTTAAAAGGTTTGTTTATAAATAAAGTTACTTGTTGAATTATCAATTTTTGGTTTTCTTGCATCGTGAACTTATTAAGCTTGATAGGTAACTTGATATAAATGAATTAATAACATTGTAAATGAAAGAGTGTTAAAAGTTAGATCCTTTGTTGTTATGTTAATCAAAAATTTAAATTTTGGGAATTATGTTTTAGCAAACCCTAGTTTAAAATATCAATTGCTACGTTGCGTAATTAAAAACCCGGAAGTAATTGCTTTTTCATTATTTACGTAAATTCATTTCAAAGTTGATTGCTTTTTGCACTTGTGTTATTGAATTCATTCAAAGTTTCAATTTTTACTTTCGAAGTTTGTGTCTTTAAGTGAATTTATATTATACTAACTATAACCCTTCTATGCATAATGATGTTGTACCTTATGCATAGGGGGTTTTTTTAAAAAAATTGATTTTTTACTTTTAACACAAAATTTTTCCTTTTTTACAATTTAACTTCTTAAACTTAACTTTCTTCACTTTTAACCCAAAACTCTTCATCTTTTGCAATTTAATCTCACAACTTTTATATTTCTAATTTTGTACTCCTATACTTTTCATATTTTGCAAATCTTCGTTTTACGTTTCGTTCTAAGTTTTGCAAGTTAATACGACAACATGCATGTGTGATTCAACATTTTTACGTTTCGCTTTACGTTTCGTTCTAAATTTGGTAAGTTAACACAACACAATGTGCGTGCGTGTTCAATATGTTTATGTTTATTTTTTTTCTTTTGAAGGGTCCGTCACAACACACGGATCTTAGATCGACTTAGTTATATTTTTTATGTTTTACGTTTTGGTCTAAGTTCTTCGTATTAACACACCGCAACGTCAGTGTTTGTGGTCGTTAGATGTGGGGTGACATTTGTGTTATTTGACATGGTTTTACGCCTCCGCCGCAACGCGGGGAGCTTATATCTAGTTGAGTATTATTTGTTAAACACTTTTCACTAATTCCCTACAAAGTATATACTACCATCCATTACAACAAAATAAAGTATCAATATATACACCTTCTATCATAATACTAACATAAGAGAGTCTCGGATTATAAAATTTTATTATATCAATAATGTTCTGTTTCTTTCCAAATAAAGTAAACTTGAACAAGTTTAAATCTTTCCTTTAAATATAACTTTACAACTTAAAATTAAAAGTTGACTTGTTAGAGGTAAAGCACACCAAATGGATTTGTTCCCAAACAATGTCAAGAAGCATAATAAAGGTGTGATGATCTTCAATTGATTGAGTATTCTAGTTTCATGATAAACGATGGTGTATACTTTAATGGATGTGTGGGTTAACCGATAAAAAAATTTCAAAATATACCAGAATTGTTAATAATAAAAGTAGAGAACCTTTGAATTACAATCAATGGATCACTACAGAAGAGCAGATTTATACAATAAAAATATTAAAATAAAACAAAAGGTCATGATATAATATAAAACCAGTGAAACTACAGAAAAAGGCTACCTCATGATCAACTAGATGCAAATTACAAAGATGCAACAGCTTCTTGTTGTTCAACATTGTAAAATGAACTCATTGTGGTGATACCAAGTGCAGCACCAAATAGTGATGCCCGTGACGATTTCAAAATCTTGACTTGTACATAATCACCAACTCTTGGAACTCGATCACCATCGCGATCCACCAAATCAGGAACCGCTAAACTAGTGAAAATTACACGATGGCCCCTATCGCTCTTTCCAATGAGCTCGGTTTCAGGGGCTCTCTTATTCGGACCTTCAACTAACACGAGCTGAACTGACCCAATTTGGGAGTCAAAGCACTGACCTGTTGACTCACGAAAAGCTTCAATAAGTTCTGTCAGACGTCTTTGTTTAACTTCCTCAGGAACGTTATCGGTATAGTTTCTATGAGCATGTGTTTTCTCCCTCATGCTATATGCAAACATGTATGCCATATCATAACCAACCGTCCGTACAAGACTTAAAGTGTCTTTGTGTTCTTCCTCCGTCTCGTCACAGAAGCCTGTAGTATAGAATTTCAAAATATTACAGATAATATTAAATAAAATAAATACAGAAGAGGGGTGAAAAGAATAAACAAAGAAACAAACGTACCCAGTAATATCCACTCTTTATATAATCAATTTTGTTGCATTTTGTACAATCCTAATTATCTATAGAATATAGATACTCAATACTCATAGGGGTTTTAACGACTGTTTGACGATCAGTCCATTCTGATGTAAATTCTAGGCCGAATTGCTAACTATGGTTTCCGAAAACAACAAACCAAACCAGCTGGATTGGTCGGGTTGGGTTGGGTTGGATTAGTCATTAATGGTTTGTGAACTCCCCTAATTTGACCAATAATTAACATAACCAAAATCAGAATCATTTTATCCAAACAATACAAACTGATTATCATAATTTGGGGTGGCAATAGTGAGATAATCAGTTTCATAGCACCCATCCAAACACCCTTAATCACAACATAAATGAAAAGGAGTCTTACCGCAAATGAAATCACTGGTTAACCCAACATCTGGAATTATACTCCGAATCTTGTTCACGAGTTCTAAGTACGCTTCTCTTGTGTATCCTCGTCTCATTCTTTCAAGCATGTTACTATTCCCAGATTGTGCAGGCAAATGAATATTTTTGCATATATTGTACCTATCTCTCATTATATACAGCAATTCATCAGGGAAATCTTTAGGATGTGGTGACGTGTATCTAAACCGCATTTCTGGGAACTCAAGTGAAAGCCTATCTAAAAGATCAGCAAAACGCAACCCAACTTTTTTCACTTTGCATTTACTAGAAAACCCGTCGCTTAGTTTCCAATCAGCATTTGGTTCAATTTCATCATCACAAGCATCATTGTAACTGTTGACATTTTGACCAAGAAGTGTGACCTCTTTGACTCCTTCCTTTTCAAGTTCTGCGACTTCTTTAACTATAGATTCAACAGGACGAGACCTCTCTCGGCCTCTAGTGAACGGAACTATGCAAAAAGAACACATGTTATTACAACCCCTCATCACCGACACAAAAGCAGAAATAGAGTTCTTAGATATCCTCACGGGACTTATGTCAGCATAGGTTTCTTCAAGAGAAAGAAGAGTATTGATCCCCTTTTGACCATTGTCTACTTCTTGTAGAAGACGTGGCAAATCCCGATAAGCATCAGGCCCACAAACAACATCAACCATTTTATCCGAATCCAATATCTTATCTTTCAACCTCTCGGCCATACAACCAAGTACAACCACTTTTGGAGGACGTAAAGAAAAAGACCGCCCAGTGGCAACATTGCTCTTCCAATGCCGTTTCAAGAACCAAAAATAGTTAAGCCTTTGCCACACTCTTTGTTCAGCATTGTCCCTAATCGCACAAGTGTTAATGAAAATAATCTCGGCACTCTCAGGGTCACTCACGATTTCATCATATCCAGCAGTTTTCATAACCGATAAGACGATCTCCATATCATTGACATTCATCTGGCATCCATAGGTTTCTTGATATATACGACCTTTCGGAAGCACCTCAGAGGAAATGACATCACTAGAAAGTAACAACTCTAGTTAATCAAGTAATTATTGAGACAAAATGATAATTTGCTAAACCATCAAGATTATCCTATTAGGGTTATCTAAATCACAATAACCATATCAGAACAGACATCTAAACACCCTCTTAACCCAATAATCCGTACAAACCAAGAGAATCATATCTACAATAGCTCCTGATCAAAAAAATTCAATTCTGAATTCAAAACTGAGATGAATTTTAAGCTTTCTACTGCAAAAATGCAAAATTAACCCTCAAAACAAGCAACACAAAATATAAATTGTGTAAATCTCGTTTAAATTTCTGACAATAACAATCAGAAAGAGCAAATTGAGTGAGATTGAATCGACTTACTCCGCTTGAATGGTATGACTATCGGAGGCGGTGATGGTGGTGGCTTGAGCTTGGGCGACGAAATGGTGAAAGCTTGGGATAGTGCTCTTGTTACCATCGTTAAATACGAGGTTGTGGGAGAATTTTCTGCAGATATGGAGGGAGAAGGGGGTTTTGAAGTGGCGTTTTGGTGGGATACGAGGTGAGAAAACGAAGAACTGATGAGGGGATAATGATGAAGATATGAGTCTGTGGTTGAAGGGATGCCTGTGGAGTTTGATGCGAAGAGCAGAGTGAGGGTGAATGTTGAAGATGGAGGAGAGAGTGGCCGCCATGGGAGTTGTGTGTTTTACGGTGATATGATGGGATTGGATAGGGTGGATGGAAGCCCTCGTGCCCGTAGGGATGGGTGGATGCTCCGGCCCGGGTAGACCCGACCCGTCTTACATTTATCACTTAAACAAAGGTAATACTAAAGTGCAAGACTCTACAATGTGCCGGGGGTATAAAAGTTTGTAACACTTCGTATCTTTGAATAAATCAATTCTATTATGTAAACTAGTTATTTAAAAACGGGATCAGACAGGTGGTTTAACTGGAAACTGTCGGTACAACCGATTTAAAAACCAAAAAGACTTTTTACCACGATGGTTTATGTTAAATGGCGTACAAAAAGGGATGCGTGTGATACAAAGTTTTTTTAATTTTGTGCAAAGAGCTTCTTATAGATGAGCTGGTTGATGTTTTGTGCAAAGTAATGTTTTCAAAACTGGACTTGATAGTTAACTAAACGTCTGACCGATCCGTTGGTCGAACAAATTCAACCCATCGGACCGGATAAAATTATAATAAATATATATATATATATATATATATATATATTATATATATATATATATATATATAATATTGTAAATTCAAAAAAATATATATAAAAACCAGTTCAACCGGTCCAGTTTTCTGTCCAACTGCCGGTTCAATATTAAAACGGTTTGGAGTGTGGTTCCCCGTCCGGTCGATTTTTGAAAATGACGGTGCAAAGGCCTTCTTATAAGTTGTTAGAAGATATTTAGTCATAGTCGCTCTTATTAACTTTTGTTTAAGTTTTCTTATGCAGCTCGTCCGAAAATTGGTGCAAATGTAACCTCTACTTGGCAAATTCCTCTCAAGATCTTCTTAAAATTCCTAATAATTTGGCAGGTAACAAGGAGTATAAAAACATCATTCTTTTTATCATTCATGTTTTGCTATAGCACCCTTGGTTATGAAAAAATGATAGGTGTTTCAACAATAGAAAACGTAATCCAACGTCGGTGTGTGAAGACATTATGGTTTTCTTTTTTATAAGGGCTAAACTTTCAACTTTAGATTGAGATTCGTGATGTAATTTTAATGTTTCTCATCTTTTTTAAAGTTTCTTATTTTTTATGATATTTCTTTTGTTTTAACTTTTTGCTAGCTTAATTTAATTGCTTTTTGCAGGTAAATGACAAACAATTAAAAAGAGAAGATTAAATTTGTGATCGACTGAACCTATGACCTTCCCGAAGATCGACCCTTTATGTTGGTCGGCTGTCGCATATTTCCCATAAATGCAACACACTTTCTCCTTCAATCGATCAAATTCCCACCTCGGCAACCATCTTACAAGTGGCGATCATTCTATAGCTCGATCAGATGCACAACACCCCTTTTCAAGAAACCCTACATCAATGCCGAGATTCACCCCATTTTCACTAGCCACAACCCCTTTTGCACGCTCCATCAATGGCGAAACAGTCGATGGGATCTCCAACATTCCACTTCCACAAGAAGAAACGATGGTTCTTCCTACTGTTAGCCATGTTATCCGTCTCAACAGCGGTGGCGTTCGTCATCAGAGCTGCTTATGATTCGTCGTGTGATCGTCGTGTTTTCGACGGTAATCGGTTTCAATTGGCGGTGAAACCGCAGCTGTCGCAGGGGAAATTGGCGAACCCCCTTAGTTTTATGAAGTCTAAGCTTGTTCTTCTTGTGTCTCATGAACTTTCGCTTTCTGGTGACTTGATTTCTCTACTGTTGTGTTTGATTGTTGACAGTTGATGCTTTGATTCATGGGTTTGAAATGTTTTTACTTTGTTGGGTATCTTGATTATTGCAGGTGGTCCGTTGCTTTTGATGGAATTAGCATTTCTGTTAAGAGGAGTTGGAGCTGAGGTTTGTTGGATAACGATTCAGAAGCCACAAGGGAAAGATGAGGTGATATACAGTTTGGAGAACAAGATGTTGGATCGTGGAGTGCAGGTATATCTTCTATAGTGTTTGTTACCTTTGATTAATAATTTAATATATTCTTGAGTGAACTTCTATGCTTCATCATCATCATGAGCATCATCATGAGGGGTTTAATTACTATATTGTTTGTTCAATTACTGTAGCTTTAAATGTTTTTACTTTTGTAGCAAAAGATTATATGTGATTTGGTTAAGAAGCTATTGTAATCAGATAATGGCTCTAGAGGGTGTTGTGGGACAGAACTGTGAGAAGTGCATAATGCACTGTGCTTTGTGCATAAAAGATAATCAAGTAATGAGAGAGAGAAAGTGTGGCGGTTAAGTAACTTTCTTATGTATTATGTTCAAAGGACTATGTACATGTGCATTATACGGTTCTCATAGTTGATAGTTTTCAACATGTTATTGGCTTTGAATAGAACGCTCCTCTTGTTTGTTTGTGATTGTTCATTTTGATACAGCAGACCTGCAGTTTTTGTGGGCGTTTGGGTTTGCGGTTATCTTCGTGCTAGAATCTCATCTTACTTGTGAAGTTATATTTTTATAAGTAAGGGTTGTACATGATATTGTTGATATGTTTTAGGTCTTGTCTGCTAAGGGTAAAGAAGCTATAGATACTGCCATAAAAGCAGATTTGATTGTCTTGAACACTGCTGTTGCTGGAAAATGGTTGGATGCTGTTCTGAATAAAGATGTCCCTCGGGTACTTCCAAAAGTGTTATGGTGGATTCATGAAATGCGAGGTCATTACTTCAGATTGGATTATGTTAAGCATTTGCCAATGGTTGCTGGCTCTATGATTGATTCTTTTGTAACAGCGGAATATTGGAGAAATAGGACTCAAGAGCGCTTAAAGTATGCTTTAGTTCTCTCCTTTCTATCCCCATTCCCCTAGTACTCTCTAACTGCTTGAATGTAATCAAATATATTACAACATATTTCAGTAAACTCATTTTAAATTTGTATGTTTTAATCTGTAGGATTCGGATGCCAAAGACACACGTTGTTCACCTTGGAAACAGCAAAGAACTTATGGATGTTGCTGAAAATAGTGTGGCAAAAAGGGTTTTGCGGGAGCATGTTCGGGAATCTCTTGGAGTTCGTAATGAAGATATACTCTTTGCTGCAATAAACAGTAAGTCTTCTGCTTTACTTTTAAGACATGAAATAGTGGTAGTTAACTTTTGATTTGTACAGGAGTTTACTTTTTCATAACTTTTAAGTTAAAATCACAATGGGTCAATTTGGATTGCATATTTTGTTAGTAATGGATCAAGTGCAGAGAGCTAACTGAAAAAGAAACAGGTCAAAAGTCATATACTGTGTATTCAAGTGCTTGCATTTTCTTAAATAGTTCTTAATTAATACATTGATTAATTACAAAATATGAAAATAAGGGGCATGAAAGTGCTGATGGGTTGGTCAAACTGGACCCATATCAAATTTTAAGTTGCTACCTTCTTTACGTGTTTTGTGACCTCTGATGATAATAAATTGCAGGTGTTTCACGGGGAAAAGGTCAAGATTTATTCTTGCGTTCGTTTTATGAGAGTTTACAGTTGATTAAAGAAAAGAAGCTACAAGTGCCATCAATACATGCAGTAATTGTAGGATCTGATATGAGTGTCCAGACTAAGTTTGAAACAGAACTTCGCAACTTTGTGACACAAAAGAAAATCCAACATCGAGTTCATTTTGTGAATAAAACTTTAACCGTTGCTCCATATCTAGCAGCAATTGATGTCCTAGTTCAGAATTCTCAGGTTGGTAAATTAAGTTGATGTAGATAAAAACCAGAGGTGGCAATATGGGTCAAAATGGGTGGGTTGGGTGCATTGGATAACAGGGGCAACAACACAGGCTGGGAAGGGTTGCTTTTTGTCCAGATTGTGTAATTTTGTTAGAAAAAAAAAGTTAGTGTGTGAAGTCTAACTATATCATTTAATAATGTTATATATTTTCAAAAAGATGCTTTCTGGAGGTGTTAGACACTAATAGTACACTTGGTTGACAGTTGACTTTTCTCTCGTTCGACTTGTTTCCTCTTGAGTTAACGTGTTATTTTACTTTGCATAATCTGAATTAACTCATTCGTGAGTAATTTGGTTTGTAATTATAAAGCCATTTTTGTGATTAATTAGTTAGAAGTTCATATATATGTTTACCCAGTCCATTTCTTTGTGTAGGGGCGGGGAGAGTGCTTTGGGAGGATAACAATTGAAGCCATGGCATTCCAGCTTCCTGTACTGGTATATCTTCTTGTCGTTTTGGGTGTGTTTGCATGTGCATTTTGAAAGATTAGTCTTATGAAAAACGGGTGGTAACGGTTGTGAGATGATAGTAAAGTTCCAAAGAGTTGTTAAATATCATGTGGTAATTCCTGGCATGACTTAAAACACGGTATTAAAATAATCAGGTTTTGGGTTGTCATATATATAACCAGTTTAATAAACAAGTCGTGTTCAGCTTGATTAGCTAAGCTCTTTTATTAAAAGGGTTGCGTTGGGTTGATCTATTGAACTAAACAGGTCAACCCGCTGACTCGTTCACAACCCTCATTTACAACTTGGTTATAAGTTATAACCCATTTACAACCTGTCAAACGGTCTGACTCGTTCTGATAAATGATTTGTGTTTGAGTTGCATGACTTTTATGTGTGTTTGAGTTGCCTGGGGTTAATATAATTTATACAAATTTACATGGGTCGTGTTCGGGTTCAGTTAGCCTACCCATCTGAAGTTGTGGATGTTTTGTTGTATTAATGACAGGGTACGTCGGCTGGAGGAACTGCAGAGATCGTGGTGAATGGATCAACGGGTCTTCTGCATCCAGCTGGAAAAGAAGGTGTGAGTCCTCTTGCTCGAAACATGGTGAAACTGGCGACGCATGTCGAGAGAAGGCTAACAATGGGGAAGAGAGGTTATGAGAGGGTGAAACAAAGGTTTATGGAACATCATATGGCAGATAGAATTTCTACTGTTCTCAAGGAGGTATTACATAAGTCAAAATTGAGGGAATAGTTTTTTGTATATATGATGAATGATTATAGTGTAGGTTTTTTTTTTGTTTTTCTTAAACTTTGGATTATATTGGGGTTTTTATTGGTAGAAATGGTATATGAAATTGCTGAATGTTGCTGGTAAAGACCTGTGAGATTAAAGGTGCACATCCTACCCAATACATCCAACCTGGTTACCCGACCCCGACACCCCAACCCAAACCCGAATCGGGTTCAACCTGGTAGGTACTCAACCGGTCAACCCAGTTCCAACTCGATTCGACCCGTAGGGTTCAAACCGGTTTGTCCCTCCACACCTCAACCCGACCCGACCCGACCCGAACCAGTCTAAGCCTGATTTTTTTTTACTGTTTGCCCTCTTGAAACCGAGTTGAATCCGACCCGGAACCCAAAGAACTGGGTTAAACCCGACCTGGTTTCAGGTTTCTAACCTGGTTTGTGCACCTCTAGTGAGATATTAAGATACTGGATGGGCTCAAACGTGAACAACTAAATATATAATAACAATTTTTGTTCTGGAAATTTGACATATTCTCTAGACTTGTCTAAGTTATTAGCTAAGCTTTTATTCAAGTTATTAGCCAAGCTTGAATCACTCTTGATCAAAATGTTTAACGTTAATCCAATAATTTATCTTGAGGGCGTTAGGTGTACATTATTTACCGTTAAAAAAAAATAATAAATACACATCTTTATAACCGTGGTGTTTTTTTTATTAATTAGAGTTTATCACTAAATACAAATTTCAAAGCTATTAAAAATATATGGAGTGTTGGTAAATAACAGATAATAACAATTAGGATTAGAAATTAAGATTTATTTTCTTAGTTTTAAATGTCAAGATGTCAAGCCTTTTAAGTTACAAGGAGTTACAGTATAAATTGTGTTCCAGTATAGCCGGGTCAATTTCAAAATTATACGTAAGTGCTGGGCTCTTACTCAAGCTACCACCATTTGATCCGATACCATTACCATTGACTCATGTATATTTGTGTTGGGATTTATCTTAAAGAAAAATCATATCTGTATTAAGATCATACCTTATATAAAATCATACATCATTTAATCTTGAAATTTTGGTTTACTTTCATAAATAAAAACCAATGTGGAAGTTATGTTATCACTTATAATTTTAACCCTGTAAGATCTAAAAAAAAACGAAGACAAACAAAAACGAGCGAGGGTTGATTTATTTAAATTGGTGGTAGATCATAACTTATTATTTCCAAACATAAAGATCATACATACACCTTCGAAATAAACTTGCATTTACATCATCATGTCCCATAAACACAAACAAGACAATAGATAAAAGCTTCACGACCTTGGTAAAACTATTCATCAACGTGGCACCCTATTATTATTATTTTAATTATTATTTTTATTATTAATACTACCTCTTACTATCATTTTTATTGCTATAACTACCACTCATTATTTATTAATTATAATACGTACAATATTATACACGGATTTATCCTTCCTCTACACATGCATAATCCCATCACTTTTGTCCAGGCAACTTCTCCTTAATCTTCTCCATCATCCCTTTCTTCTCACGAGTATCTCCATAGCCACCTGTTCTAGTACTCTGTTGCTGTTCATCCGTACCATAACGGGCTCCCGTTCCCGTGCCAATGCCACCACCGGACCCTGGCTCGGTTCCGAGTCCCTGGTAGCCGGTCTGACCGACCGACCGGCCACCCGAGGAGTTGTAATCAGTTCCCGTGCCACCCGTGGCACGACCACCCAACCCCTGGTGGCCGGCCTCTCGTCCCCGGGGATAATCAAAATCACCGGGGGCAGACTCTGTACCCAGACCTTGGTAACCGGTCTGACCAACAGAACGGCCACCAGTGGTATAATCTTTTCCCGCGCCCCCTGTGGCGCGGCCTACGTTAGTACCCAACCCTTGACCTAGTCCCTGTTGACCACCCATGGTCCCACGCTCCATACCCTCACCCTGAAAACCGGTTTCAGGGCCCGTGGTCCCACTAGCGGGACCGCGCTCGGTACCCAGGCCCTGAAAACCGGTTTGCCCGGTGGAACGATCACCAGAAGTATAATCTGTTCTCGTGCCCTCGGTGGCACGACCTATGGAACGGGGATCGGTACCATGTGTACCGATTCCCGTTCCTCCTCCTCCCTGGTGATGACCAGTGGAAACATAATCACCCAAAGTCGTCCCACCGGTGGGAGAATGGATTGGGTTCTGCTGCTCACCGGTGTGACGGAACTCGCGTTCAACCCGGACCCCGGTGTCGGTTTGAACCACGTTTCCGTGCTCATCAGTTTTCCGAACAGGGTTTCCTTGCTCGTCGATTTGCGTAACTTCACGTCTATACTGTTGTTGGGCCATTTTATTTTATTATGGTAATAATAATAAAGGTTTAGAGGTACAAGGTTCACTTGGTATATATCTACTTTTGATGCTCTTTTGATAATGTGATGAGGACCTGTGGGTTTATATAAATATAATGAAAAGTGAGATGAACAGATCATGGTACACGTGGTGAAATGTCATGCAGGCTTGTGAGATAAGCATACACGTGGGGCAAACTTTAGGGCTTTGCACACCGCTTTAAATGCGTTTAAACCCTAAAGGAACACCTGGCCTATACAAGTCGGCTGATACATTGGGTTGTGACTATCCTTAACGCTAACATAACATTTTTCTTGCAAAAACGTTTGGTATTCTTCTCATAAATATACTTATCTGCATCCAACAAATGTTGGTGGGTTAATTTCTAGTGACAAATCTAGTAATTATATATATAGTATATAGTTTAAATATAAACTAAATGAATAGTTGGGTTTTTGTTGTTTGAATTTTGATCACATATTTTATGGGTTCTTGTAGTTTAGTCTTTTATACTTATACTAGGTTAGTATCCCGTGTATTACACGGGTTGAATAAATAAAATAATTAGTAATAAAAATTTATGAATTAAAAAACCATGTTTGAAGATAAAATATGATTTTGATTGCATATGAATAGCTATTTCAAGTAAATAAACAATATATAGATTATAGACAGATAGATATATAGCTAAATAGATAGTCTAGTTAAACGGATTATAGTTAATAATAAACACGAAAAGTTACAGTACGATATTTTAATATAAGATATGTAAAATTATATATACGTACTTGTTCAAGAGATAAAATAATTATACTATTTATAAATCTGTTATCTAAATAGTTTCATTTTTAAATATTTATTTTAAGATTTTATTATACAAATTTATTGTTTATAAAAATCTTGTTTATTAAAAACTCAAGTTTCTAATTATTTTGTTGTTTTATTAAAACTACTTTTAGAAAATTTCATATTTTTTATAATTACTTTATAAAAGGACTTATTCAATGTTTTAGAAAATATATGAATTTTAATTGTCTTAATAAAAATTATTTTTAAAAACATAGTTTGATTTTAAAAAAATATAGATGAGAGAGAAAAATATATTAATTGATCAAATTAATTTTTATGAAGAGAGAGAAATTGTATGAGTGTTTAAATTACTTTAATACCCTTTTGAAGGGAAAATAAAGTGAGGATGTTTAAAAAAATGACAAGTGTCAAAAAAATGGTTTAAAAATATGACATGTGGCACAAGAAATCTTCTTTTATTAATATCTATAGATTTTATATACATGCATAAAATGAGGAATCTTTTGGATAGACGAATAATATAACTGATGGTGCTGGTGTTGTTGGCCGGTCGCCGTATCCTCGCCTCCCGTGTGTCATCTTCCCTTTGATGGCGGTCCTCCAAGTGGACCTACGAAGTTGTTCTGGACGGATAAGGGTGTGACCGATGGTGCCAATGGCAGTGGAGGAGGTGGCCGACTGCAGTTTCCTCGCCACCCGAGGGGACCTACGATCGATGGATTGAAGTTGTTTTATACATTACGTTGTCTCTTTCAAGAAACATAAAAAATATTCACCGTGGCATCCATTTTGATATAAATGTGTGTGACATACCAACGGAGCAACACCCGCAGGGTAAAATACTACTTGTTTTAATAGAGTAATCATATTTAAGTGATTTGATTATATAAAAACGGATATAAAATTTGTTGGGTTGGTTCGGGTTGAGTTAAGTTGGTTATGTAACATAAGTAAAAAACATCACTAAAATGTAAAAAACACATAAGAGCGATGGTTTTTACGAATTGAAATAAAATATAATATAGTTGTTCTCTACGAGTTTTTATTTTTTGAAAATGTTGCATTACATCTTCGACAGGAGCTTTTTGAAAGAACTTTTTTTAAATAACAAATGCAAGAATCGTTTATGTATTCACCACCCATTCGATTTCGCACTCCGACTTAACATGCTTCATTAAAGAAAAGCTTTTTTAAAAAACTAACCAATTGATCATCGACAATCCATTGAGTTATTAGTCTTGAGTCTTGTCTTCAGATTAACAACTTGTCTCTTCTACCTCTTAAGTTTGATTGCAATTTGCAAGTTCATTATGTCAGTTTTTTTTTCTTTGGAGTGGGCTAATTTAGTTTAATCAACTCATGGGCTTTATGAGTATTCAATAGGGTGTGTTTATTTAGTTAATTAATTAACTCATAAGTTTTGTTTTGAGTAATGGAATGGCCGTCCAAAATCACAATGGTGTCACTCGCAAAAATCGTATATACATCTTCATATATGCGTGAAAATTCACTGTATTCCAGTGACTCTGGTATGTTTAAGCTAACTCCGCACATGCTCATTTCAATTTAGCCAATATTATTGGTGTGAGATTAACTTAAGTTGACGCTAACTCTACTTAAAAGTAAAACTTACCGAAAACGAAAAAGCTAAAAAGTTTTGTTAACGTATCATACGTATGCACACTTAGATTTGAATTCATTCTAGAAGTAGGTTATTTTCAAGATCAATGGTGATCACAATGGGTTCTTTCTTTACTGTTGTTTAAGAAATGGATTAGTTGCTATCAAAGATGGTGATTTTAGCTCCTTGAACGCAACATTGGAAAAGGCATACCATCGGAATTGTCATTTTGCTGTTGATGTCTCTAGTGGTGGTAGACTGGTAGTGACATTATCTTCAAGTCGCTAGGTTGACTAGAGAAGTTGAATAGTCATAACATAATTGCATCACCCTAAAAAATTCATATCCAATTAACGCCATGTAAAATAACATCCCCTACAAAACAATGATTTTTCCGGTGGATTTTCTATCAGAAATCTATCAGTGAAAGTTAAGTAATCAGTTATCTTAGGTGCTGTTTGTTTTATAGCAAGAAAACATTTGCAGTTTGCGGACCACATCTGCGGACATCTGCAGCAGAAGAGGTGGACCAAACGTCTGCAGTCTGTAAGAAAAAGGCTGTTTGTTTTTAACATCTGTAGACTGCTAAAATATTCTGTAATATCACAAATCAAACAAAATCATAAACCAAATAACAAATCATACTAACCAAATCACAAATCATTTTACAAACAACAAATCAACTAAAAACTTAAACCAAATCACAAAATTACTTAATAAACCACAAATCAAACAAAACTTAAAAAAACTAACCTTGAAGGTGATGTTGAAGTGGCCGGTGGAGGGAGGGGCGGTGCAGGGATGGGCCAGCACAGGGACGGGCCAGTTTCAGGGAAGGCGGCGGCGGCGCAGGTCCGATGGGGGGAGGTGGGGCGGCAGTGGTGACGGGGAAGATGGGGAGGAGCTTCAAAGTTGAGAAGAGGTAGATGGAGATGAGATGCAGTGGAAAAGGGGAAAAGGGGAAAAGCAGATTGTGTTGTGATTGAGAAAAGGTTAGAATATTTAAGAAGTGATAGTTCATGTCTTCTTCACGCAGACGTCAAGAAAATGTTTTTTAATAAAACATCTTCCGAAAAACAAACAATCTGCAGAGCCCAACGTTTGCGCGTGGTCTGCGCGACACAGACAAAAAGGTCAGGAAGTGCTTCTCAGAAAAACAAACACCCCCTTAGTTCATTGTGTATTATACGTTAATTGTGTCATATATTTTACATCATTTGTTATATGTAATTATTATTGTGTTTTATGTTTTAGATCATTTTGTGTTATTTTTGTAATTGTTTTATAAATTATATAAATTGTTATCTACATTGTGTTTTACAATTAGAAATACACAATTACATAAATTCATGGTGTTAAAGATAACATAATGTTTTATTGTTGTCATTGTTATTTATAGTTATATAAACTTGTTATCTATCATTGTGTTTTATAATTAAAACTACACAATAATATTATTTCACCAATCTATTTTTCAAAATTTATAGTGTTCAAGATAACACAATGATAATAAAAACACAATGAGACATTGTGTTGTTTTGCTATTTTTTAATGAATTAAATTAATTAGATGTTACTTTATTATTATGTTTTATATATTAGAGATACACAACAATTTTGTTCTACCATTATATATATTTTTTTTAAATTCATCTTTTAAAAAAACACAATAGTATTCAGAAAAACAAAAATAACTAACAAAAACACACAATGACGAGACATGAACTTAAAAATGTAAGAAAACTAATTATCATTATATATAACAGTACTATACTCGTTTTAAAGATAAAAATACGCTTGTTTTTATGATGTAATTTCTATAAAAAATGATGTCGTACATAAAAGTTATGAATATTTTAAAAAAATGAGGAACTTGCAAAAAATCAACAAAAGTAGTTATTCTTAAATTACCTATCTAACAAACTTTCCCTACGAATTAATCTCAACCATTGATTGAAAAGATTAACGGTTAAGATTACTTGTTACAATTTTTAGTTTTAGAAGCTTTTTATTTGAACCTTTCTCTAATAATTAAAATTACTATTCAAGATAATAAGTTACTTGTAATTAACTAAGTTAAATATAAATAATCAGACTCAGGTTAAACTGGTCCAATATAATTAAGTGGAATAATTATTTTAGTAGTTATTTTACAAGTAACGAATATTATAAGCCTTACATTCGGGTAACACTAAAATCGTCGATAACACTAAAATTACCAACATGATAACCTCAAAATCACCAACAACTAACCCACAACCAAACACTAAAAATGAAATAGCATAGAAAATTAGTTGAAATAAAGCTCAGTAAACATCTTACGGAAATCCAAAAATCCCGTTATTTTAACTTATAGAATTAAGTAGTAGTTACCTGGAATCTTTAATGTCAAGTGTCTTTTTGTTAGTTCCTAAGATGCTGTGTCCTTCAATGTTGTCTGTATTCATATTCCTTACATTATACAATTATTTAATCATAGGAATATAATATGGTCATAGATAAAATAAACAATGTACATAAAACAACAAACCAATGCAACATTTGTTACACACACATATATAATCTTTATGTTTTTAGCCTTCAATCTGTATAATATTGTTTTAGAACATGATGATTTTGCAAAGGGAGGAGCTTTACTTACTTGTAAAGAACAACTATGACATAATCTTGGCTGTACTGCTCTCAGGGTTGGTCACAAGTTTTCTTACTAAGAAACTGAAGAAATCATCCGATGCGATTCCTGGGCGCCTCGGGCTTCCGTTTGTTGGTGAAACATTTTCGTTTCTATCGGCTACTAATAGTACAAAAGGATGCTATGATTTTGTTCGACGTCGGAGACAAATGTAATTATTCAAATTCTCATACATGTACTTGTTTTCATGTTGTTATTCATCTACCTAAAAATAAACAAGTCAAACTAGAAAAGTCTAGGCTTGATCTAGATACTAGAGTTGGAAAATCAAAAAACATAGAAGAACATAAAAGAGATAGAGGTTATTGTTGTTGTGATTATATCGTTTTTGTAGACTATTTTAAGTTGAAATGATATTGGAACTGTATATATAGGTATGGGAAGTGGTTCAAAACAAGACTGTTTGGCAAAGTGCATGTATTTGTCCCAAGTGTTGTGGGTGCAAAAGCAATTTTGTCAAATGACTTTCAATTGTTCAACAAAGGGTATGTTAAATCAATGGCAGATGCTGTTGGAAAGAATAGCTTACTTTGTGTACCCGTTGAGAGTCATAAACGAATCAGACGCCTTCTATCTGGTCCTTTCTCCATGGATTCTTTGTCGAAATTTGTTCAGAAGTTCGATCAGTTACTCTCTGCAAGATTAAAAAAGTTGGCTGACAATGGCAAATCTTTTGTGGTTCTTGATTTCAACATGAAGGTAATCACTAGTGTCACTTTTTCAAAACATATTTTCGCTTTTCGAATCTTTTCATTGATGTTTGATGATTCAGATAGCGTTTTATGCAATGTGCGACATGCTGATGAGCATCACTGATGAATCTTTGCTGCACAAAATAGAAAAAGACTGCACTGCTATTTCTGATGCAATGCTATCTT
Source organism: Flaveria ramosissima (assembly GCA_025215565.1). Classification (NCBI taxonomy): domain Eukaryota; kingdom Viridiplantae; phylum Streptophyta; class Magnoliopsida; order Asterales; family Asteraceae; genus Flaveria; species Flaveria ramosissima. The sequence continues at coordinate 158,765 of JACVEC010000125.1, read as the reverse complement.
TCCCAGTAATGATTCCAGGAACTAGATACTACAAAGGCATTAAGGTAGTTAAATTGTAGTCATTTCATGTCTGTTTAAAGTTTATTGATATTTGATTTGTAATCAATGAGAAATATTAATGCAGGCGCGCGAAAGTCTCATGTCATTTCTTGAAGAAATGATTGCAAATAGACGAAGTAGCAAAGAGCGTCACGAGGACTTCTTGCAGTCCATGTTAGATAGAGATTCATTTCCTGATGATGAGAAGCTTGATGATTCGGAGATTATGGATAACATGTTGACATTGATAATAGCCGGGCAGACGACCACTGCAGCTGCAATGATGTGGAGTGTTAAGTTCTTAGATGAAAACAAAGATGTCCAAAACAAGCTGAGAGTAAGTAATTATTAACAATAGTACATTACCCAACTTATGTCATCAAGAATAACATTTGGTAGTTGAAAGTAACAACATACAAGTGAAATTACAGGAAGAACAGTTGTCGATACTTAGAAGTAAACCAACAGGAGATTTACTTTGTCTCGAGGATCTTAACAAGATGTCTTACGGCTTAAAGGTTACAAGCCTGCTTATTTTGGCCTTTTCTTGTTTATACGTTTCAAGATAGATAACTTATTGAACGTAGTTCATGATTTACGTCGGGGCATTTTCAGGTTATGAAAGAGACATTAAGAATGTCGAATGTGTTGCTATGGTTCCCTCGTGTCACGCTTGATGACTGCAAAATTGAGGGTAATGACTTATTTCAATTCTTTATAGTGAGAAAGAAAAATCTCACACAAAACATGCTTATATCAGGGAGAATATGATTAGTTAGAGTTTATTACAATAATCTTTAACTTGATTAGAAGAAATGATTTGATTACTTTTCTTTTGTAGTTATGCTCATTACACCACTGTAGTTAGTTGATTAACAACACGTGACGTATTTTCGTTATTTTGTAGCTTAACCTTGATACCTTGATACTATTAATGCAGATATTGAGATAAAGAAAGGATGGCATGTTAATATTGATGCTACTCACATACACTATGATCCAGAATTTTACAAAGATCCATTGCAGTTCAATCCATCAAGATTTAATGTATCAAATTGCCATATAATTTTTTTTATCTTTTAAACAAACTATATATAGATGAAGCTAAAGATATAATGAAACTGAACCTGTGTTTTTTCATCAGGAAGCACAGAAGCCATACAGTTACATACCTTTCGGATCAGGACCGAGGACATGCTTGGGAATTAATATGGCAAAGGTGACGATGTTGGTGTTCTTGCACAAGCTAACAAGTGGATACGAGTGAGTTGTCAGTATAAATTATTATCAGTCAGTAAGCCATTGTTTGGATTATTGAAATCTTATTTATAGTTTTTGCTTATTTCGTGAAGGTGGACGGTCGAAGATCAAGATCTTAGCCTAGAAAAGAAATCTCACATCCCTAGACTGAAGAGCGGAGTGCCGATAACACTCACAACTTTAAAAGATGACAACTGAAAGATAAATTTTACGTCACACTCGATGTTGTTTTAGCATTTTGTGAATGCCCGCGGTGTCGTAAGAAACATAAATAGGTTGTCATGTCCATTCGATTAAGTTCGAAGTTCATTCGGTTCTTGTATGTCTAAGTTATCAGTCTAAGTATTTGCTATTTAAACTTGATGAAGATGTCATTTGAATGAACATAAATATGTCATGAAAGAAGTCAAAGAAATGGAAGCATATATACTCATTATATTTTTGAGTAAACAACTAAACACCAACACAAATTGACTCAATTCTTAATTTTTAGACTACGACGACGACTACCACCACCACCACGGCAGCAGCTAAACAGCAATAACAACAACAAAAGATACAAGAAGTAAAATGAATGTAACCGAACCAAACATTCATCGTACAGTTAGTGAACCGTTCGATGAGAAATTAGTTTACGTTTGTTCGTTAAATAAATGAACGAACATGAATAATAAGTTTTGTTCGTTAATTTAATTAATTGTTCACTTTTAGAGCTATTATTAGTCTGTTTTATTTTAATCATATAGTAATTAGATGTAACATTTACATGAATAAAAATGTATTTATTATCTAATAAAATATAGTTCTAAAAGAGTTAATTCAATGCTTTACATACGCATTTAAATGAGAATTCAAATAAAAATCGACTAAAAGATAACATAAAGATAAGTATCTCCTCGACAATTCGCTAATCCGCTGTAGGTTATACGAATCGGGTTTGACAAACTCTAAATCGATTCGATTCGATAAATCAATGATTCGAAACTCGATTTACATTTTTTATTTCGAATTCGATTCACATTTTCAAGTCCAACTTTGATTCGAAATTTGTTATTTTGAATTTTTGATTTTTTATTCAACTCAAAGTTCGAACTAAAAATATACTTATAATACATATCATTTTCGAATGTAAGATTATTATCATTTTGTTTTGAACTTTTATCATCCGGAAAGTTTAAATTTGTATTTTGAATCAAAGGTTTGTTGTTTTGAAAAAAATGAACTATTATTTTCTTTCCGTTTGATCACATTTATTATTTCCATTCAAAAAAAGTTTTTTTTGCATCTGACTCTCTATGATTCTTTTAAAAAAATATCATTTTCATGCAAAAACTTAACTACGTTAACTTAAATTGTTAGATGTGTAAATTGACAAAATCATTTAAAGTACAAAATAAAATCACTCAATAACATAACTATAATCGAATGGAACTGAATCACAATATAAGAAGATGGCAGCTAGAGGCGAAGGCCTTTATTATACAACTAATTTGCAATAGGTTCTCGGCCGCCACAAAAAATGAGATCCATTCTCCTCCCCTACTGATGAAGCCGATAATCTTGTGATGCAATCATGATGAAAGGTTTGAAGATAAAATGTCTGATTTAGGTTTCGTGAATGGACGAATAAAACGTGAATAAAATTTTAGCACCAATACGTTAACATAAATTATGTCTTTATATGCAAAATACATAATTACTCCTTTTAATGATAGATGGTTTAACAATTTAAATTAATGAAATTAACTTTTTTGGATGAAAATGATAATTTTTAAAAACTTTGGAGAGCCAAATAAAAAAATAAACATCTTTTGAATGAATAATCTATACATATTAATAAAACAATAACTTTAATGTCACGTGTCATTCTCTTAAGCCTCTATTTTTTTTAATTCTCGCCTAAATATGTATCTGTTCTTAGTGTTAGTCTAGGTTTATTTGACTATTTTGATACAAGAGATATTTAAGAAAAATTTAGAAATTTAACCCTAAATTAGAGCACATCTTTTTTGAAAATTAAATCATACCTGATAATTCTTTTTTTTTTCAAATAATTCATCAATAAAAATTATACAAATCATTTATTATTTTCTTCATTTATGAAATCGATTCCTTAATTGTGTTTTTCAATTAAATACTCAGTTTATATTCAATTCTTGACAAAAGTTACGAGAATTTTTAATCGGCTCTTGTCCAGTTTAAAGGAGTTAATAGGTGTTTTTTTGGAAATAAAATCAACCCGATTTTAAAATATTTCTCAACCATCCCAGGTTTACGACCCTCGCAATTAGTCTTCATAAAGTCTGATGATATCGCCGTCGACGGACTTCATTTACGTTCTCATTTTGGCTTCGATTTTATAAAATTTTCTTCAACAATAGGTATTTATTTTTTGTTATATTTGAGCTTTCATCCTCTGCGATTATGATTTAACGTATCATTGTCTACAATTGTATTTTTGGATTAATAATTTTACTTTAGTTTTTTAAGATGATCGACTTTAACAGACCATCTGTAAAGATGAATTACATTCTTCTATTTTTTAAAAATTTTTTATTTCTTTTTATGTGTACTGTAATATTATTATTAGTAAGTTTGATTGGAATTCATTTGATATGTACAAATTATTTTGATGTATCCGGAAGTAATATTGAAAACCATACTTTTATTCCACGGTTGACATTAACACCTTTAGACAAAAGGATTTCTTTTAAATTTCAAAGAAGACAGTTTCTATTATCAATGTGTTTTACAATGACAATAAACAAGAGCCAATGACAATCGTTATCCAAAACTGGTTTGTTTTTAAATAGATCATGCTCAGCTCTATGTTGCATTATCTCGAGCTAAAAGTAGATAGAAGTTAAAACTATTAATATTAGATAATGATGGAAAAATAACCAACAAAATATCAAATGTTGTATACAAATAAATTTTCGGATGTTTATGAATTTGAAATATTGTTTTTCATGTTCAATTTAATTTGTTTATTACTTGAAGTTCTTATTTATAAAGTTATTTTATTCCATATTATACACTATTTAAACGTATAAATATTAATAGAGAAAACCTACGCAACTTTTTAAACAACAATAATATTTTTTGATTGAACCCGTATGTTACACGGGACTTTAGCCTAGTAACATATATAACCCAAACTACCGGGAGAAAATCGGCAATTCATTTTTTTAAATATAATTAAAATAAATTTTCTGGATGTATTCAAATTGGAATTTTCAGCATTCAAATTCAAATCCAATTCACTTTAATTAGAATTTATTTTCGAATTCGAATAGAATTCTTCAAATCCAGATACGATAAGTCAAAATTCGAATAATGAGGATACGAAATTTGATTTCTTAAACACCCCCTAATCCTCTCAACTCCTATTCCATGAATTATCATTTTTGGCCGCTTTTAACATCTTAATATGTCAAATTATGTGTATTTTAGAGAACCAATTTAGTTTCATTACTTTTTTGAATAGCTCTTCAAGTTTTAATGTTTAACACTATATTAGCTTGAATCACAGCCATTGAAAATTCTTCTTTAACGTATTTTCCATAGTCTGTACATCGTCATAACCCATGTACATGCCCACCGAAATTCACATTTTTTCAACCACAGACCAAGTTCACGGAGACGACATAATACATTATGGAGAGAATTTTTCATGGCGGTGATTCAAGCCAATATGGTGTTAGATCATTAAGGATAAAAAGACTAACTTTAAAAATGAAGTAAATGCCATTGGTGAGCAGAAAGCAGCAAAGATATCAAAAGAAACACAAATAGGCATGTTCATTCATGAATTGTTCGGCTGAAAGTTCGTTTATGTTCGTTTATTTAGGAAATGAACGAACATGAACAAAATGTTTGTGTTCGTTTAATTAAACGAACAAACATGAACAAATGTTTTGTTCGTTCGTTTACGTTCATGAACTTTCGTTTATATTCGTTCATATATGTTCGTTTTATTTACGTTCGTTTATGTTTGTTCATTTAAGTTCGTTTATTTATACATATTAATATATTAATAATAGGGTATTATGTATTAATATTTAAAACATAAGTGTATTAAATCATACTAGAAACCTATAAGTTTAGTGAGATTTCAGTTTCCACTAATGCACCTAAAAATTCCAAAATGATCATTTAAGTTTTTTTTTTTGTGTTCAGTTATGTTTGTTTATTATGGTTCATTTATGTTCGTTTATTATTATTCATTTGTGTTCGTTTATGTTTGTGAATTGTTCATTTAGCTTCTTAACAAACAAAAATGAACGAACACAAACATTTTTATTTTATTAATGAACGAACATGAACAAAAAATCATATTCGATAATGTGTTTGCGTTCGATAAAAGTTAAATAAACGAACATGAACATGCTGATGTTTGTGCTTGTTGGGTTCATTTACGGTCCTAAACACAAAGAAGTCTTCATTAAGATATGACCTCTTTATAACCTCTGTTGAGAATTTCTCCATAAAACCTCTATTTTTTGCATAATTATCAACTGTTCTTTGTTTACTCCTATTTATAAAATCTCTTATTATATTTTCAGGAGCTATTAAGAAAGAGGTATGTTATTGATACATCCAATTTATTTTATCATCTTTATATTTTTCTATACACACATATAGATACATAAAGAGATAGAGACAATAGGGTGTTTCAATAACATAAATGAGTGTTCGTATAACCCAACCCTTAATACCCTTAATAAAAAAGACTCTTGACAGATAGCATCATGAGCTCACCAAAAGAAATTTGTGTCGATGAATGGCAGTTAAGAAACAAAACTATAATTGTGATATCATCATGATTTGTCTTCTTACCCTTCTTTCTACAATCTACTTTGTCTAAATACGTGTATCGCATTTCTAGTACTTATAAAACTCATTAATAGTAGCCTTCAGTCTAAGACCTAAAGACCTTAAATGAGAATCATTATTAACTAGAAACTATGTTAATATTATTATCCCCTAAATGAATCATTTTATGTTTCCGTAAATCATATTAGTTCTTAATTATTTAGTAATTGTTTGGTACTTCTAGTTGTATACAACTGAAGGGTGAGTGGGTGACATAGTGACAAGAGTGACTTCAAGTGACCATGTTTCGATGCTTCATAAATCATCAAGAATAGGGAGAAAACCTAATCAAACTCATTAAAAGAACATGCAATCCATCAAAAAAGGTCAAATATATTATCAACATTCATATGTAGCAATAGTTAGAAAAAGTTGGGGCCTAATTTTCCTTTCTGAAGATAAAGGGAAGTCCTGAAATTTACTTGTTCTTTCTACTCCAATTTCATGTAGACCCTTAAAAGTTGTAATAATGGCTAAAAGGCAAGGACTAAAAGACTATATGACAAAGATACAGAAAGAATGCTTACATTTTGAGGAGGTTGAAACTCATACATTATACTTATAAGAGAACAAACACTATAACACTCGAACAACTCAGTTCCTAACATAATTAACGCGTCTACCTGTTTTCTTCATCGTTTCAGCGTATCCAGCAAATATATCAGAAACCTCTAACTTACCTTCCAATCTCATCTTCTGAGCCAACTCCTCGAGAATGTTAGGTTTACCCGCCCTAGAAAAATCAGCAGCAAACTTACTGTAATCGAGTTGAGGCGGTTTCATGCCTTTCTCTATCATTTCTTCAAGATACTTGCAGGCCTCCATTGATCTTCCCTGTCTCACAAGTCCACCTATGAACACAGTATACGAGTTATCATCCGGACAAACCCCTTTTCGGCTCATTTCCTCCCAAACTGCAAGACCCATGTCATAATTTTCGTTCCTGAAGAAAGATTTCAACAACATATTGTAGGTGTGAATGGTTGGATCAATGCCATTCTGAATCATCTTCTTGTATATTCTCACTGCATCATCTGGCATTTGGCGGTTGGTCATTAACTTGATCAAAGCATTATACATCCTGCCATCAGGCGGGCATCCATTGTCCTTCATCTCCTTCAACAATCCGTAAACTTTATCCATCTGCTTCTGGTTTCCAAACCCTGTGATCAAACATGTGTAAACTGCAGCGTCTGGCTTGCAGCCATTGCTAAGCATGTTTTCATAGTACTCGACAGCATCTTTCATCCGTTTTTGCTTGCATAGATCCCTAATCATGATTGTATAGCTTCTTTCATTAGGAGATGGACCCTTTGCTTTCATGACTTCAAACAACTTAATAGCATCAGACCTCTTGTGGACCTTTAACAACCCTTCAAGCATCGTGTTATAAGCCACAATGTCAGGGTTGAATCCCTTGTCTATCATCTCATTCCACACCTTCCCCGCCTCTAATAAATTCCCAACTTTACACCACCCGTTGAGCAAAACCGTGTACGTTTGTATATTAGGGGTAAACCGACCCTTCAACTTCTCAAACAAAATCTGAGCTTCCTTCCCTAGCTTCACCCTACCAAGATTATCAAGCAAACAGTTAATACTACCGACCCCAACTTTGAAATTGTGTTTCTTCATCAACTCAAAGATTCCAACCGCTTTCCTCCTTTGTTGTGCAGCTGCAAACGATTTGATACAAATCTGAAACGTCTCCAGTGTAAGCAATCCTTTTTCACCAATTTCATCGAGCAAAGATATCATAGTCTCGAACTGTTTAGTCTTCCCAAGTATACTCATCATCATATTATAAGTTCTTGAATCATGGCTAAACCCTGGTTGCTGCCCCGCCCACGAAAAGAACCTAAAAGCTGGTCGCCTCGCATGTTTAAACCTCTCCAACACATCCAAAACAAGATCATGACTCAAGCTAATCCCACAATCATCCAACACAGCTTCCATATTTCGATCCAACGCAAACAGTTCCTCAATCACATTACACACCCTTTCTACTTCCTTCTCATCCGCTGAAGACCTCACACGTACAAACTCATCGCGTTCACCATCCGAATTCGAAACTCCACAAAACCCCCTAATTTGACAATCCAAATTTTTCAAAATACCAACATTCTTAACCTTATTTGAAGCAAGTGAGAAAATTGAATGCACGTGATTTACCAACACTCTAGGGTGGTTCATAATCATTATCCTACTTGAAGGCGAATTTACACTAACAAACCTAGGGTTTAGATCTACTAGCATTTCTTCTTGTACAGAAGGGATCCAATAGGAGTATGACAAAGTAAATGGAACTTGAGAGTGAGTACGATCGAGAGTACTATCATCACAAGCATGAAGCATACGAGACAAGGGCAAAGAGCTACCGTTAAGCCTGAGCATTTCCCTTCGAAAGGGTTGTCGTCTTCCACGAGTCGTCGTTGCGTCTTGTCGTCGGTGAATGATGGAGCATACGCCGACGGTGGTCCGGTGGTTGATTCCGCCATTGTTGAGCTTAAGTTGATGCGAAATTGAACGGTGGTTGAGTCTAATAGCCATTGAGCTCCATGAAAATGGTTCGATCTAGAGGTTGGTGCAGAGAGGGTGATTGTGTATGGTCTGTTGGATTAGCGTATTTGTATATGGCCCATTGGGCCTACTTATAGTTCTTTAGATTATTAGAGCATTCACAGGAGATTCATCGTTTTTATGTGAGTGTGTGTTTATATTTTGATGAATGGTTGTTAGTGTTTGTGAGTGAATGAGAGGTTTATTTATGTGGGTTGTACCGTGATTCCTCGTATTTGAGAAAATATGGGAAATTACGGTACAACCCCCAAAATTTTTTTGAGTTGTGGGTTCGAACTTGTTTCGGTTGAAATCATTTGGTTAGGTTGAGAACTAGTCAAAATTTGTTACCGTTGTTGATCAAGATGTCATCGATGAAGACATGCCACCAATGAGGTCAATATGAGATGGATTATGGAACAAGTGTGTTTTCCAAGTTGTTGATGGTATAAGTCGTACGATTAATAAGAATATGTAGATTTTTAGTAGGATTTGACGGACGTGTGAGTTGTTGTTAAAAGAATGGTTTAAATCTTAAGTTTTAGATATAAAAGGTTTAAATAGTAACATGAAACTTGACTAAGGTAAGGATTAATGATGACATTATCTTCTTTTAACTTTATACGAATCATTATATTAACTAGACAAATTGGATTTTTAATAATCCAAACTATGACTTATTGAACGATGATAATATATCAAATTGGCCGATAATAATCACAACTTTTAATTTTGTTACTAATGACAATTCTAGTAGCATAAGAATTCATTTTTCTACACTTGATTTCCATTTGACTTTGCTCATGATGGTGATCGTGAATGAAATAGGGAGACACACTATGAAACGAAATGAAAAACGAGTGAAAATCAAGCATAAATCAATAAAAATTATGTTACTATGATTGTTATTGGTAACAAAACTAAAAGTTGAGATTATTATCGGCTAGTTTGATAGTATGGATTATTATCAACCAATAAGTGATAATTTGGATTATTAAAATACAATTTGCCTATTGATTATTGACTAGAAAATATGACTATTTTTATTATCTTGATTGTCAAGTTTATTATTTGTCAATCAAACAATATATTTGATAGTAGAAACAATATGTGGGAAAACTTTAAAAACCAAAATATGAAGCGGATACATCATACATGTGGCTTCATATCTTCATCTTAAAAGAGATCTAATAATGTGATACGGGAGTGTAAAGTTAACATGCGTGTTGTGATCGTGTATCACAAGTGTTTGAGGTGTAAATCTGTTTGAGATGATTATATGGGTATAACAACCTAGAAAATAGTTGCTATGATTTTCTCTTAAAAATCCAATTTTGTTTTGGATAAACAATAATTAATAACGAATTATAATAATATCATTAAAGCAAAGTAAAGAGTAAAACAAAATTTGTGTTTGAATTATAACTAGCTTTTTTACCCTCGCGTGTTGCTGCGACACCGTACGTTGCGTGATAATGTATGAATTACAATCGACTCGATTCGTTTCCGAATTATATTTATGCCAATATGTAGAGTGGCCCGAATTCATACTGTTTAATGAAAACGTATTATATTAGACCCGACTTTTTTCCAAACAAAACATATGTTCAAACATTTATATTTGACTTGTGACCGAATTAAGTTTACGTCGAAACCTAGAGTAAACAGAAATATATTTTATTTGATCCGACGCGTTCCCAAACAAAACTTACGTCGAAACGTTTAAATTTGACTCAACTAATATCTGAACAAAATTTACATCAAAACATAGGTGTTTGTCGAAAATAGTTAGGCCGAGTCACATCTGATTAGGTTCTAACGATGATGGACTCGAATTTATATTTTACAGGAGTAAATCCGGAACTTTAAAAACTAAAGGGTCAAAGTGATATTTTTTAAAATTATACAAAAATTTTAGGGGTAAAAAGTGTCAAATAAAAAAACTAAGAGGGTTTTTTGGCCGGTGGCATATGCCACCTACCTTTGCAAATAAGCATAGTAACAATAATATAGCTTATAATTAGTTAATGCATCAAAAACTTATTTCATTTCATTATTTTTAAAACAAACAATCTACTTCTATAAACTAAAACCATCAATTTACAGATTGTAATGTTTAAATTCACTTGCTAAGTAAGAAAAAATTTAATTATCACTATATTGATAATGACATAAGATTATAGCACCAATATGGTATTTGGAGTACGAGAATTTAAATTCTTGCCAATGGAGTTTCATTTCACTATAAAACAACTACTAAATCAAACCAAATCAAACAAAATCAAACCAAACCAAACTAAATCAAACCAAACCCAATGAGATTTATTTTAAATAAAACAGTAACAACACAAACATGTTTAAAAATTTACATCACTTAATAACTGACGTATCATCATAATAAGAATAATATAAAACTCATGTACGTAATTTATAGATTACATTATTGGAGAGAAATAACAATAAGGTAAGGCCGTCACATAGTTTTATTTTAACGCGTAAGATAATATAGTTGTATTATATGGTTTTCGTAGTTTAGAAAAACATAATTAAAATGTTGAATATCTATTTTGTTCTTAAGGTCATGTTGTTGAGTCACACTCCCTCGTCTTCAAGACCTCATCTTTCTTAGAAACCCCTCTCGATCGGAAGATCAGCAGCTCACAAAATAGGGTTCTTGTGTAATGGGAACTTTAGGAAGAGCAATTTACGTCGTCGGATCATGGATCCGTGTAGCCGGACAAGCAGTTGATCGTGTTGGCTGCAGCCTTCAAGGAAGTCACCTCTTTGAAGAACGAGGTAAACCCTCACTAATCATTGTATCCCTCTAATTCGGAACCCCATTTCCCCTAATATCATCTATTTGATGTTGCTTGTTATGTGTTGTTAGTATCCCCTTAAACAATTTAGGGCTTGAATTGAAATGATGCCATGTGTTGTTTACTGAGTTTGAATTGGTTCTTCAGATAGTCTTGTTTGTTGGGAGTTTTGATGTTTGTGATATGAATTTGGTGCGTTATGAACATTTAAGTGAGCAAGTGACTGAGGTGATGACAAAGTTCGGGCCTTTTGTTTTCTTTTTGAGATTTTGTATTGCTCATCTGTGGCTCATTTAAAGATTATTAGGTGAATTTGGATTATGCATTTTTACGCGGTAAGTTATGCATCAAATTAAGTAATATTTTGGTTTTTGCTGTTTATGGTTTAGATTTTAGAATAACAGATGTTGATAGAATGGGTTACATTGTTGGCTTTTATAACTGTATATTATATGTACATTTTACCATATCTGATGTCATTGATTCTAATAATAAGACGGTGTGATCTGAGTGATCTTGTAGTGAATGTTGTTGCTGGTAACAATGACCAGTAGAGGTAGTTTTGTGGTTATTAGAAGCGTGTCAAGCGGGTGCCTACTGTTGCACCTGAGGTAGATGCAAGGTGAGGGTCTTTGAAAAGCACACGAGAGGCGTGTGTGTCCGTCCAGGCGCAAGATATATGAAGTCCACATTTTCTGCTTCTTGTTTTTTCTTTCTTTTACGTGGGAAGCAGTTCTGCATTATCCTTTTATCTTCTCTTAGCGCACACTCTATAAAGTTAGTTTTGGGCTTTCGGTTTTCTTTGTGTGGGCTGTCATTTTTTGCTTGTTTCAACTTTCCTTTTTCTTTAATTGGGCTTTATACACATGAATCATGATCAGCGTTTAACTGGGTAGAATTAATGTAATACATAGATAGTTATATTAGATTTTTAATCAGATGATTTTTAAAAGTTTTTTAAAGCTTGATATTAGTTGGATGATTACTTTCTATTTAGGTTAGATTTTTTATTTTTATTTGGGGAGTACCTTAAATTTTGAATGCCTATCATATATTGTTTAATGTTTATTGTTCTGCTTGTTTTGCACCTAGCACCTAGGCAACATGCGAGCCTTCGCGCCTTTGACTACCTAGGGTAGTTTCTGAATCATTCAAAATTCAAGTTTTTGTGTAATACGTGTTTCTTAGCCGTCATAAGTATTCTAGACCCTATTGTTGTCACTTACATACCCTTTGTTCTTCAAAATGCTAATTGAACAGTAGAAAATGACAACTTTTGTTCTTCAAAATGCTTAATGAACAGTAGAAAATGACAACAATAAGATTAACTTTGGGAATCAGTACTCTTGCGCTTGGCAACTTGCTTATGAACTTATCATAATAACACATGGTTATATGAACAAATAAAATAATATTCATGTACCTAGAACTAAGATTATATTCATCTTCCATCTAGAACTTGTTCAGTATTGTTCTAAAATGGTTGGCTTTAAGTGATTAAGTCACCTTGTATTGTGACTTTAAGTCTTTAATATACTCATATTAAGTGTTTATGCTCCAAATACTATTTATGCTATCATGAACTACTAATTTCAATCGTTTTTTTTAACCTATTTTGTATATACTTTTAGTGTCTAGACACCGAACGTTGATGAGTTTATTTGATAAAGACCCGGTGGTGGACAAGGATGCATTTTTGGCTCCTGGTGCTTCTGTCATTGGAGATGTTCAAGTTGGGCGTGGCTCCTCTATTTGGTACGGATGTGTTCTTAGAGGTAAGCAATGCGACCAAAATCTTTGAATTTTGACTTTAATTTACTCATATCAAGCAATGCCGATGCTTTTGAATTTTGTTGTCTGTTCACTGTTGTTCTACTTGATCTATGACATCTAAAACTATCAGTAGTCTGTAATGGTGGAAAACTGGGTGGGTTGCGTTGGACGGGTTGGGTGTCATGTCAAAACGGTTGAGATGCAAAGAGAACTTTTAGTATGGGTCTGGTTGAGCAGCAGAATTTTTTTGGTAGTTTTTTTATAAAGAGTTATTGAGTTACATATGATTACAATACTATGTTATTACAGTAGTAATCAAAATTCTAAATAAAGTGACTTTCTTTGGAGGCCGTAAGCATTAAAAGAAATGTTTATCAAACCGGAGCATACAGTTGTCTTATTGGTCCACTAGTCGGACCAGTTTTAAAAATAAAATGACTTCAAGGATAATTTGTATTATTCTTTCTTTTTAACATGAGGTCCATCTGCAGGTGATGTGAACAGCATAAGAGTTGGATCAGGAACGAACATCCAAGATAATGCTCTTGTCCATGTAGCCAAATCCAATATAAGTGGGAATATTTTGCCAACAATAATCGGCAACAACGTTACTATTGGTGAGCAAAAGTGCTGTATTTGTTTATTTGCATGCCTGCCATAAATTGGTGATGTAAAACTGTACACGTGCAGGTCATGGTGCTGTGTTACATGGATGTACTGTTGAAGATGAGGCTTTTGTTGGCATGGGTGCCACGTTGCTTGATGGAGCTTATGTGGAGAAAAACGCCATGGTTGCTGCTGGAGCCCTTGTTAGGCAAAATACGCGCATTCCTTTTGGAGAGGTTTGAAGCCTTTCACTGTCTTCTAGATACGGAAAATTGAGCGAGTCAGGCCGATTGAGTCGACCAAAAACACTTTTTGTTCATTTTTGGTTTGTGAACCGTCAAGTGTCTCAGTATGATTACAAAACTTTTATTAGTATAAAAAATAATCAATTTTGTTGAATAAGGTGGATTTTAAGATGTCTTAATGTCTGAATCCAATGTTTAGCTTTTTTACTTTTCTAGGTATCGAGTGTGTGATCTTTCTTCACTCTCTTTATTTTGTGCATAGGTGTGGGGAGGCAATCCCGCTAAGTTCATGAGGAAGCTCACAGAAGAAGAATTAGCCTTCATTTCACAATCAGCAACCAACTACACCAACTTAGCCATGGTTCATGCTGCTGAAAACAACAAGGGCTTCGAAGAAATAGAGTTGGAGAAGGCACTTCGCAAGAAGTTTGCACGAAAAGATGAAGAGTATGATTCCATGATCGGTGTGGTTCGTGAAACACCTGAGGAGCTTACCTTACCTGATAATATCCTACCAGATAAAGCTCAAAGGCTGTATCTTAATTCGGTTAGTTTTCACTCGGTTCAGGCGCATGAAATATTTGTTGTTTTGCAATTACGATCAATAATTATACGGGGCCAGGCTCTGAAGTTTTATGATCCTTAAATCATGGAGGGTAATGCTTCTTTGCCATGTTTGTTGACTGTGGTCAATGGTCAACATCTTGTTTTGATTTATAAAGATGCTAAGAGAGATTGTTAATGATGCTTTAATGGCATATAAATCCATGTATTTCTATAGTTAATCATAAGGGTTTGTGTTTCTTTGACCAATTTGGACTTCAGTATGATACTACAAACAGGATTTACACTTTTGTCATTCCATGACTGGACACCTGTAAATGGTGCTGAAGCTAGATGAAAGAGCTCCTCCACCAATAAATTAATGTTGTAACAGTTGAAGTTTGAGTTTTTACTATCAATAATACGTAAAGTTGATGTCAGGACTAATATTTGATGATATATTAAGCAAAAAGGGGTTGTTTGAATCTTTTTACAACTAAAAGCATACATGGATGGTTCTTTTAAAAAGCTCCTAATATATTTTTATTAATAATTAATATCTGCATCTTCATTTTGGAGGATTTGAATTTGAATCTTTTAAATAAAGAAGAAACATCTTACCATTAAGATGTCCTCTAAAACATAAAAGTAGTAATCAAAGAAAATTCATTAACCAATCAAAGGGTGATGTGGCGTGCCGGTGAGGAACTACCGACACATCTAAATGAGGTATACATAGTTAAGTCCATATTACTCTATTATTATTTATTATTTATCGTGATAAATGAATAGTAGAGTTTTATGGGTATTAGTTTTGGCTAGTGAATTTTATTGGTGTTTCACAGCTTTGTGTTTATGCGGACATAACGTGTGTAGAAAGTCAGATAATCTTCTTGTTAATATTTGATACATGAAGCAGTATCATTAAAGGGTTCAACATGTCCATTCCCGCTTAAACCAACAAGCACGCCAACTGCATATTTCCATCGTACATTCCTACAACGTCATCGATCCGTGTGTTCAAGATCCAATGATCACTATTTCATCCTAATACACAACCAGACAAAACGTCTAAACTCTAGGGTTAGGTTTGTTTAACCCAAGCAACACGATTGTGTCATCACTAAAGGTGTTTAATATTCTAATCGAGTTCGAAAAACTCGTAATTCGTTTCGGTTCGGAAATCACCAATTCGGAATCTAATTTAAAATTTTAAATTCGAGTTCGATTCGAAGTTTTTAATCGAATTTCGAATTAAAGATATACATATAGTTTTTTTATATACTAGTTTGAAAATCAATGTAATACAAGAGATCAATAAAAATATTAAATTAATAGTTATTTAATAATATTTAGAAATTATAAAATAGTTTTTGTGATAAAGTACGATTGAAGTTACTTATAAAGTTATAATTAACTAATTTAGGTAATAAAACAATAACAATATTTTTCCATACTTCCATCTATAATAAATTTTTACTTTAAAAAATTATTTTTTAATACTCCAATTTTTAAAAAGTACATTTTTAACAATTTTTTTAAAGTTCTTTGTAAAACTTCATATTTTATAACCTTTTGGTTTTGAAAATCATATGTTTTAGATAAAACGAAACATGTTTTTAATTTATCAAAAAATCAAATTTATAATTTGGAAAATATATAAAGAATTATTAGTATTTAATGTGCCCTTATGAAGTTAACATTTAATCTATTTTATAATTTGGATCATCTGGTTGATAATTTTTATGGGTTCCCTTTTTTATGGAGTCTGATATGCACTTGGTCTAATGAATGGGGGAGTTTTAAAATCTAATAGCACGAAAAATGTGTCTTCTAACTTGAAAGATACTTATCAATTGGTAACACTCCATCATCTTATTGTTTTCGGTCATATTTTATTGGAAATTTGCTGAGTAAATGCACATTCGGAGATGTTTAGTCAAAGATCAATTTATGTTTATCAAATATGTACACAGTCATGGACTGAAAGATCAATTTACGCCTCAAGTGATTTCATAATGATCATAGATGTACAACGTGCAAACCTTTATGTTTGAAGACAAATCTTAGCCTAACAATGCAGTACAATCAAGTCACAAGAAATGACAGAAACCCCGACGAGGGAGATTATCGTGTAACGTAAACATGAAATACTGGTTAAATCGTAGGTGTGATTGTGATCGTTACTGCACAACTTATATGCTACTGGATGTGTGTGAATTCCCTGATCACATTATTGCTGACAAGGAGATCAGACATGTGGTGAAGGATAAAACCCATATGCACCTCGAGTTTATTTGAAGACGATCGGTTGTATGTACATTAACTGTTCGATCTCCATATATACAAGAGCTTTGAAAGGACCCAAAATGTAGGAAAATTGCAGGTGATGTTGCAACTAATTAGGCTTGTAAATAGAGAGAAAATTGAAGAAGTCTCCAGCCTTCTAAATTGGGATAATCACTCACAATGCTACACTTACCCTCTCTTTCTCATCTCCTTCAATTCACTTCTCTTTCGCGTAAAGTTAATCATACATACTTTTGAATCGTAACACGACAAAGTCTATGATAAGTCATTGGTAGATCTCAATCGCATGCATTTCACAAAAGTTAGTTTCATTCTCATTTTCATGCCTATGTCTGTTTATGATTTCATCTTGCAGTATAGATTCGAAGCGTGATCGTCATTTCTTTTACAGAAGAAAGGCTTAAAAATCTGTATACGGTGTTGTAACTTTTTGCTATGGGTGAGGCTTTGATTTTTCTGATTTTTAGATCCTGAAAATTTTCATAGAAGTCACATGGCTGCAGCCCCTGAAACTGCACCCTCTCCAAAATCATCGCGATCAGCACCACCACCACAACGCTCTCCTCACTCGTCACCACCACCACTGCGTTCCCCTCCTCCGTCCTCACCGCCACCACCACCGCCAGCACTAAAAGAAGATGGATCACCTCCGCCACGATCCAATTCCCCGCCAACTAAACCAACCTCTCCTGACGCGTTTGTTCCTCCACCTGACCGTCATTCTGCACCACCTCCCACCCACAAATCAACCAAGTCTCCAACACACAAACCACACCACAGATCCTCAAATGCGCAATCCTCTAGTACAAGTAACGAAGCACTTATCGTTGGATTAGCTTTCGTTGGTTTCGTGTTTCTCGCTCTTGTCATGATTTGTATCGCGTGCACTAGGAGGAGGAGGAGGAAGCAGAAAGTGGCTGCATACTACACAAAACCACCCCCAGGTTTCAACTCAAAAACTATTTTTCCCAACCACTTCAAACATTAACGGACTGTTTGGCAGCCTCTTAATGGCCGTTAAGAGATTAAGAGATAAGAGATAATCTTTTGATGACTATTAAAAGGCTACCAAATAGCTCGTAACTTAACTAACACACGTTTGTTACATATTTCATTGGTGTAACCGCAGGTGGCGATTACTACAAAAATCAATGGGCCGACTCGCCTCATGAGCATGTGGTTCAATTCACCAGGCCCGAAATGAAAGGTATTCCAGTGGGTATGGGTGGCAGATTTGGGGCCTCACAGAGGTTCAACACAAGTGGCCAACTCTCACCCTTAGCCCCGAAAATGCCTCTCGCGTTCAACATGACCCGCTTCTCGTACAACGAGCTGTCAACGGCCACTGACGGGTTCTCACAGGCGAACCTTCTTGGACAAGGTGGGTTCGGGTACGTGCATAAAGGGATTTTGGCTAATGGGCATGAGGTGGCTGTGAAGAGCTTGAAATCTGGAAGTCATCAAGGCGAAAGAGAGTTTCGCGCAGAAGTTGATATCATCAGTCGAGTACACCATCGCCATTTGGTCTCGCTTGTTGGATACTGTATAGCTGATGCACAGAGAATGCTTGTCTATGAATATGTTCCTAATAAGACTTTAGACTTTCATCTTCATGGTGAATTTTCTTGTCATTAGTTTGATCCAAATGGAAATCAATTTAATTGCCCATGTGAATATGATGATAAACATTTTTCTGCAGGAAAGCATTGTCCTGTCATGAAATGGGAAACTAGGATGCGAATCGCACTCGGGTCAGCTAAAGGACTTGCATACTTACATGAAGATTGTATGCCCCTTACCCTTTTGTTACTTGCCTTGTGTCAATAACAACCCGCCCCGCCCCAACAAGATATGCCCGTTTCGACCCATTTACTAGTGAATGGGTCGACTCAGATTATGGTTTATATTGGCCGGGTAAAATGTATTGACCTATTACCCAGCGCCCGCACGACCAACTCATTTTTCGACCCTACAAATTCATACAATATCAAAACATGTTATAGTGGGCCAGTTGAGTTATTCTAAACTGGTTTCAAACAATATTTGATGGTCTTGGTAAAAAAAATGTGAATAGTGTATCACAAAAAAACATTTCTTTGAAACTTGCAGGCGATCCACGTATCATTCATCGTGATATTAAATCTTCCAACATTCTCCTCGACTATAACTTTGAAGCAAAGGTAAGTAATCTACACACTTCATTTTGCCAAATTTAGTTATATCATCAATGTAATGAATTCAGGTGGCTGATTTTGGATTGGCTAAACTGGCGTCTAGAGAAGACACTCATGTCTCCACACGCGTTATGGGGACTTTTGGGTAAGTTCGTTATAGCTCATAGTAATGAGCTTCTACTTTATATGCACGTTTGTCTGATGGCCAATTAAGACCAAGTTATATGTTCATTGAAAATGAAAAGGACATCTTTTGGTTGAAATGAAAAGAAACGAAGTGAAATGAAAGACATGAGAAACTAAGAACTTTTTTTTGGTTGAAAACTTGAAATTGCATCATTCATTCTTTAGGATATGGGAAATTACACCTTTTGTCCTACTAAATATCATCGACAAGGACATTGCGATAAAATCTTTTTTTTAACGACAAATGTACGACTCTGCTTCGGAGGATAAATGTTATCTTAATCGGATCCACCTTTCCGTTTTCCAGCCAAGACCGCACCTCCAACCCCCTCAGGAGGAAACCCCTTGCCGAGAAAACCCACTGGCTTAGCTCTGAACACTTTGCTCAGAGTGAGACTTGATCCATGACCTTCTTTTATGTACATATCATGGGTACCTCTGTAAAATCTTTTAAACGTCAACAATGGACCTCATAAATGACGATTCTTGTCTAAAAGTGGGCATTTATCATTAATAAAGAAGATGAATTATGAAAAAGATGGATATTATTGAAGACATTTTTGTCATATAAACCTAAATAGTATTATAAATCTTTAGACCTTTAAAACTCCAACATTACTAAACATCACCTGATAAGAACATTACTATGAAACTACTAGTGTTCTTTTTCTTTGATAACATAAAATGTTATTAGGTTTTCTTTATCCATCTTTTTTTAAACACAAATATATAACTTACTTTTAGTTCCATTTATTTTACTAAACTTTTAAAAATGCAGTCTAAGTTTGTTTTGTGGTGTTATTATAGGTACTTAGCTCCGGAGTATGTTTCTAGTGGAAAGCTTACGGAAAAATCGGATGTTTTCTCCTTTGGAGTCATGTTGCTTGAACTGCTGACGGGAAGGAAGCCGATTGATCATACTAGTAATAGCATGGAAGATAGCTTAGTTGATTGGGTTTGTTGCCTGATCCTTTTTAATTTTTGTTCTAATCTTTCAGATTTTTTAAGGAGATCTAATTTTTTTTTCCAGGGGTTTATACTTCCGATATTTAGAATATCCTCAACAAACATGACTATCTTTTTTTAATTTCAAGTCTTCATTACAGGAGCTATGTAGATTTAATAATTTCTTTGGTTAAATAGGCAGGGCCACTCCTCGCTAAGGCGTTGGATGATCGAATCTACGACGGGCTCGTTGATCCACGCTTGGAAGGGAACTATGAACCGAACGAGGTGGCTCGTATGGTTTCTTGCACTGCAGCCAGCATCCGATATTCTGCTAAACGGCGTTCCAAGATGAGCCAAGTATGTTTACTTTTCTTTTGTGTTAACAAAAAAAAGGTAAACAACTTAAAATGTTTTTTATTGACTTTCATAGGGGTGACGTAGTGGTAAGCGTTTGATTTTTTGTAGCAGATTTTAGGTTTACGTCCAATTTTTTTAAGGGCTTCCCTTTCACCCCTTAAAGGCCACATGCCCTTGTAAACCATGTTTTAACTAGTCTTGTTGCTTAGCACGATATTGGTGGGGCCTGCGAGTTTCCAGTGATGGGTTCTCATGATTATGAAATAAATGCTTTTTGCCTCAAGTATCATGGATATTAATAAATTTGTATGATTCAGATTGTACGAGCATTGGAAGGAGATGGATCATTGGATTCCTTAAATGACGCCTTGAAACCACAACGAATGGAGCCTACATTAAGCGTTAACCAAAGTCCTGACAGACCGACTTCCATTGTTCATGACACCAAGGCCTATAATAACGACATGAAGAAGTTTGTGGAGATGGTAAAATCGAGTGAGAAAACTTCAAAAGAAGCTAGTAGCTAACACAAGTGAATCCGTTGGTCTCAAGCAATAAGACCACTGTCAATGCATCATGCATGTATATTGGTCAGTTTTCTAAATTCGGTTTTGTGTTATGAGACATCGTGTGCTATGAGGCACGAAGGTAAGGTTTACGAGAGAATGTTAAAGCTGTTGACTATTGGGGGATGAATAGTTAAATGGAATAAGCATGAACATGATCTGCAACTGTATTGACAAAGTTTGTAACATATACTATGTGTAATTTATGTTGTGTTTGAAAACATAAAGCATATGTTACAGTATTTTCCATATTTTGTAGAATATATTATCGAATGGAATGATTATAAGATCCTAGATTGAAGATGTAGGGTTAGGATAATTTGGAAACTACTAAATACTATAAAAACCACAAGAACTAATATAAATAGTTCATATTTTTTTAATTTTATTCTTTTTACACATAGTTATGTATTGGATATATCAATTAAAAACCTTTAAAAAACATACAAACTCATCAAACTAATGTTTACATATGTTACAATGACACTTATATGTTTAGCGACACGTGTATATAATACAACGACATACGACTTACACATGTGTAAATTACAAATATGTTTATTGTTTTCTTTTCGAACTTAAAGAAAAACGATTAAACATTGTATTGTAATTATTCTCTTATGAAACATAAAAAAAAGTTTTGTGTTGCTAAGAGATTTTGTAATTTTGTAATTCTGAAGATATTTTTGAGTTTTTAAATGATCTTAACCCAAAGATGTATTTGAATCAAACTAACATTAGGTTTGAGTATTGTAATCATAAAAACCAAGCATTTATTATCTTTAAATAGGTATATAATTGCTATACATAAAAATAAAAATTACGTTTTCAATGCATCATTGTGTTTTTTTGAACATCATTGTAGTTTTTCTAAACTAATAAGTTTTGAAAAATATCATAATGAAATAATATTATTGTATACTTTTAGTATATAAAGCATAATAATACATAATACATAATTACAAAATATTAAGAAATTATTTAAAACGTAAAATCCAATGATAAATACTTATAACACAATGATGAATTTATTTGACACGATGACCTTAATAAAAAAAAATACGAACCATAGTTTTCATGTATTAAAAAATAACACAGTTTCCATCGTATTATTTAATTTTCCACATTGTCATTATAAAAAGTTACAAAAACATGATAAAGAAAGAAGATAACCATGGAAAGCCTCTTCAACGAGATTGTAAAATGGGCCTACACATTGCAACATAAGGAGATAAATTAGATCAATTTTTTATGCGACAATACACTTCATCTTGGAAGGCAAGAAATCAAAGGTGTTTTGTCAAAATAGTGAATCGACTCCCTTGGTTGCTGAGATAAAAACAAATTCCTTTTTGTGGGTCAAACACAGAAGGAAGATGCAACATCTGGGCCGGAAAGGTTGGTGTAATTTTAATATATAATTGTTGCTTTCCTTTAATCTAAAAATTATTAAATAACTAGGATTAAGCCTCCCGCGTTGCAGCGGGGACGTAAAACTATGTTAGTTAGCACCAGTAGCACACCATCGTCAATAATTATCAACACCTAAAAAACTTGTAATAAAAAAGACATGTAAAACATATAAAACAATAAGTAAGTTGATCTATAACCACGCGATGCAGCAGAGCCCTTAAATGAATAAAAAAGAAGTGTATAAATGTTAAACTATACATGTATGCTGCGGGTGAAAACTGATAAAATTTAGACCGAAACATAAATTGAAAAAAAATGTAAAATATAAAAGAATATGAAGGCAAAGTTGAAAATCAAAAAAATATTGGGCTAAATTGTAAAGATGTAAAAGAAATGTGTTAAAATATAAAAATCAAAGGAAAAATAAAAGTCAAAAAATATAAGTACAACCAACTAAAACATATAGTACAACTTATAATGCATATTTAAATCGGTAATTAATATATATATAATAATATTAATTAGAAATTTCGGATATTCTTATAAAAGTTTCAGATATCCGAAATACTTTTTAATAAAAAGTATTATTTTTTATGAAATTTATTAAATAATAAGTATTTTTGTAGAATTCACATATCCGTTCAAATATCCATATCCAAAATTTCGGATATTCAAATTCCGGATATCCGATTTCGGATACACATTCACTATTTACTATCCGGAATTTTCGAATATCCGAATTCCCTTAAATTTTCAAGATAATTTTATATGTTCATAAATTAATCATATAAACGTTTTCCGCAATTAGAAAGAAAAAAAAAACGAACAACAGCAACACAGACAGATCGAACTTAGGTGCTTACAGTCTGCTCCGATATCCTGAGTCATCATCCACCGGCAACGACCAAACAATCCGGCGAACATCATAATCTCTCCGGCGATCTCCGATTAATATTCACACACGAAACCCTTAACTCTTCGATCATTAACCTTCGAAGATCTATCTAATCGCTATTGTGGAGGCTTCAAACTCGTTTTAGGGTTTTACAAGATCGGAGTGACAATTGAATCTCCGATCAGCGTTTGATTATGATAACTCGTTCAAAACTCGTAGAGCAACTCAGAGATAGCCAGATCCGATCTCAGCACAAGTGGTCTCCTCTCGTTATCTTCTCTCCTAAACCAAATATCTCCACCTGGTATGGTTTTTTTATGTCTCTATAAGATGATTGGGTGTACGTGCTGTATGTGTTAGGGTTGTTGGTTGTGTTGAAATTTGATGTGGATTTGTGTTTACGGATGGTGATTTTGATGAAATTCGAAGTAGAGAAAGATAGCTAATTGAGCCACCACTTAGATTGAATCTTTCAGTTTGGTCATCGGGTTGTGGTGGTAGGTTGTAGTCACTTTTAAGGGGTGTTTGGATGTGTGTTTTCAGATCGATAATTGGAACTTGAAGTAATAGCATGAGATAGTTGATAACTAATTGATTAAAGGTAGCTATTGTTGGATAATATTACATTTATCTTAAAGAGTAGTTACTGGCAGTTTTTGGGGTCTCATTTAGACCCTAGGTACTCAAAAGCGAAATTGTAAACAGTTTTTTTTTTTTGCAAAACACAGTTGTTGGGACTTCAAATCACAATGACTAGTTTAGATTCATATCTAAAGACTCCCTTAACTGATTACCAACGTGTCAAATAGAGTTAAAAATGTTCTAAGCAAGATGTTATCCATTTCGGCAGAGTTTCATTCAATTGAGCACATGATACAGCGGTGGACGTACAATTCACTGTGTTCACAGAGTATGAAACTAAGGCATTATTCTCAAAATGCATGTGGATGATAATATTCTAACTAAGGATAACATATCACAATTTGATTTGCTAAAACGCGTCCAACATGTGTGTTTGAGCCGTAAAATGCTTGGGGTCATTGCAAATGTGCTTTGGTGTTTGTCACCATGTTTGGGGTCAGAACTGGATTGGTTTGGTTTTGGGTGCTTAATTTTGTGCAAAGAAGCCTAAAAGGATAAAACCCAATCACCATGACATGTAATGTAACTGAAAAAGCATGTTCAGATTGATAGATGACGTGTAAAGAGTAGGCTACCAAAAAGACCAAACAAAGGAACTGGGCTGAACCAAATTGTATTGGAATCCCGAATCCCTTTTAGTTCTTTGTTCTATCTCCTGAAAACTTATTGGACCAAACTGGTACACTTTTTTCTTTCTATAGTTTCCAAGCTTATAACAGCAAAACATTAGATTTTTAGTTTTTAAATTTAAAGGGCCCAAGTTTGTATATGATGCATGGTTTATTTGGGATCAAATCTATTCAGGTTTGTTGGTTTGATTATTTTGGATTTATCAGTTAAGGTTCATTCTAGTTCATACCTGATGAACAGACCTAATAAAGAAGAAGAGTGAATAAGAGGTTTTGTATGCCATTTCTTCAGAGCTTCTACCAAGTGTTGATATGGCTAAAAGCGACCATTTAGACCCAACAATGAGTTTCTCATCTATAAGTCAGACATTATAGCCGTCTAGACACCAACATGATGGGAAACGCCATTTAATTAGAAATATAAGTCACGAGAGAAGTTGGTACTTGATACTTTATTGCAATTGGTTTTGGTTTTATTGATTACATGCTAGTGTGTTACTAGTTTTAAATTAGGAGATCACTGGGATCCCTAATATTATATGGTTGTTACGACGCCTTCCAAGGTTGATTGATCGACTTGGCTTAATCTTTAAGCTGGACTGATAAATTAACATTCTGGTCACTGTTTTACCCATTTTTGGTTACCGTTTTACCCATTATTAATCTACCTTTACACCCTTATCTCATCCACCGTTCATTGCATTATCATCTTGTTCAGTTTAATCGATGTCTTGTCTAAAAGTAATCTGGATATTGAACAATGCAGGGTAGATGTTGCTGTGGCAATCTTGTGGGCCACACTGTTCATCGTGCTTGTAATATCGTCATATATGACCCTCTACTTCAGACATTTCTGGCTTTCATTTGCTACAATTGGCCTCGGTATTTTAGTTCCAATACGGTTGAGGATTTCTAGGCAGACAATTGCTAGGAAAAAGGATAGAAGGTTGCTGTTGCCTTTGTCCATGTGAGCATATTATGCATAACTGATCATACAAGTTAAACCCAGTAATTTAATCATCTGGATCATTGATTGGTCCAAGAACTATTAAAAACTTAACAACCAAGTGTTATCACAGATGTTACTCTTCTTTTCTCATCTTCAATCTATATGTACAAACATAATTTACTTACCTTTGACTTATTCTTCTGAATTCAACGTTAGAAATTTCTGATTAGTTTATTGAATTGTTATGTTCTACATCCTACCTTGTTTAGCCATATGTGGTTAATGATTGTCAAGGCAAGTTATTGAAGGACTTCAAAAGTATCTCGTCCTAAACCCAAAAATGCAAATATTTTGATGATGCGTCTTTTTAGCCGGTGGATATGCTAAAAACCTAGGTACTCAAAGCTGCGAGATGCACTGAAGGGTAATGATGGTTAGAACACCCTCGCCTGAACGACCTCAACGCTTTTGGTAATGATGGTTAACACTGTTTTAGTGTTGTAATAGTTACCTATCTAGTCCGGCATTCAGGACTTATTCTGATATTGTCTGCGTATAATTTTTTGAGTTAATTACACATACTGTTTGGACAAAGTAACGGTTTGAGCGTCAAAAAAAATTAACAATCCAGGTAGTAACTTTTAAATTTGTAACAGATTGTGGTACTAAGATTAACTTTCTTTTAACTTTTCTGTTAATATAGTATGTTAGCACTTAAATTTGTTGCTTTTGTTAACTTTAATGTTAAATTAACATGAAAAGTTAGCTGTAATACCCAAACTTATTAAAATATAAAATTTAGCTTAGTCATCAAACATAAGACCATCTGTGCAATTAACTCTTTTTAAGCAAATACCAAAAGTTTATCAAGCCCAAGAGAGAAACAAGTAAGTTATAATTAACAAATATCCAAAATTGAAATAGAAAATAGAACTCCAACCATATCTGTAAATTGTGATTGTATTTTAAAGATAATTTGATAAAAAAACTGAATAAGATACATATTATGTATCCGTGCACAGTGATCAGATGAAGTGAAAGAGAGTACGAGCACCAAGATCAGTAAAGCGGATTGTCATAAAGAAGTAAAGTGGATTGTCATAAAGAAGATAGTATCAGGCTATCAACCTCATATCTTGATATTGCACATTCGATAAAAAAAAACAGTTACGATCAGGCATGTTATGACATCACACTGCTTTGTAACAAATAAAGGTTGATTTCTTGTTACTAATAGGTGATAGAAGTGATTATCATCTAGTTCCGGTAAGTAATCTCAAAACCACGTTCCTTTTTTGAGGTTTTGATGTAAAATTAGACATAACTAATTAATTGTGGTATTCGTTAGTCTAAAATCATTACACATGATGTTTTTAATACGTTAAGAGTGTGTATTTGTTTTTATACCAAGAAAACTAGTTGCTTGTCATTGAGTCCGAAATCATGTCCCCCTTTATATAAAATTTCACGATAATGATTACATGAGATCCAATATATCAAGAATGGATACAGTATACTAATAAACTTTATAGATACTTTCTATGTGTCTATCTAATATACTCCTGCTGTCGAAGCAGAGAGGAGACAAATGCTAAGATTGGATTTGAAATTTTCAAATAGAACACATGGGGGGGTAAAAATGTTGATACCGGGAAGGGGCAAGATACATTCCAATTTGCCCACGCTATACCTTTTCACAAACAAAATGAACACCCAATTCATTATGTTTCGTACGCTGATGATGAATGAGATCAGCTATTAAGCAATGGTGCTTATGTTGTCGCAATAGGCAATGGATGTACTAAGCATTGGGTGATGAAGTTCCAAAAGAAATTTTCAAAGCCAACATAATTCCACAACATAATTCCACAACATTTACTACACCTCAAAGTGGTCAGTCTTTTATACAACCACGAAAGTAAATCATCCCCTAAAACACACAATAGCCCGAAGTAGTTCGACAAGTATCTAGACAAGCAGCCCAATCTCTAGTTGTGAAAGCAAGAAGGCAAGTAACCGTGCACCAGTGTATAGTAATATCATATGAGATGGTCCTTGAACATACCTTTAGATGCGCTTGAGGGCATGCAAATGATAGGCTCTTAACACGCGCATGTACATACAAACTTGGACAGGTTTTGTTAAATCCAGGTGTGTAAAAGTATGGTATTTAAGGCCCCGGACAAGACTACAAAAATAGGCGGGGTCGTCAATAAGTGGGTTGTCGGTTACACTTAGTTTCTTGATTTCAGACATTCCTCTCTAAAATCTCAGTAGCATATTTCTCTAGAGCTTTATGGCTTACGCTAAGACAACACAAGTTTAGGTATAGCCTATATAGCAATGTGTATGATAAAAACTAAGAAAGCTTATACACCTGGTTACTAAGTTAATGTACTTGACAAAAATAAATTGGTTTGGGATAACATCATTTACCCTACGTGTAGGTTCACATAGATTGCAAGTTATCAAAAGCCAAGATACCACATGTACTTCATGATCAAGTACTTAAATTGTTTAATCTGTTTAAATAAAAAGATCAACAGAGTCCAAGGAAATCTATATTTGAATTTTCAAATTCCATTATTAATGTGTATCTTGATTTTCCTTTTTTTCATCCAATTTAACCTGAACCAAACAACCATTTTGAAACCTCTATATATGGCTATTACAAAATACATACCCTGCAAAACCTCCAACTTCAGTAGCTATTCTCTACTTGAGTCTATTATAACCTTAATCAAAGTAAATAATTAAGAATAATATTAAGAAATCATCATAAAGACATTCAAACTTCCAAACAGTAGTAAACTGACTTGAAATCAAAATCTAAAAACACAAGCAGATCATGAATCCTACCAATCGAAATCAAGAATCATGTACTTCCTTGAACAATGATCATGTAATGTACAGTCCTAGTCCTTGTCTGGGAGTTTCGCTATAAGCCATAAGCCAGAATACTAAAGCTTATCTTTAACACAACATGGACCATAGAATCATGACATAACTTGGAACAATAGATGGATAAACTACACGATTTGCTATTATTGTGATTTACAGGGTTTGATTATGTTTTTAAAAATCACCATAACCATTAACGAAGTAATAGTTGAATCAACTGTCTATTCTATTTCTACATTAAGAATTAATAAACATGTGTTTTGATGCCCAACGTTGCTTAGCAATTACACCCCAATGCCCGCCGCCTAACAAGCAAGCGCCAAAAAAATATAAACATGTGTGTTTTTCATTCCACCATAATCTTCATTCCATCTTACATACCAAAAAGTATTCTAACTATTGGTATATTTTGAAATAAAACTTAGAATAACTGAAATAAAACATAACTACAATTCAGTCTTGAAACATGAGGTGATTGAATGGCATACCAAATATGAAGTGATGTAAGTTATGAAACCAATCATCTTCAAATTTGAAGGTCATCTTGTATTGCATAAATAGAGTACCATAAGTGTTTCCAAGCTATTTGTTTATACATTGCTTGTATGCTTCAAAAGCCTCTCTTATTTGCTCTTCGCTTTGCAATATAACTTCACCTTTGTCATAAATAACAAAATCTGGCTGGTCAAGCAGAAGTAGTGTTTCAACGTAGGGATACACACAAAACGAATGAGCATATGGATCAATCTCAAGATTAGTGATGTCGTTTGAGTAGGGTTCATAAACAAGAAGTACTCTATGATCATCTTCTACATATTCAATAATAGGTTCATCCCTCTTCCAAAATCCCCTTACTGATGCAACTGTTGAGTTAATAGTAAACAGCCTTACAAACGGATTTAGAGCAAACGAATTTGGAACATCGTCCAACATCATCCACACACTGTAACCTTTATCATTCCTAAAGCATTCAAGCACAACAAGAAACTTCCTTAGCTTAGAGATCGACAGATTATAATCATCCAAGTTGGCTAAACTATCTGGGAGGTACACTTCTCCAAATTCTTCACTTGTCACATCAAACGAAACAATCAGATTGTAATACAAAAATCCACCATTAACAACAACCTTATCAGTAGCCAGCCAATAAACAACCCCATCTATGACTACCGAACAAGAACAAGCATCAAAGTGAATCGATTTACGAAGGAGATTCCCATACGAACTTCTCCAAACCCCTGCGCTCAACGCAAAAACCTCAACTTGCCAAGGGATTGAACTTACACTCTCCATATCACTCCACCTATCAATATATGTAATCTTAACAATCTTAGCATCATTCGTCTCACGACAAACCCCAAAACCTAAAACAGTCCCATACGTCATCCCATTTTGCACATTAGGCACAACAACAGCAACCGCTTTTCGAATCGAAAGATTCCAAAGAACAACCATGTTGGTTGGATAATCACTGTACAAACAAAGCAAACCATGAGAGCTACCGATTACAACTGAATACTTGAGCATGTTTACCAACAGGGGGATATATATAAGCAAAATGATATACTAATCTATAGGAGAAAATTGATTTTTTGAAACATAACCCCACTATTATTTTACTTTGGCACAGAAAATGTATATATTTAAGGTATAGTTGAGTAAGAAAAAGACTTACTGTGGTTGCAAGCATAAGATGAATACAACAACATACGAGTTCCCGTGATCAATCCTAACCGTTAGTTTTCCCAAACTCAAAAGGATTTCTCCAAATTTTATTACACTTCACATTTACTAACTTGTATAGCTATTGCATTCTCTTGTCATTTGTTGCCTTCATCTGCCCTAGACTCGAGATGTGCATCGAGCTTTGATATCACCTCCGGTCCACAAAACCTGGTTAATTCGTCCTGTTCGACCAGCACATTCATGTTAATATTCAGCCTTACTGGTGACAATTTCAACCCCGTATGAAGGGTCAATTCGGGTTTATGATTTTCAATCCATTACCTAAAAATGGCAATATGTTGGGCATGAGGACAGATTTTGGTAATGTCGGTCTCATATCCGACTGTAATCTGTGTGTCATACCCGGTTCCATACCCATTAGGTACTTGATTTAAACCAAACTGTACACTAATCATTTGGTTGTTTCTTGGTTTTTTTGTAAGGGTTTTCGCGCCTTGTCTTGGTCTAGACAAAAGTGAAATTAGAAAAAACGAATCGCATTGGTGAAATTTTACCTATGATTTATATTCTAAATGTCAGCCCTATGAAACAGTTGGAGTTAACAACACATAATTATCGATGATTGATTTCTAAGTGGTATTTTTCTCTACAGCACTACCAACTACAAGTCTACACTGCTCTAGTAGTAACCTCATGGCTTCCTATATGAGAGGTCATGGGTTTGAGTCTTGCTCATGGCAAAAATGTTTTTGTGCTGTGCAGGTTTTTTTTTTTTTTTTTTTTTTTTGTGAGTTTCCTCCTAGCAGGTTGTGGCACGATCCAAACTAAGAAGTAAATAGATGGAAGAAGTGAATACATGGACTCGATTAATATAACATATGTTTTACAAAACAGGGTCTTACGATTGTTTAAAAAAAACTAAGAGTCTACATACGACATTGATTTCATCATTGATTTTTGTTGCACTCTAACTACAAACTACATATAATCTTGAACTCTACACTCAATATTAATTTTAGGCATGTAACAATAAGTAACATTCACATATTATTTTTTAATTGTTGTTTTTACTTTCGTCCTGTTTTATCTCTTTTTTTCTGGCGACAAACCAGCACCATGTCAGGTTTTTCTATTTTCCTTATTTTCCCTCGTTTTGCAAGATCTCTTCATAGTTTTCACTTGTTTTCCCGTCTTTTTCAAATATATTCTTATAAAATTTGTATTTACATTTTATATATTATAATTGAAATAAAAAGTAGAAAAATA
The DNA here is from genome assembly GCA_025215565.1 of Flaveria ramosissima. Lineage (NCBI taxonomy): Eukaryota > Viridiplantae > Streptophyta > Magnoliopsida > Asterales > Asteraceae > Flaveria > Flaveria ramosissima. The sequence continues at coordinate 127,127 of JACVEC010000125.1, read as the reverse complement.
AAATAAACTTTCATTAATTTAAAAAATATATTCTTATAAAATTTGTATTTACATTTTATATATTATAATTGATTTAATAAAAAATATCATCTCGTACGAGAACTCTCATCCCTAACATTATCCTTTCCCACTTTCGTTGAAGAACTACTTCTAATATCAGCATGGAATACACTAAGTACCTTTCCGGCTTGTTGTTGTTCTTCCAATGCGTGTTGTCGTTTTCGTATCAAATTAACTTGAACTTATTTAACACCTTTAAACAATTATCAAAAGCCTTTTTATATATAAACAATCGCTTACATAGGTAACAAACTCATGCAAAATATATATTGCGTTTGTTTTTCACATACAATCGAACTCCATCATTATTTTGCATGAGTTCACTACCAATGCAAACGAACTACCTATATAAACAAGGGCTTCAAAAATTACCTATAAGTGCTTAACAAAATCCTAATTAAACCATCTAACTCTACAATCGATCACTACATATTATTTATATAATGAGGATTAGCCTACGGATGACAATTAACATATGAAATCCAAACTTTTAAGTTTTTCGAATTAAAAAAGCTAGAAGATGTAAGGTAGACGCATTCTTTCATGAATGTCTAATTACTTTATGGTAATTATTTAACTATATTAACAAGGTGGTTGTATTTTAATAAGTTACACGCCATGATTAATAATTTTAATATTTTGTTATAACCGAGTTCATACCTATACAGTGTGATCATCCGTGGTAAAAGAATACAAGTGGTCAAATGGGTTAACATAAATCAGAAAATTGGTGTTGTACACGTGGGTTATGCATAGAGGAGAAGCATGCATGTGTGATCAATATAAAAATATTAAAAGTTTTGTGTCCAAAGTATGAAACTATGAATTATTATAAGTGCACTACAGCTAAATCTCATTATTTTATATTGAGTTAATTTTAGTTTTGCTTCGCAAGATTTGATAAAATTAACATTTTTTCTCCAAAATATTAAAAACATCAACTTACCATCAAAAGTTTCATAACTTAATTTAATTTCAATCCAAAAGTTTTTTCATATTGAATCAAGTTGAAATAACTTGTGAGAATTTTGGATTGAAATTAAACCAACTTAGAAACGTTTGGAGGTAAATTGTTGTTTTTAATATTTTGGAGAAAATGATTATTTTTTTCAATTATAAGAGAGCAAAACCGAACTTTACTCATTTATATAATATCTAGAATAATGGTATAAATATTTGGGCTAAAATATTTAATATCATAGAAGACAATGATAACAGATTGTCTTTTTGTAGGGCTCCTAGTTTGGTTCCCTTGGGCTCCCATTCCGAACCATATTGGAAAACTCTTTGGGCCACAGACATGTATGATAAGCTTGCAATATGCATGGATATGCATAGTGTCTTCTATATTGTCAAATGACTCAAGAGTACTAATACAACTAGTGATCAATATAACACAATCAACATCAACTAGAGAACAAGTAGATTAGAAAGATGTACATAATTAAGATCGTAATTACTATCTACAACACTAGAATATATACTAACATTATTTAATTACATGTTCACTAATTAGATGTTGAACCAATCGTATCCATGTATATAGTTGTTCTCCGGCACACAAAACACATTCTCCAATCCTTCCATCCCAAACCCGTCAAAAAATGTTGGCTCCATCGCCTCCATAGAGAAGGATGAACTCGGGCTTGTGCTTGATGTTCCATCCGACCTCTCCACTAGCCGGTTTATCACGTTTTTTGCTTCAGAGAGTTGTTCTTTGAGCTTTAATACCTGTACAAGTAGCTCTAATATCAGCCATTGATCTTAGAAAAATACATGTATAAAGATTTTAATTATTTCTCTTTAGATGTTTTGCTGAACTAATGGGGCACATGGAGTTACTTTATGTAGAGCCTTGAGTCCCATGCATTTTCATTTTGGTTGTATCAGGCGTACCCTTTTATTTTTTAGGTTTCATCTAACTTGTCACGTTAGTCAAATTTCTTATTTTTTTTATTTTAATAGATAAGAAAGATACTCTTAATTTGATTTTTCAAGAGAGTACTTCTAGATTGGTTGTTTCTAGGTTAATAAAAGTGTATAGAAGTCGCGCTTAATTAAGTGTACATCAAGGAGAAACCGGCGCATTTTGTCTAATGATATCAACATGTTAGTGGTGTTGGTGTGCGGTTATTCGATTCTTGTCATAAAAACATGATGTAGTTTAAGGTGGATTAGTGGGTACGTGAGTTTAACGTTGAAAAAAAGTTGTACATAAGAAAAAAAAGTAGAAAATAATCACTGTCATGTTAGTCTACTTCATAAAAAAGTAAATGACAAACCAACTTAAATTCAACTATATTGTGACCACTTGGCATGTTAAAGAACTGCTTATTTATCATCTATTATTTATCATTTTCTTTTCATCATTTTTCATAATAAACTGCATATATAACTAAAGACTTGCAACAAATCAAACCAAATAGACTTGCGATTATTATTATTATTATTATTTCACTTATCATCTATCTTTATTCTTTTAACATGATTCTGTATATATGTCTACTTTCAATATTTTGATAATTGATTATCTTATTGAATTAGGTTACAATTCTATATTTATTGAATTCGGTTACAAATCTATAACATGATTCTCATTCAAAAACTTACAAATAACAAATTTCATTTATCATGGAAATCATTTGCATCATAGAAAGAGCTTTACCTCAGTTTCCAGACGACATTTTTCAAGAACAGTGGAGTCATGTTCGTTCTTGAGCTTTGAGTATTCCTCTTCGAGCTTCTTAATCTTCCATCGAGCCCTCCGGTTCTGAAACCAAACCGCCACTTGGCGCGGGTCAAGCCCAAGTTCCGCCGCGAGTCTATCCTTCCTTTCTGATTCAAGCTTATGTTCATCCCCAAAGTTTTGCTCAAGAAGGCTCACTTGTTCATCACTCAGCTTCCTTTTTCTAAACCCACAACCGCTAGCGTCCGCTTTGATCTTCTTACGCCTTCTTCGCGGCTTCACAGCTTCCACTAAACATTATAACAAGTTACAATCAAACACCAAACTTAACAAATGCATAAACACTTAGTATAAGTGTATAACATCTTAAAGATATAATAAAGACTCAAACCTTGTTGTGGCATGATCAACTGATCATACATCCCAGGATAATACTGAGAAAGAAGAACCATTTGATCATCATCAACTTGAGTTTGATCAATTTTGATGTTGGTTGTCATCTCTCTTTGTTTGTATGTAAACAAGTGGAATATGTGTTACATTAAGGGAGACTTTATATATTTATAAAGGTGGAGTGAAGATTAAGGGGTCTGCTGTTACTTTGGGTTTGTAGTGCATGTGTGCCTTTATTTATAAACCTCATAATACCCATAATGACCCTGTTGTTTTCTTATATTTACGGTGTTGCCCTCCATGGGTTTTTGGGTCATTTGGTCTTGTAAAGCTACAAATGTGACATGTTTCTGTCTATTTTGAGGTGACGAGATTAAAAACAACTAGTGGACTGTTAATGTTTTGTCAAACTTGATGAAACAACGATATGAAACAAATGAGTATCACCGACAGATAGTTACAGACTGTCATGAATCATAATTAAACTCTAACTCCTGATGTATATTTTAGAATCTAGAGTTTTTATGTTGTCAAGATCATCCACTCTCTACTTAATTATACTATTATTATATTACGCTCATACATAGTTAATTAGTTTTTTAGTAGTGTATATAGTCTGGGACAACTTAATCTTGTAAATTTTTTAATTTCTCATGATATTTTTTTGGATGAGCGGTGCTTAGGTATAGGGGCAAGATTTTGTTTGTTTTGTTGACAAGTGTAAAGGTTAAAATATGATGGCAATATATTATGATTGTAGGACTTAAAACGTGATTGATATTAAAACAAAAACATTACCTAATATCTTAAGTATGTTTATCGGCTTCTTTTCCATAAATTAATATTAAGTTGTGGCGTGTAGAAGACATTTGCTTTTCTTGTTTCTATGAAGACAACAAAGCAAACAGCAGAAGTCGTGGGGGGATTGGCTTTCCTGATTTGGCAACAAAGAAAGGAGATGAACTTGAGTCTAGGTGTGAAGAGGATAATGAAAGAATAGCTAGGGGTATGAATTATAACTTTATAAGGATGGGAAACAAATGGGAACCTGGCTGGTAAACCCGAAATATTGAGGACGAGTACTATAAGATTGGTGTTTGGATTTGGGACCAGGTATGAGATTAATTTTATAATATTTCATGGGTATGGTATTAGATGATATTACTCGAACTGAAACATCCAAACTCGTTTAGTCATGGTTGCAGAAGTCGCAAAGTGCTGTCAGGTCGGTCGACTTGGGAGTTGCGAGTACTCGGTATAGACGGGAAGTACTTGGACATAGTATATTATAAATGAATTTGATTTGCAGTAATTATAAATGCATTTTATAAATATATCAAAAATCATAAGCTTACTAATATTTATAACAAAATACGTGAATTTCATAAATTTAAAGGATACATTTTCGCATAATAAAAGATTTTAAAAAGTGATATTCATTCTTTGATATTATAGATGTCGTAATGATTTAATTCTCGTCTCCAAGATAACTTCATGAACAACAACGGAAATCCAATAAGAATCGGTGAAAAATAACAAAAATCAATGAAAAACAAAAAAAATCGGACTTGATCGAGTTGGACCAAGTTGGCCGAGTTAGAACGAGTTGGGATGAGTTGGACCGATTCCAAGTATTGGCACCTTACCGAGTACTCGCTAAGTACCCGACCGCCTAGGCCGAGTTTACAACAATTCGTTTACCCAAAAAAATACCACTAAACAATTTTTTTTTATTTTCATTTATATGTTTTTTGTTCTAAGTTGATAGAGTAATCTACTAGTCCATTAATTTTTCTTTTCTATATTTCTAATGTACGTATGTTATAACATAATATAAAAGATTAGGTTATAACCCCGTGTATTACACGGGTTCAATAATAAAAATACTAAATATTATTTTTGAAAAATTAATAACTATAAACTTTAACTATAATAGTATTTTAATTAGCTAATAAAACATTTTTACTATTTTCAAAACTTTCATTTCAAAAAATTGTTGCTTTGAAACAATTTCATTTTTTATCAATATCTCATTTTTTAAAAACTCTGGGGTTTGTTTTGTAAAAAAATATTTTATATAACACTTTTATTTTTTAAAAGATTGATTTTAAAATATTTCATAATTTAAAAATTTTCATTGTTTTAATAAATTCTATAGTTTTGGACAATTTTGATTTTCAAAAAGTATACTTTTAATCAAAATAGTTAGTTTTTATTTAATAAAAAATTGTCTTTTAAAAATATTGGATTAAGAATGAATTTGATTTATAATAGAATAAATAGAATTGGCTGGTAAAACTAAGGTGAGAAAACTTACGGGAATACCATGTGACATCTGATGTAAAAGATTATTTTGGTTAGATTACATAGTAAAATATATATTTAGAAATTTAAATAAGCTAGTAATTATCAACAAACTAATTTTGGGCATACCAATACCTACAAGTATACCCATACCCGATTATTAATCACCTAACATACACGTGATGAGTTAATCTACTTATTCTAATAAAAGGATAACTATAGATGTCACATGACAACACCACATTCATTTTTAACAAAAATTTCTCGCTTCTCTCTCTTTTATTAAATAACTCCATTAATTACAAATTATATTATTTAATTCTTTTTTATTAAAAAATTATTTTTAGAAAATTTAAGAAATAGATATTTTTTAATGTTTATTTCTAGAGAAACAACTTTTTTATAAAAATAAATTTTTCTAAGACATCATATTTTTTTTAAAACACAAAAAATTTTAAAATTTACATTTTTTTAACATGTTTTGTTTTGAAATGAAATGTTTAATTTATTTTTTTTAAAAAACAAAAAAGGTAAAAATAAAATTTCAAAAGTTGATGTTATTGTTTTATTACCTATATTTCTTACTCATACATAATTTAAATCATATGTTATTTTATGATTAATAAAATTTATAAGACACAATTTTACAATAAAACGTAAGATTTAAAATTACCACTAACAGTCTCAAACCCATTATATTACCATGAGCAGAAGTTGGGATCCGAAACTAGACCATCTTAAAGTTAGTAAACAAAGACATTTTGTAATTATTATTTGTTGTTTTTTTGGGTGGACTAGAGTGGCCTAATGGATTCAGATAAAGTTAGGGGCTGTTTGGCAACTTCTGAATGATTAAGTGCTGAACCAATAAGAGGTCTGAATCATTAAGTGTTGAATCATTAAGAGGTCTGAACCATTAAGAGCTAGTATATAATTTAACTATTCAAAGACAAATGTCTGACCAATTCAGATAATATGTTTTAACCATTCAGCATTAGACCTCTTAACCATTCAGCATCAATATAATGCTTAACCATTCAGAGGTAAATCTCTTAACCATTCAGACATGTGCTCGCGAAACAAACAGTCTGAACCATTAAGTGCTGAACCATTCAGACATCTGAACCATTAAGAGGCTGATTAAGAGGCTGCCAAACAGCCACTTAGTCACCAATGTGGTGGTTTTTATTCCCATTTCTGTGGGTGCGTCACTACTATACATTAATTGGCTAAGCCACTCAACAATCAACATTAATATCCTCGATCTATGGCTTTTAATTAGCTCTCCATCGGCTGTCACTACTATACATCGGCTTCATGTACGTCCTTATACACGTGGCTCAAGGAGAATAACACCGAAAACCTTGCTCCTTAACATATACCATTGGTTATGATTTATGACACATGCCCTTACATCATATATATATATATATATATATATATATATATATATATATATATATATATATATATATATATATATATATATATAGGATTGAGATCATATGAGAACCCTTTAAAAGTATGAGAACCCATTAACCCTACATTAGCCATTGATTTATTATTTAATATTACATACTTCAATCAATGGTTTAGATGAATTGAGGGGTAAATGGGTAATTTTCGATTTTGTACTTTTTACTTCAAATGTCAGACATGTCTAAAAAGTGTCATATTTTATCTTTCTTTAACATTTGATATCTCTAGATCTATAATTTCATCTCCTCATTTCTTCTTTTCTTCATTCTCTTCTTGTTCTACATTGGTTTCTTAGATCTTTAAATTTTGCTCATCCAAACTATAGAAGGCATGTTCTTTTGATTGTTATTGATTAAAAAACCAATCTGATTTTCAATTTTTTGCCGACCGCCACGAGCAAACCATCACCACCGCCACCACAGCACCACTAGTCGATCTCCACCAGCAGACTTCCCAATGATAACACGTGCTCGCCACCATTGCAGCCACTAGCACCTCTCTTCCACCACCACACCTGACACCACAAGCACATCACTACAGTCGCCACCAGAACCTCTCTTCCACCACCACACCTAACACCACGAGCACACCACTATTGCTGCCACCACACCACCTTTTAGATCTGGGTTCAAATATGGGTTCACACTAAGGCCCAGATCTAGGTTTATCAACCAGAAGTGGGTTTTCCTCAAAAGAAGAAGAAGGTTTTTATTAAAAAAGAAGGAAACAAAAAAACCTATAAGTGGGGTTTCCATCAAAAGTAAGCCTCTCTCTTAAAACATAAACATAAATAAGTTTTCAATCTCTCGTTCAAGCTTTCAAGCATATTTACAGAGTAGTAGAAGACACATAAGAGAATTTTTTTTCTTTAGTTATAATGGTTTACATTGAAAAAATATTAATGGTGTATTACAATAGTTTACAGATTGGTTTATATTATTTTATAGATTGTTTAACATTAGGTTAATTTTGTTACAGTGGTGTAGTTTTGTTTATTTGATTTCTTTATAGTTTTGAAATTTGGTTACAGTGGCGTAGTTACATGATTTTATGTTGTTTGGTTGTTGTAATGATGGTATTATTGTAAGTTTGAATGGTGTAATATTAGGTTTAATGGTGATTAGTTTGTTTTACATTTATTTTACAGATTGTTTTACATTTGTTAATATTGGTTTACATTAGTTTACATTGGTTTACATTGATGTAATGTCGTTTGGTTGTTGTAATGGTTATGCTACTTTTAGTTTATCATGTATTTAATAGTGTAACTAGATGTTTTCGTTACAACTTTGCTAAAGATTACATTAGTATAACATGGTGTAGAATTATAGAGAAAAATATGATTAGTTTAATAGTGCAATATTTATAAAATCAACATGTGGTTTGATGTTATTTGATGGGTTATTTGATCATATACAATATTTTTTTGCAATACTAATAGGTTATTTGATGGCTTGAATGTTGGTGTTCAACTATTGATGTGGAATCAGGTGGGTTTGGGTTGGTGGTGATGTTATTCAGGTTTGATGTTGATTCGTTGATTCACTAGCTTTTGTTACATTAGTGAAACCTATGTTACACTAGTGTAACCATATTGTTACGTTACTGTAACCACCATGTTACATTAGAGTAACTCCTATATTTACATTATATTAACCCCATGTTACATCAGTACAACCTTCATATTTACATTCATTTCTCATCCTCTGTAATTATCAAATTCTATGTTGAAATCTTACGATTTTAAATATCATTATGTTTTGATTAGTTTATCATGTACTTAATAGTGTAACTGGATGTTTTCGTTACAACTTTGCTAAAGATTATATTAGTATAACATGGTGTAGAATTAAAGAGAAAAATATGATTAGTTTAATAGTGCAATATTTATAAAATCAACATGTGGTTTGATGTTATTTGATGGGTTATTTGATCATATACAATATTTGTTTGCAATACTAATGGGTTATTTGATGGCTTGAATGTTGGTGTTCAACTATTGATGTGGAAGCAAGTGGGTTTGGGTTGGTGGTGATGTTATCCAGGTTTGATGTTGATTCTTTGATTCACTAGCTTTTGTTACATTAGTGAAACCTATGTTATACTAGTGTAACCATATTGTTACGTTACTGTAACCACCATGTTACATTAGAGTAACTCTTATATTTACATCAGATTAACCCCATGTTACATCAGTACAACCTTCATATTTACATTAATTTCTCATCCTCTGTAATTATCAAATTCTATGTTGAATTCTTACGATTTTAAAGTTCATTATGTTTTGATTTATTTCTTGATTAACGTACGATGGTACAGTATTATAATTTCTATGTTACAATAATGTAGTTCCATCTATTACATTTAACATTATTAAATCGGTTTGAAAAATAGTTACGTTGGTGGTTACACTAATGAAACTTGGATAAAATATAACGGTAAGTAACTGCTACTTACACTGGTGTAAGAACTGAACTATGAAAAAAAAAATCAAGACTATAACCGAATTAAAGAGAAAAATGCGACAAGCTTAACGGTGCAATTATTTAAAAAAAAATAAAATAGTATTGAAAGTTATAAAAGCTTTTTAAGAAAGGGTGAAAAGTTTTTAAAGAAAAAATGAGAAATGATTTGTTACATGTAGGAGGTACATGTAGGTGACACATGTCACCTTCTTGTTAAATGAATATTGGTGAGTTTGAGCAATGACAAAATTACCCTTTTCTTTTAAAAAAAATATACATGACATTTGGCAAGATCTCATTAATTCTAAAGTGGATCAACCATTGGATTTGAGTTAATGAGTTCTTGCAAATACAATGGGTTCTTAAAGGAACTACACCCTATATATATATATATATATATATATATATATATATATATATATATATATATATATATATATATATATATATATATATATATATATATATATATATGTGTGTGTGTGTGTGTGTGTGTGTGATCTTTTTTATTGTGGGTGGGATGAAAACATAGGTTTTATCATAGTGTGGGATGGTTATTTCACTATTTTCCTGCCGTAATCACTACTTTAGAAATGATCTTTTAACATATGGGTGGTTATGTTTTATCAATTTGAAAAGAGCTTCAAGTGTCAACTAAATGTGAACCACGTGTAAAAAGCAAGATAGAATATCAACAAAACCGTATATATTGTGATATTTTACTCATAAATATCCCATGAAATAATCACTAATATCTGTATCCTTATAACTATATTAAAATCATTATTTTTTTCTCTTATATTTTTAATTAAATAACACATTTTATACTTTTATCATTACTCCCCCCTCCCACCTCCCCAAAAAAAACACTTTCAATAATATTATAAAAAAAATTAAGGGTTAAATAATATTTACTCAAATATACAAATGAAAAATAACATTGTTATTATCCTCCACTCACAAGTGTTTGTATATAACATAAGCAAAACACTCACACAAATTTAAGGAACAAGATGTGAACGCTCTAAACATTTTACATACAATACATTTAACAAACACATATACAACTAAGTAATGGTAAACCAAATGAAAAGACGCAACCGATGCTTCATTTAGTTTTATGTCACGTAGGGTTTAGGGAGAAGACAAATGGTAAACTAAGTGTGCTGAAAATTACTAAAATAGTAGGATCTCTAGAGGACGATATAAGGATGAAATTTATTGCCATCCATGAGATAAAGAAGCTGATCTTAGAGAGATCTCGGCTAAACATACTTTTCTTAATTGAGTATCGTGTATCAGTTTTAACTATTAAAGCTATGATCTTTATCTTAAAGTTGTAGATTTTTGAGTTAAAATACAGAAGCAGTTTTGCACGTTAAGTTAATTCATAATTAACACCCAAGTCAAACATCCAGCTACACACGCTTTAAACAAAAAAAAACGCAGCCACAGAAAGTTAAAGATTCTACCTTGACGATCAAAACCGAATCTTTACACCTTGAATGTAACAATGGTCTCATTAGTTAACCTCGTCCACGAAAAGAATGAAGCAATGATTGTATCACATGATAAAATCACCGGCAATGATGATGGTGGCTAGTGATGGTTTGTTGTGGTGTTGTTCTTGGCCAGTGTCGGCCGGGGGTCCTCTGATCCTTAATTTATAATTTATTTATGTAGACCTTAAGCCCCTGGTAATTAACGTTCAATCCCCTTGGTTATTAACGGTTAATTACTAATAACCCCTTTTGTTTATTAATTAATAGTTAATTAAATAATATTATAAATGTTTAACTTTTAAACTTTAAACAATTTAATCCTTTGATTAATTATTTCTTCAAATAATTAAAAAATAATTATTTCTATAAAAATAATCAAACACCGTTTAATTCGTGTTTCATGAACTATAACTTGTAACAATTAGACGTTAATCTTTTGTTGTTGTCCAAAGTGTAAGTATTTGAATCGTACCTCGATGGTAACGTACATATTATAGATGATCGGACATCTAATATCCACACCCCTTACAAAAGAATCTCAAATTCTTTTGTTAGTTTGTGTATCAACCACCAAACTCAAAAGCACTAGTACGTCTTTATGAACTCATGAGTACCGTTGAATCTTGATCACAAAACAAGATGGAACTGACTTGGATTGCAGTCAAGTGGTAATACGTGTAACCCTTTTGGTCACTTCCTTGAGGAATTTTGGTGTATGGATAAGGAAACCTTCCCTACGTTATCTTTTAGCTTTCTACTATCTCTATGTTAACACATGCAGGAAACTATACAGATGTCTTGACACAGGCTAATGCATCTACATTTTTACCTAGCTACTCTTTAAATAAAGCTTTGTTTATCGATAAAAAGAAGGCCGGTGAGGGGTTGGGTCCCTACGCTGATCTGCGCGCTATCGGGTCACATGATCAAAGCTCTATGAGATAAAAAGAAACTTACCGGTTGCATATTAGTTACTCAAAAGGTTAGGTGGTAAATCTCAAAAGATTAGTCATTATAATTCATTTGAGTATTTAAACCAGCATATCGATCCCTATGGGTGGTCAGGGCCGGCCCTATGGTATTGTTTATGACGCAATGGGCTTGGGGTCCTCCAAAAACAAAGCCCCAGTTAAAAAGAAAAAAGAATATAGTACTAGTCTTTGATATAATATGAGTCAATAAAATATTGAAATGAGAATAACATTTGATAGTTAAGTCCTGATGAAAATTCTGATGATTTGATCGGTTATTGAATAAACACAACCATATAATTCACAAAGCAGACTACCCTTATTGAAAGCTTCCTGAGTTCCTTCCTCTATGGTTGATCTGATTGACATCGGCTAGCCTTTTTTTACTTTTCTTTTTCCAAACAAATCAACTATAAATAACTCAAGGTTAATATACCAAATTTCCTTTGATTGACTACTTTTATTCAAAGATATGATATTTGATTATGATGTTTTTTGATTATGCTGCTTTTGTTTAGATTCTGTTTTGTAAACAACCTCTTTCTTTTAGTACGATTGGGTCTTCAAAAAACGTTGAGGGGTGAACCAATAACAATAGTTATTAATTTTATTAATAATAATTTATGCGACATGTTGAACTTTATATTTTTGCATGTGGAATTTGGCTCGTATCAGCTCGAAGCTTGAAGCCAACTGAAACATCATAATATTATTAATTTATTTACTTATTTATTTATATGGGGTTGGAAGTACTCGATCAAAAGTGATATGAAAAAGACATAAGTGAAGGCACATGGGGGGCTTTCAAAACCTAAGTATATTATTTACACGCGTCAACACCCCCAATTCAACTACTTTCTTGGACCACATCTCTATCCATCTGCATCCTTCCACCTCAACAACCTTATGTTTTTATCACAGCCGCCAATACATACAACTTTCCTGTATCTATACATGCCCCTTCTGTTTCAACCAATTAAGATTCTAAGTAATTACATATCTATTTATGAATTAATTAATCATTTTAACCTTCCAGAAGGTATGACTTTTACTGCATTAGGCACAAGCTATTATAACCACACATATCGTTATAGACTTGGCTACTTTAAATCTTTAACTCAACAAAAAACCTTCTATTAATTGATTGATTGTTGATCGACCCAAAAGTTTTTCATTTTATATATGACATATGTTACATTATTTCATTCAAGTCTTGAGATTTTTGAACGTCCATCCTCAGGTGTTTTGAAGTTACTTAGAGCACACTTATGTATACATTAATACATGTTGTATTTGGATAACAAAGTGGACAAAAAAATCTGAGTATCTAATTTGATTAAGTCCATAAATATTCTTTTTAAATAGTTATTGAATGATGTATTGTCTTTTCGTATTATGATAAACTCATAAATGGTCACTACAACTCTTAGTTTTAATAGTTGCATCATAAGTTATTATTATTTATGTTACCCAGCCTGAACTAAAAATTAGGATGTCTAGTTAAGAGTCATCTAAGCACCAAAAAGCATACGCGATTAAATATATCTTGGTTCTGTCATTGCCCGGAACATATAGTCAATTAATTCGAGTATAGATTTTAATATACGGTCATCTGTTCTTTGTTTCTACATTAAAAACAATTAGCATAGATATTAAAGTATTTTTTTATACCTAGTATTTCCAAAAGTTATTCTTGTACTTCAAATTTCTACACAATCTTCTGTGTGTATAAACAAACAAACACATAAACATACACAACAAAAATCTTACTCACACGGCAAAAGTTTGGGGAAATAAGATAGGGGCAAATTTAATCTCTATCTATGAGATAAAAAGTCTGCTCCCCAAGAGACTCCGACTAAGAAAACTATATTTTTCGATGTGTGTATACACGCTGAAAAACAAGTAACTTGTTAGGTAAAAGGGACCAAAGTGAAAAACCTTTAGATTGCAGTACGAGTTTGGATGAGTTAACTAATCACGTTTGTGGCTTTAAATAGTAATCATCCTGCTGACATGTTCACGAACCTTATCTTATATGTATATAGGTATAAGCTTTTTTTGGGTTCCAACCATATATGGTTCCGTATGTGAGTTGTTTATATTCTTTGAAGCAAATATAGGAAATGCATGCATGAGCATTAATCTACATTGGTATATATGAAAGATTTAAAGATCCTTAATTTGTTGAAGTTGCCCTCTTTTTCTTCTCCCTTAAACTAGAAAAGCTTTATCTCTTTCTGAATATGAAACCACAAAGGTTGGTTCATAATGGTGAAAGTTGTTTGACATTGACTAAAGTTGTTACCTTCTTTTCATCAAGTTAAAGATAGGGGTTGGCAAACGTACCGGACGATATATTTTCATTCTATCCTCCGTAAATATTAAATTAAGGGAAATTTTTTTATGTTTTTAATATAACAAAATGAATATTACTGATGTGATAAATTGATGATGGTTCAGAAAATAATATTAGAAGATGATACGTTTAACACAACTCTGATAAAAATAATATAGATAGGTAACTAGCTTGAATGATGTGTAAGGGTGCGCACACACTCTATATTCATTTCACACTAATATCCAAGTCAAACATTTCATGCTCCGTCCAATTAAAAAAATTCATAGCAAAATATGACCATACAAAATTGGCATCGTGTGTAATTTTATTCTATGGGTGCTACATGTGAGGCTAACACCATACATACATTGAACAATAGAATAAGCACAACATGAGAAATTAATATTTTTAGTGATAGAAAGTTAGAAACGTCTATTGATCGTTGATTGATTCTCTTAACATTTGAGAGGTTATATGTAAACTGCTTTATATAAAATCTAGGCTCTAGAATTTTTTGTTTTAATTAACATGATTTTAGTTTTAAAAACTTGTAGACTGCAAGACAATTATAAAGAACTTAACGTGCAAGATAAATAAACCACAAATACAGATATCTATATTGGTTCAAATAATTTAAATAACCAAGTAACCAACATCATATCATATCCTTGTGTTTCGACCGAGAGTTGTTCTTTCGTTATAGTTATTTATAAATGTGAAAACACATATAATCTCCTCTCTACTCTTGATAAGGATCCTTGAATTTTTTTCGTGTAAAGGTAAAGATAACAATTATACTTAACCTTAATCATGGTAGGAACCATTGATGTTCTACTCTAACCAAAAAGTAAAAGATCATATTAACACATGTACCTCGATCTAATCTTAATGGATATTAGCGATCTCACGTATACAAGTGTAGAACTTTTAAAGAACACCTAGCTCACAAAACAACTTTTCTTCTACAAAACTATGATTTCAATAACAATATGAAAAATATATAGAAACTAGATCTCCCTTAAAAATTTATACACAAAATGAAAGATTATGTTTAGAAAAACATAATCGAAATTAAACCAGTAGGGGGATCAACACAACTTTAAACAAATAAAACAGAAAAAAAAAGCTAGAAATAAGATATTAGATATGGAAAAAATAACCAAAAAAACTAGGCTAGCCATCTCCTTTTATGTTTAATGCGTTTTTTCATATCTTCAATATTGAAAAAAAAAATCTAGTAAAAGCAAAAAAGCCATGCGTTCCAATATATGGAACACGCCTTTGTCAAAACCAATCAATACTGTTCACCTCAATTTGACATGTATATAGTTATAATATTAAAATTATATTTACTTATTTTCAAAAGCAAATCTGCACACAAGCTTAACCTTGGTTAAATAATACTTTCTAAACTTGATTTCTTTTTATTAAAATTTGAGTTAGTTTACAAGGGAGTAATCTATGCATTTTATAAATATCTATTTATATTTAAGTGATTAAAAATTAAAAATTAAATTTAAACACACATGATATATCCTTAAACTTTGTGTGTGTTGTACATTCAAGTATGTGTTATTACTCGAACATTAAAGTTTCACTTGTTGCTTATTTATATTTAGCATTCGTATCGATCAATGTCTTTATGTCATACTTTTCATTACAATAAAAATCTACCAATATACAAGGTAAAATTTCAACCCTTCAACTACCCACAAACTAATTTACTCGTAGACCTATAGGCTATAGATTCATGACAATTCCCTACTCAACTTTCTAGAGTCCTATGGTGCTAGATCATTATAAAAATATTATTATAATAATTAGGTTTAATAAATTCGTGTGATACACGAGTTGAATAAATAAAATATTAATATAATAAAATATATTAATTATAAAATGATATTCTGAAATATGATAGACTTAAATTACATATGACAAATGATTATAATTAACAAAATAGTTATATCATTTTTTTTAAATTTATTTTAAATTTAAAAATAATATTAATAAATAGATCTCTTTCTTAATTTATTAAATTTAAAAAAGTGTTAAAAAATATTATTAGTAATTAAGATAATTATTCAATAAGAGAGAGATGCGAGAAACTTTTGGTGATGATGATTGTTGTGTTGACACGTGTCATCTCAATATACCTTTTTATTATAGTAAGAAGATTTTTTTTTACGGCAAATCTATCCTACTTCTACTCCTAAATTACACCAAGTTACATCATGTCTGGGTTTGAACCCAGGACATCCCCTATAAGAAGCAAAGCCTCTACTAAGTGGGCTAGCCTCACATTGGCTAGAATAAGAAGATTATTAACTCTTTTATGCATTATAAGTTTTATAATATGTTTTAATAGACTGTATCAACTTTTGTTTTTGTTTTTAATCTTTAATTTTTTTATTTTAACCCAATACTTTTATATGTTTTACAATCTATCCTTCATTTTTTTTACTTTCAATTATCGTCCCAATACTTTTTATATCTTATAAAATTTTCAGTTTACGTCTCGTTCTAAAATTTTCAAGTTAACACGTCTTAGCATGCGGTTTAACCTTTTTACACTTATTTTTCTTCGTGTAACGGCCCTATTGCAACATGATGGTCCTATATCGACCTGCTTATTGTTTTATGTTTCACTTGCATGGTTTAACGTTTTTACGTCTACTTTTTGTTCGGTTTTATTTTTTAGTTTTTTTATTTTTTCAATACAAGTTTTCACGGTGTTGGTCGTCACTAGCAGTGTTAAGTGGTGTGCTATTGGTGCTACTTGCCATGATTTTACGCCTTCCGCTATAACACGGGGGGCTCAATACTAGTTGCTAAATTTAATCTAATGATATCTTAAGAAACAAGGATAATCCTAGGGGATTGCTAAAGTTTACTAGAGTAAATTACAATGTTTAACTTGATTAGAGTAAGGACAAAGGTGGTAATAAAGGATAAGGATGACCTTAGTGTGTGTATATGTGCGTGTGAGAGAGAGATAGAGAGATTCTTATAAGCTGGATTGAGATTATAGTTTGGGTAATTAATTAGCAACTTTAGTTATTGGCTTAATTAATGGGTGTTTATTAATAAAATATCAAGCAAAAATCGAACTGCGTGTTTGGACTGTAGTGATCCACCCTGCGTATGTGTAAAGACAAAAGATTACATATGCTTTTGAGTTGTTTAAGATATTAATTAATGTTACTTTAATTTAATCAAGGTGATGTACACTATGGTTAAGAATTATAAAATTAGGTGTCATCTTTATACCGACAGACCTCACTCTTGTTTCCAATCTTCCAACTCAATGATTCTGCTCTTAAACATATGTAATTTTAATTGGTGATTGGATCTAAACACATTAGTTTCTAGCTAATCAGAATTATTGCTTTAATTATCAGCATTTATAACTAAGCAGGCATTTTGGATTCATTTTATTTCTATAATCTTCAATATCTTGAAATATACTTATCATACCCACCCACCTTGCATCCCCATGCCTTTTGTGTTCATGAGTATCATAAAATCACACGAAAATCAGTACTGGCATGTGTAAACCAAATTTCGCAACAAATTTTACAACATTTGTACATTTGAATATGAAAACTTACTAAATTAGTGATTAAAACTGAGACAACCGTAAAATATTGATGTTAGGAATTTTTTTTATTTCCTTCGTATCCCTACTAGACTCAGATCATATAGAACGAGTTTTATAGATTTAAATGTAACTTATATATTTTTAAAATAACTATCTCATATACCCGCTAATATTGTTAGTCTAGAATCTTGTTTTTAATACAAACCACATATGACATATCTAAACACACACATATATATAAAAACTGTTTATAATATTATTCATATGAGATAGCTAAATATTGTATGTTGGATTGGTACCTTATAAAGGACCATCTTGACACTATTATATTTCATTGATTGAACATTCTCAAACAAATGCATGAGGCAAGGATGTATCATTGACTTTTTAGGGTACTAATCTACACATTTCCACTTGCTAATTAAGTAATACTGGATACTAATTTAGAATTATTATAGGGTACCCTAGGGGAGTCTACCTAGAACCTACCCAGGGGCGTCTCAACGTTTTTAGAGGCCTAAAGCAAAGATGAAAGCGGAGGCTTTTTAAAACTTTATCTTTAAAAACTCTCATGTTTTGAAGCACAAGCACTAATTGATTCATGATTCCTAAATCAGTTAATTTAAAACAAATCCTAATTGATTCAATCATTTATATTCTAATAAACTATAATAAGTAAAATGCTAAAACAAATAAACAATTAGCAATGTGCAAATCAAATAAAAAGAAGCATATACAAAACTAAAACAAATTTAGAACAATTATCAATTAACAATTTATCCCTAGGACAAAGAATTAAAGAAAAATAATTAGCAATACATTAAGCAATTATCTTATTTAAGGAGAGAATCAATCAATCAGAGAACCCGTTTAGCCTAGTACCTAATCATGATTCCGTTACTACACTAGATGTCAAGATGAATCAAAGTTTAAAGACTTCTTAATTGCAACGAAATCAAAGAAGCAAATCTGACTCCACCGGATGAAATTAGAGAAGCAAATGAACGTTGGGGGGGGGGGGGTTATTTGTGATTCCAGTGAAGAAATTGAAGTTTTGAGTGGCTCGGTTCGTTTGGGGCAAGCAAAATCATAAGCGAATTATGGGTGCGCGATTGTTCATCTTAACCATTTGGCTTTGTTTGTCTCTTTCTTTCAACTCCTCCCACTCCAAACCCCCAATCAAGAATTCACCAATAGCTAGTGATAAAGATCTACGACCTGCCGACCTAGGTTTCCTTCTTTCTTTCATTCATTTTGTTTTTTTTATTTAGTTTATTTTGGGCTTAGATCGAGAATGAGCTATACAATAAAATTTATTTTTTGGTGGCCTATTAGAATGAGTGGGCCTAAAGTTCTAGCTTATTTTTTTAAACTGTTGAGACGCCCCTGAACCTACCTTACTAGCCCATGATAACATTGGTCACTAAGATATAATAAGGGATTAATACGTGTAAATGTGTGTCCTTGACATATATAATATGTGTCATTATTTCTTGAAGGTCAAATTTGTTTGTGTCGTATGTTCCACACATTTTCCTTCCATGTTTCCTTCCTCGCTTACCACTCTCTCCCTCTAGATATAATATTGCTTCTTGATTAGTTATATTAACATAAGTATTAGTCTCTTTTATTACATACATAGTAAGAAGTTGAATTTTACCATCTAGGTAAGATAAAAACTCTCATATTGCTTAGGCACATCATTTGGTGTAACACCAACTCATCTCCCGAACCACTCGTCAAATTAGTATAATCACACCAGCTCTCCAACCACCTCTATCTTGACATAATTAGCAGTGGCGGAGCTTGAACTATTTCGTACGGGGGGCGGGGGCGAAATTATTTTTTTTAAGGGGGGCGAACTCGATATTTATATAAAAATTTACACTACCGGGCTAAAATTTAACACTACGGACGAAAAAATAGGGGGGGGCGGCGCCGCCACTGCTAATTAGATATGTCAACCAGTGATAATTAGCACGATCAGAGTTGTTTGTCATCGCTTCGACCTTCTATCCCCTTCCACCGTATCAATAGCTCAATGCTGACAAGGGACGTTGATAATGAATCACGAATTGGTACACCTAGAACACTAAACAACAATAGATAAATAATCAAAAACGTAAATTATTGCTTAGAAATTAATCACCGATAGTTAACTTCTTATTTGAGTTGAATAAAATGGTTACATAACAATTACATTGCCCCATATTATTGTTTTTTTCTTAAATAACCCCCGTATTATTGTTAACTTAGCAATCTAACATCTCATGCGGTATCTCATACAATTT
Source organism: Flaveria ramosissima (assembly GCA_025215565.1). Taxonomy (NCBI): domain Eukaryota; kingdom Viridiplantae; phylum Streptophyta; class Magnoliopsida; order Asterales; family Asteraceae; genus Flaveria; species Flaveria ramosissima. The sequence continues at coordinate 107,037 of JACVEC010000125.1, read as the reverse complement.
AGAATATCACAAAATTTGCATAAAACAACGACGATAAAACTTGAGTACAATACTAATCACAACTTAGTATTATCAACCAAATTCAGTTAAAATCACTCACATACCTTAGCAAAGTAATACCTTGGAGTCTTGTTGGCTTCTCAAAATCTTTGACCTCTAATTCAAACACATGGTTAGCTCATCATTTAGGCTTTATACCCGAACAATCACTTGATATCATAAGGTTCACCTTGTCTTGTTTTCATAATTCTCTCTATTCACAATCAAACAAATATATCACCATTCACTTGTTTTATTTCTCATTGAAAACATAATTATATGAAGAATAGTTCAACTTTACAAAACATATCAATATGCCAACCTTTTTCATTCGCCCATAGCTTACTTAAACAACACATTGTCTTAATATATACATTTGATCTACTCAACCCACGTGCTTTATAAAATTCAAGGGAATAATACTCAAACTAAAACATACATTAGATCCCTTTAACCCAATGATGCCATTCAATCAATCTAATTATATGTCAAATAGGGTTGCTACACCCAAAAATCGAACATCAAAGTCATCAATCACAGGTTAAAATCGCAACCCATATTGGTTTCTACCTCTGGCAATGATCACTCATATTTTTCCTAATTATTTCAATTTACCCACTTTTTACATGTAACTATTAGCTTTACCAAGTTTGGTCCTAGCCCAATTCACAAATAATACATTTTAAGCGCAACATTAATATTTTGGACACCATGAAAGCTTTGGTCCCTTCGCTTTCAGTTCTCATAGCAGCACTTAGTTATTGTGGTTAGCAATAAACTAGGTTCAAGTTTTTAAATGTTCTTTAATATTGCGGTTAGCAATATATTTCCCAAAATCTCTAATGGAAACTATACTTTGAACTCTTTTAATATAGATATATATTTTAAATCACATAGGAACTAGGATGTTACATTAATCGTCTTCTAGTCGAACTCTCACAATAATGGCCGTCACATTCAATTTATAAGTTGAAAATTAGGTTTCACGTGTCTAAACGACATATGTGCCATATTGTTATACATACGGTCCGTATTGGCTGTATTTTTACGGTAGCTGTAATATTGACTTTTCTTCGAGCTTTCATCGCTACGAGGCTCTGGATCTTTAAATCTTTAATAAACCCTATAAATACACAAAATAAAAGAAAATAAGTATCAATTCAAACAAGATGAAATGAAAAACCAATTAATATATCAAAAAATGTTAATAATAAATATATTTATATCTTATCTTAATTATAATAAATGATTACATAAATGAACATATGTCATCGTTACATTCTCCCATCCATTTTCTCACCTGATTTATTTATTTTAAAAAGTCAAAGTAACTAATTTCCTAATTTCTCTCTTTAATTAAAAAAATATTTTTTTCTAAAATTAATATTTTTTAAAAGCATATTCTTTATCAAATAGAACTACATATTTTAAAAAAAATAAGTACTCTTTTTTATAAACAAAATTATAAAACCCATAGATTTTTTTAGAACAGCAAACCTTTTTTAAAATATTAAAAATTTTAACAGTGATAGTTTTTAAGAAAATAAAAGTTATATATTAAACCAATTTTTTAAACAAAAAAAAATTAAAACTGGAGGTTTTTAACGAGATATTAATAAAAAATGAAATTGTTTAAGGCAATTATATTTAAAATATGAAAAAAATAATTTATAAAAAAATATTATTTAACTAAACTATTTACTTATACATAATTTTAATCATATTTTATATCAAAATAGTTATTTATAGTTTTCAACTATTAATTAATAAATATTTAATAATTTCTTATCCAACTCGTATATTACGCGGGTTATAACCTAGTTACATATTAAAATAACTCAAATGACATGTGTCATGTTTCTAAGACCCATAAAATGTGTTTTACAAGTTACCACCTCTCTTTTTCTTATTTAATAAGCAATTAATTTATTTTTTTAAACAACCAATTTTCTTTTTATTTAATATTAAGTTTAAATGGTTTTAATTTAAATATTTTGAAATCAACTTTGAAGAATTTTAAGATTTTAGTAATTTTAAAAGATAAGAGGGATAGGAAAAAAATCCGACCCACGAGAAGAAATCCAGAGCAGTGAACCAGATTATGAATTTTAGTTATTATATACTATAATATTTCTATTTAATTCATGTAATTCACGGGTTTATACCTTATATGAATAAATTCTATTATTCTGTTTGGTTATATTTTAGCAATAAATTAATCATTACTTTGTGTTGTTTATTAGGTATGAAAAAACGAATCAATGAAATGTAAAAGTGGTTATGATGGTGATGGCGAGCGGTGGTGGTGGCCGGTGGTGGTTTCCGGCGGCAGTGGTGGTCGAGGGTGTTTCCGGCGGCAGCGGCCCGAGGATGGTTTCCGGCGGCGGCGGCGGCCCGAGGATGGTTTCCGGCGGCGGCGGCGGCCCGAGGATGGTTTCCGGCGGCGGCCGCGGCCCGAGGATGGTTTCCGGCGGCGGCGGTGGCCCGAGGGTGGTTTCCAGCGGTGGCCAGCGATGGTTTCCGGCGGCGACGGCAGTCGGTGGTGGTTTACGGAGGCGGCGGCCGGCGATAGTTTCCGGTGGCCATGGTTTCCGGTGACGTAAGTGGCCGGCAGTGGTTGGCCTTCGGTGGTTTCTGGCGGCGGGTTCCGGTGGTGGTGTTCTCCAAAAAGGAGGGGTGGATGGAATGAATTTGAGAGAATGAAATCAACTATGTAATAGTTCAATCTATTATCTTTACTAAATGAACATATATTTGTTCATTCACACTTAATGATTCATTTTATTTTCTCATTCATTACTGCATACCAAACACTGTCTTAAATTGGTTAAGATTCTTGTTTGAATATAGAAATTTTCTTTAAGAAAAAACTTCCATGTGTCATTTACATTTGTGGTTAAGTATGTATACACGTGTTATGTGAACATAGGGTTTAACAATCCTTGAATTACGCCTTAATTTTAGGCGTATTTTAGGCGGTTTAGGATTTTGAAATTCGTCTTAAGCGTCAGTTTTAAGGTTACAATTAACAATTCTAATGCATCGTCACAGTCCAATTGTCTAGTTGTTATTTTAAACCAACTTGTTAATTATAAAAGTTAGGGAATACATGCAAATGTGTGTAGTTAAATAAATTACTTTTTATCATATTAGCAAACTAGGTTATTAACCCGAGTATTACACGGGTTAAAAGTTATAAATATATTATTTAAATATATAAACAAAAATATTTAAACTCTATATGCTTTATTATAAATCGATTATATAAAAATAAGGATTTGTGATGATAAGGTTTAAAGGATTAAATAAGGTTTGAGATAATTGATATCATAGATTCAAAATACATAGAATGGTTGGTGGTGATCGAGATAGTTAAAAAAATAGAGATTTTTACATATTTCTCAATCCTAAGATCATAAATTACATATTTCCCCAAGCTAAAAAATTAATTACATATCTCCTTCCTAAAACATATATATTACATATTTATCCATTTCATGAAACTTAACCTATTAAATAATTATTTTACCTTGTTTTTACTAAGTGATCTTTATATATTTATGTTTTATTATTATAATCGTATGAAATCTTTAACCATTATATTTTGTATTTGAAGATATAAGTTTGATTATCGGTTATTGTTGTTTTGAAATAAATTTGAAACAAGATGAAATTTTATTGTTTTTATTTATATAGAAGACTCGAATTTAGGTAACTATGTAATTGATAGTCTTTGGAAGTGAAATGTATAAAAATACTTTAGTGAAAATACGAGTAATATAACTATTCAATAAATAATGTTAATAAAATTGGTAAATATGTAATATATATGTTTTAAAAATGGGAAATATGTAATTGATTTTTAGACTTGGGTAAATATGTAATTAATGACTTTAAGAAGGAGAAATATGTAAATGCCCCCAAAAAAATAAAAATTTCACACATGCCTTTCAAAAAAATTAAAATAAAATAAAAACTTCAAGTAAGAAATATAGCATGATTTGTGGAAAATTTGTTAAAGGAAGTTTAGGCAGCAAAAGTTTTTATGATATGAAATTGGTATCACATGTAATCATTTATTAGTATAGATTAAATTGTTATTAATTTAGTTGTAGTTATATTAAACGTCTTAATTATGTATTATAAAAGATTTAAAAATAGAAAAATATTATTAGCTTGGCTAAATTGGACTCTCTACGAAACCGTTACTTATTTTAATCTGTTATTTCATCTACTAGCCTTGTTAGTTTAACGCTTCTAAGTATATCGTTTTATTACGTACGGAAGGGGTTGATAACATTAATTATTGTGAGAAAAAAGTACCAAATTAAAACTGTTTAATTTTATGATCAATGATTCATATTTTTGAAATTTTATACTTTTTAGATACAAATGAGAATGTGTATACACATAAAAACCATAAAACTAATTTATTCATATGATTTTAAGGTTTTAAATGTTTACCTAAACATGTATAACTAATGTGTAGGCAATATAACCTATACATGTAACTTAAACATGTGTAGGTTATATAAATAAATAAAATTTCTTCACATATATTTTTTAGTTCAAAACAAACGAATTAATATTACATTCCTATTAATTTCTTCTATATTTATAAAAAAATAATATTAAAAAATTTAATTATACATTTTGTTGCACGTAATTTTATAATATTTAGTGTTTTTCATAAAACCATTCCCAATTATGTATCCGTCTAACCTGAGTTGTAGGGTATGATACGAAAAAATCTTCTTTTATTAAATTTAAATAGTCTTTTAACAAAATCATTTATATGACATTTAGTTATACTATTATACTCATGGGTATGACCCGCGTTATTCAACGGGGTTATAAAAGTTGAAGGATTTAATTCTGATTATTTATACGTTAGTACTAACCATCTGGAAAAAAAAAGTACATGTGCAACGATGATAAAAAAATGTAACAAAAAAGTACTATAAAAATATAAATACCTCAAAACAGAGAAGAAAAATCACGAATACATAAGTGGTGACTTTACTATATTAACGAGCTCTATTGTAAATTGGTTAAAGAAAATTTGACATAACTCAAAGCCTTAAATATAAAAATTAAAAAATGTGTAGGTGATTAAATATAAATTTGACGTTCGAAAGCATAAGTATAAAATTTTAAAATTTGTCAAGTGATTAAATGACATAACTTAAAGGTTTAAGTATAAATTTTGAAAAAGACTAAATGAGTATGTATCATTTAGGAAAAAAATAAAAAGAGAGAAAGCATTAAGGTTATTTTCAAAAAGTACTTAGATGTTTAAAGGTAAAATTATATATAAAAAAAAGTAAAATTTTTTATTAGTTTGATGAGAAAGAAAATTAGTGTAGTAACATTAAGAAAACCTACACATTCATTACCCATAATCTTTTCTATTTGCATGTTGTAGGACATGCTTTTATGTTCGAAGCATGTTCGAACATTATGAACATGTCTGGATATTGTGGGGCATGCCTACACGTTTAGGGTAGTGTGTCCAAATGTAGTAAGGCACGCCCATATATATGTTCATAGTCATGTTAGTGATATTTGAAACAAAACATTCTTATGGCTCTATATCTCTCATTTGTAGTTATGATGTAACAAAACGATATAAATTTGACTATATATGATGTTATAATTTATTCAGTAGAGCAAACTGGTGGCTCGGTCGATGATTTGGTAAACGGTTCCGGCAACCGTTTCAATTCAGTTTTAAATCGAAACAATTCCCAAACTAACATCACATTACAAAATGTAACTAATAAAGAACACTATCACTCTTTTTATTAGGTATATATCTTGTACCAAAATTTGTAGTCATGTGTAAACAAGTTAAACTTTCAAGTGATAAGAAATGTGATTATTACAATCACTAAAGACACATCCAAGTGTACCATCGATAAGATGATGGAAACGATTTCAAATCATTGTGACACCAGATTTATTAAGTTTTCATATATTCATTTTGTTCTCTGTCTATGTTATTATAATTTAAAAAAGTGACTATTACCACATCTATATCGTTTGTTGATAAAATAAGTACAAAGCTTAGTTAAACCCTTATTAGAAATTTTACATCCACTTCATTATAAGTAAAAGTATACTCAACTTAAAGTTATAACGCATCTTAATCTTAATTCTTAATATAGTCTCTATCTTTATCTTTATCTTTATATATAATAAATGAAAGAGGTTTAGCCATGTGGCGTAATTTGAACAATTGTGTTGCCACATGGCATTTTAATATCATATAATTGCCACATGGCATTATATGAGTAATATATGGTTATAGAAGGAAAGTTGTGGATGTTATTTAAATAGTATTAATGTATAATTAAACAAGATTCTAAAATTAGAATTTAAATATAATGATTGAAATATAAATTTAGAAACTTCAAATTTTAAATTTAGTCTACTATTCAATTAGAAATTTTATAAAAAGATAACTAGCTAAATTAGTTAAAATTTAAAATTTTAAAACTAACAATTTGAATATTAAAAATTAAATTCTAATAATAACAATCATTCTAAGATATTGAGTTATAAATTAAGATTTTAAATATTTATATGTAAACAATATCGTATAATATTTACATGCATTATATACCATTATATAACTATTTTTTACATGCATCCAAAACCAGATTATTATTGTTCAACTAATCGAGTTGTTATCCAGCCAGAGACCAATTCATTTATTCGGAAAAATTATGAACTAATGATAGAACTGAAATAAAAATTGAAAAATTAAATATTCACACACGAAAATTTTATTTTTTTGGATTTTAAAAGTGAGTCAATCCAATACGATAAAAAGTAAAACAAAAGAAGATTTTGTTTTGACATTCTAAAATATATAAAAAAATAGTGAATAGTTGTTTAATATATATATTTTTGAAATTTATCTTATAAAACATGTATTTTAATTTTAATTTTATATTTTTATAATACAGGAGAATATTCTAAAAAGATGGGTTTTTAAGTTTGAGAAATTGTTAACAAAATCTGATCAAAGATTTGTATACATAAAATATTTTGGAGATTTGTGAACATTAATATTATTTTCATATGTATTTAATTCTTTTATGTAATTTACATGTATACATATTTATTTAATCTATTTTCACATGTGTATATATTAAAAACTTATTGATAGTAATTGATAATTTATGTTTTTATTTATATATATTTTTAATTTTTTCAACCCGTGTAACACGCGGGTGGTTAGGCTAGTATATAATAAATGAAAGAAGTTTTATTCATGTGTCATGATTTTAAGCAACGTATCGCCACATGGCACATTATTAGCAAACCATGTCACGTGTCGTTTTATTAGCAATATGATTTCAATAAATAATTGCTGCGTGTCTGATTTTAATGAAGATTTTATAGTAACTTCAGTTAATAATTAATTTTGTCAATCAAGTAATAAACTCATTATTACTTTCTATATATACTATTTAACTACTTTCCATTTACACTATAATAACTACAATTAGCTATCAATTTTATCAATAACATCCAAAAATATTATCCTCTCAAAATTAATAATTATGAATATTTAATATCAATTCATCTAAGATATACATTCTTTTAAAATATCATATTTTTAAAATTTAAAATTTAAAATTTGAATTTAACGTTACTAAAATTAACTCAAAAATATTATATTCCCTAAATAATGGACTTACATTATTGCTATATTTTTACAATTGATTTCTTTGTTCTATACTATCATATTTGTTTTGAGAATACTTCATTATGGTATGCAGTTTGATGAAAGGTTTCAGGTATTCTTTATATTTTACGCTATCCTTTTTCTATATTATACAAGGATATGATGTAGGTCAGACTTTAAAAAATACTATTGAAAATCATTTCTTATCATGTTGTTAATATGGTTTAATATTAAGCAATAATTTGTCAAATGACACATTCTCAGCAAACAATTATCATGTGTCGTCTTCTCAGCAATATGGTTTAAAAAAATAATAATGAGTTTATTAGAATCAAGAAAAGTCAAGCTATTTAAAACAGACAATTTATGTATACTTTGAATGAAAATCTGTTTTCAAAAATTCTAATAGTTTTGAAATACTATAATCCGACATAATATATTCAACAAACATTGATTAATACCAAAATTAACGACCTTTCATCTTTTAATATTTCTATATATTTATTTTTTATTATTTAAAAAGTTAATCTACATGTACATATTTTTAACCAATTCACAGTTTTTTATATTGAGTTTTGATAAAAAGACATGTTATCTAAGTAAACAAATGATTAAATTATCACGTTTGTATTTATAAATTACTTTACATCATTTAATATATGTTAAACAGTTTAAGTCAAACAGTCAATTTGTTAATTGATATCATGTTTTCTTTTGTTTTACTTTCATTTTAGGAAACTACAATGTAAGAAAACATTTTAAAATGGTGGTTTTATAGGTTTCAAAAGTACTTATTGAATCATGTTCTTTTTAATTATTATTTTTTAAATTCTGTATGTATCTATCTTAATTCTTAAAAGTAGAAATTAAATTTTACAGTAATATTGAATAATATTTTTTATCCCTAAGGATACCGTTTAAGTTTCAAAGGCAATTCCCTCTATCCGTGTGTTTTACGATTACTATAAACAAGAGTAAGGATCAAATATTATGAAGAGTTGTTTTTTTAAACATCCATTTTTTACGCACGAGCAACTGTATGTCATATTGTCAAGAGTTAAAAGATAATATGGATTAAAAATGGTTATGATGAATGACAATAGTGAACTCTCAAGTACAACCTCATCTATAACATCTAATGAAACAATGTTTTTTTACCACTTGTCATTCTTTTAACTCATGTTTTTGTCACTTATCTTTTTTCAGACATTCACACAATAATTTTACCTCCAAATGGATATTATGGTAATTTAAATACTCATATAAAATTTTCTCTCTTATTAAAAATAAATTTTATTAATTGCTATGTTTCTCTCTCTTATCTATTTTTTTTAAATCAAACTATTTTTTAAATAGATTTTATGAAGGGATTAGAAATCACATCTTTTAATTAAAACCTGAATAACAAAAAACTAAAGTATATAATATGAAATTTTCTAAAACACTAAATAATTTTTAAACTAAATATTTTAAATCTTTTTGTTTTTTAAAAAATTATAAACATGTGAAATATTTTAAAATAGTATTATCAATAAAATCAGAATAATTACCAACCAATTTTTTTAAAAAATAAGATTTTTATAAAAAAATATTTTTTATTAAAAATCTTAAAAAGAATGTATAAAAATGAAACTATTTACATAAGAGAGTTAAAAAACGATAAAATTGTTTTATTTCTTGAACTACTATGTATATATAACTTTAATGATATTTTACATTAAAATATTATACTGTAACTATTCATGTTTATTTTTACATATATATTTTACATTAAAATTTAATTTGTTTATTAATGAGTTTTTAGCCTATCTAACTATCTATAAAAAAAACTAAGATAAGCGTGAAACAATTTAAATCTAATTATACTTACTTTCTCATTTCTCTATATTATTAGTTATAATATTGAATACTAATAATATTACTCGTACCATTTTCAAATTAAAAAATATATAATTTATTAAATAAAAAACCTATTTTTTATTAAAAACACACTTTTTAAAAACAAAAATTTTATAAAATACAGAATACAATGAAATTTTTCTAAAAAAATATTTTTTCTTAAAACAATACATTTAAAATTCACAATTTTTTATAAAAGAAAAGTTTAAGAAAAATACATTATTGTTTATTTACTTGATGTAGCTATTTATATGTAACTATAATCATATTATCTTCAAGCATGATTTTTATAATGAATACTTTTTTTAATAATTATTTAATATTTTATTTGTTCAATCCGTGTATTACACGGAGAATAACCTAGTATGTCGTATACAAAGAGATTTTTAAAGATTTGTATACATTTTGTGTTTTTTTCCTATGTTTTTAAATTTATTATGTAATTTTATTTTATTTTTAAATTTATTATGTAATTTTATTCTGTTCATATTTTTAACTCATGTTCTTATACATTATATACTTATATTCTTATGACTATTATATTTTAAATGTATTTTAATGACAATTTTAATTTTCAACCCGTGTAAAACACGGGCTGTTAGACTAGTATATAATATAACAAACAAGACACTAAAATAACCTCCCTGAGCATCTTCTATAGTTAACACGTAATCGAAGAAAAAATTGTGTGTCTGTTAAACACAGGGGCGGCTCAACGTTTTTGGGGGCCCCAAGCGAACTCTAAAATTTGAGGCCTAATTTTCCTTGATACATTCTTTAAACTTTATTGACTTTCCAAGGTCAAATATGTATTTTTAGAATCCGAAACCATGAAAAATTTAATGATATTGGATCATATAAAATTATACTCAAAAGATAATCTTTAAGCATAAAAATAAAATTTTGCAATACTTACAATTCTTCCAAAAATGACAAATCTTGTTATCAGTCATAGTTACTGTATAAGTGGAAGGAAAATGGATTGACTTTTTAGTTGACTTGCATATTGATAACTTTGGTAAATAAATTATTAGAAGACTTACCACACTATTTGAGCTGAAAATCTCTGTAGTGATTCTTTTAAGTTATCACCAGGTACCATTGATGATCAATATTTAACAAAGTTTTACACCTGCACCATGTGAATAAATTATGAAAAGGGGTCTGTCTTGATTAAAAAAATGAATGAAGCAACCAATATGATGGTCAAACCGTTTTAATATTTATGAAGTAGAATTAAGCACCATTTAACTTGTCTGTGTTCAGAACCTAATTGAACTTTAATTCACACAGCATCCCTACAAACATAAACACAAAACAAGTGATTGAGGAGAGATGTGATTAACCTTTTTAGCGCTTGTACACTAAGGTCTAAAAATAATATACCACCAAGGCAACATGTACTAAAACATTAATTTGCAGATTACCATTCCTCACTTTCGTAACACTAAAGAATAGCAAGTGGTTCGAGAAAACAATAATATGTCCGAAGAAACACACAAAACTCACGGGGAAAAGATTCAGAGGTGAATGGTGATATCTGGAGTCAGAAAACATCAATTATTCAATTGCAATTCAACATTTGAACCATTGTCGATTCCTCTTCCAAACGCTTTGATTTTGCTGCCCTCATTCCTCTTTCTTGGGTGATTAGTGAACAACAATTACCCTCTTCTTTTCTCCTAAAGCCATTGTGAACATGTTAACCTGTGGACAATAGGACCTCTGCTCAGCCCAAAACCATAAAAGAAAGTTAATGAAATCTTGACAGAAAATGGGCCCCCTATTTTTTGGGGCCCCAAGCCCTAGCTTCACTCACAATCTCTAATGGGCCGGCCCTGACTTAAACATCTAATGTTATCTTACAAATAAGACTTTGTTTAAGAAGAAAAAGAGAATTTAAATAATTTATTACCTATACAACGTGCCGAAAATGGGTTCTTATTTTTTTTCTACACCAACTCCATGGTTCATACTTAAGTCGCTTTGAGGCATTTTAAAGGTTACCACCAGGTATGAGTTCTGATGAGATAAATACTAGGTTTTAATTAAATTATAAATTAATTAAATAAGCAACTTGTGTTGCTATCAGAAAGTTTTATCTTTTAGAAATTAGCATTTGACTTTTTTAAGCTTCAGTTTGTAACCCTGCCAATTATGATTCATTTTGTGAATTTTATTTTTTAACCAATCCAAAATTTTATATTATATATAATTTATGCATGTATTTAAAATTGAATGATATTTTGTATTGTACGCTACAACGAGTGATGTTAATGTTGAGGTACCGAGACAAACCCAATCGTTTATGAACGAACAACATCGTTGCCTGCATTTGGTATTATCGGAATCTGTATTGATGTTTAATTTTGTATGTTGGTATTAGACAAGCCGAACCAATAACGGACAAACTCCAGATGCATTGCATGAGGAAAATCTGGCTGCAATTTACTCGCTGCGAAAAGCGGATAGTAAAACTAGTTAAGTCTAAGAGGTATGTTTAAAGTTAACTTAGGTATAAAGGTTTTAATAAAGATAACTTTAAAAGCTATGTCTAAAAGTTATCTTACACAATCTTTTATGTTTAAATTATTTCATAAGTCACTAATCCCTTTATATAACTATGGTCAGTTAACTCTAAGAACTATGTCTAAAAGTTATTTTAGACAATCTTTTATGTTTAAATTATGACTAGATAAATCACTAATTCCTTTATATAACTATGGTTAAAGTATCCAAAACCAAAAATGTCTACAAAGCTTCACGTTAGAGCTCTATGAAAGATCTTTTGATCTCCAACCCATTATATAGATCGATCAGGAACTCTTCTCTCCTCCAAACTAACCGTAAGCCCTTTACTTTACTTCCTCTCTAACAAAATCTGTCTTCGCCTTTACGGTGGTTTGTATCCTTGAACCATAGACTATCCCTCTCATTGTCACGTCCGCATAACTCATCGTCAAATACTCCAACTCGCCTCCACCTAAGTGTCTGTCGAGATTCTTAAACATTGACTGCGGATGCTTAGATTTTTATATTTTGATCACCACAAACAACCCCTTATGTAAAAGTAAAATAGTTTTTCTAAGGAAATAGTAGAATTATTACTATGCAATGTGCAAAAAATGGGTCTTGATTATCTATCATCTATTAATCTATTAATTATATATAAAGAATTAACAAATGTACCTCCTAAGGTTCAGTTTTTTTATTATGAAAGGGGTAACTCACACATATTATATTTCTACTTATAAATCTACATCTTTTATCCATAAATAAAACTTAAACTCTCATAAACCTTCATAGATCTCGATTAATGAGCTTGACAGGCCAGTCTTGAAGGATTGGCAGATGTATTCCTTCTATCTAAGAAGTAAAGAGTTTAAATCTTGTAAAATGTATAAATAGTTGATAGAAGTATATAAAAACAGATAAAGAATTATAAACTCGACGTGTCACTTTACGGTAAGAGTTGGGTTGTAAAACACTTGGAACTAAAAATGGTTTCTAGATTGTTCAGGCAGGTGTGCAATAGATCCAAAGACAATGGTGTGTGGCAGCTTTTTAGGGCACTAAGGTTCACCCCTACGGTGTGGTCCTAAGTAGCCGATGTGTGTGGATTCTAAAGCAACAATCGGACAGTTAATTAAATTTAATTAATTCATTTCGAGATTTTCATTTGAGCTTAACTTTAGGAATCATATATGTTGTTTGCTTGTATATGAAATGACAAAACAATATGCAATAATGTTTCTTTATATTATTTTCAAGATTTACACATCATAATCAAGATACTTTATGTTTAATAATGAAGCTAGACAACTCTAGAAAAGTTTTGGTGTGAGACTTTGTGATCGGTGGTGTGAATCCAAGGATCGTCGACAGGAATTATCAGTGAGAATTGATTTCAAGTCAACGTTAGCGGAATTAACGTTGATTTGGTTTAATTGTATTTGAACAACATTCAATGTTAATAAAATATCAAGAACACACGACACAAAACACAATTAAAGATTAATTAATGTTTTATTATAATGTATTGAAGATTACAAAAGAATGAAACAATGAATGCTATGATGTTTGTATATGTTATGATGATCGAAAGACTTTTGATGATTGCTGTAATGCTGTTGCTGTTCTCAATCAATCAATCGTCAGTTTTCAATCGTGCTTGAATCGAAACCTAGGATCCATATTTATAGACAGATGTTTCAGTTATAGGAAACACCGGATCTCTTGGGATTTGATTTGTTTCTGATAAGGAATCAACGGATTTCTCGGGATTTGTATAACCGCCTTGTTGACTTGTTGACTTGTTGACTTGTACCACTTGGATAACACAAGTGTTTGGTCTCCGCAGGGATATTGTCTTTAGTAGTAATTTCGTTCTTCCGTAGATATTGTTCTTCCGAAGGTAACTTGTTCTTCTGAAGGTTATGTTCTGAAATCTTGTTCTTCCGAAGGTAATGTTCTTCTGGTCTTGTTGTTCATCCGCAGATGATCTTCGGATGTATTGTTACTTGTAAGATATACATCTACGGAAGACTAATTTGTTCATCCGTAGATGTTTCTTACACTTGGTCAATTTCAAAATTGATCAAGTATTATGTTTGTACCTGCAACCATACATACATCAACACATATATAAATGGGTTAACCTATATATTTAATGCATACATAATAATGAATTACAAAGGTTCATTACAAATATTGATTCAAGTACTAAGCCTATACAAAATGACTAGATCTACAGATTCTAGACCTAACAGGTGGAAATCAGATTATACTAGTAATAAGCTTCATATGTTGTGATGGGAGCGTAAAACCGTGCCAAGTAAATCAATATCACACCGCCGCTAGCGGTCAGCAATACCGGAAAAGCTCGTATGTAAAAGAAAAGAAATAAAAAGGAAAAAATAGAACTGAGTGAAGAGTAGACATAAAACGTTGAATCATGCACGCCCATTGCGGCGTTTTAATGTGCAAATATAAGGCCGAAAGGTAAAACACGATGCGGTTAAACATTGAACAACATACGAATGTTGAGGCATGTTAACTTGAAAAATTTAGATCAAAACGTAAAATGAAAATTTTATAAAAAATGAAAAGTATATGAGACCAAAGTTGAAAGTAATTAGTTATGGGATTAAACGTAAAAGATGAAAACTATTTGGGTTAAAAGTAGAAAATAATACAAAAGTAAAATACAACCTATAAAGCATGAGGTAAAAACCATAATATATAATCAAGTTGCAAATTAGGGAAAAGTTTACTATACAAATTGTTGATTTTATACAAAGTGTAGTAAGTAATCTCAACCTTTGATTTAGAGTTTTAATAGTTCAGATTAGAGATAAGAGTAATCACGCAAGGAATGCACTAGATGTGTAAATTTGAAAATAGCTTACAATAGAATTTTTTTTAATACCTCTATTTTTTTAAATGCATATTAATTTTATACAAATTAATTTTTTTTAAATTACACTATAAAATCGAACATTTTATTCTCTTTAATATGAGTATAGTTTTGCTATAATTAATTTTAAATCAACATTTTTTTAAAACGTGAATGTGTTGTGCATATAACTTGCGTGATTATAATTGTGTAATTATGAATATAACTTGCGTGATTATTATTGCCTAATTATGAATAAAACTTGTGTAGTTATCATATAACTTGCTTAGTTATCATATAACTTGCGTAATTATAGTTATGACTTGCGTAATTGTTATTTATTACATGAATAATTATAACTTGCGTAATTATAATTATAACTTGCGTAATTATAATTATAATTTGCGTGATTATAAATATAACTTGCGTAATTATCCACCTTATATACGTAACTGTGTCGCGAACGAAATCATCCCTCACCCAAAAGACACATGTCACACCATGATGACTTCGTACGATTCACACGTTTTTTACACTTTGTATAGTAACATTCCCCTACAAATTAGTAACATATAATGTTCAAAGTTAGAAATGGTTAGCTCTTACTAGAGGTGCACAAAATCAAATTTGAAAAAAAAAAGTCAAAATCAGTTTGAGTTAAAACCAGTTCAGTTTGTTTTTAGATTGTTGACCATGCTTTATTGGTTTTTAACAAGCATGTTTCCGGTTTGAGCAATTTTTGATACATTCGGTGTCGGTTTCGAACCGGTGTAACTACTAAATATATAAACTGGTTACGTAACCTATAGTTTTTATTGATTCTAGTCCACTTCATATAGTACTCGTTCGGTTCAAGTTCAGATAGACGGTTTTGGTTTCAGAGTTGTTTTTTCCTACCTCCAACTCCGAGGATACATTGTAATGGAATTTGTTCATAACAATATATTAAACTATTTATATGTTTAATTGAGAAAACTTTAAATCTTTTACCTTAGGTCAAAGATGGTCGTGGTTCAGCTGATATTTAATAGCCAATGGATACGGCGTGGATATGCAACTCATGTTCACTTACGCACTGTTTACAACATATTAGGGCTAACTTTTGTTTCATGGTTCTAAACAGAGATCTAGGACGAAGACTCATAAAGTATCAACCGAGAGCGTAAGCCTGTGGTCTCAACCCCTTTGGCCAGACATATCTTATTTCGATTAGTAATGCGTTGTCACTCCATTTGACGGTAAGTTGAATTGAAAAACGGTCAATCTTCAAAAGAATTTTACTTAAAAATCACTCGAATACAAGGACGTATTCAAAACATTCTTGGAAATATTTAGCGTGATTGTGTAGAATTGGATAGGTGTAATCGTAAGTAAATTCTGTTATTTTATATTTATAGATATAAAAACAAATTATGTAACAATAACAGAGAAGATGGTCAATATTATCAAAGGGATATGAAAATTACAAATTAGCTACTATTTCCTCCCGTAAAAAAAATCAACTTATTACTTTATACTACAAATTTTCTATAACTCTGATAATTATATATATAACTAAGTGGATGATGACAAATTCGATTTCATTAAAATTGACGTTTTTTTAAAATTTTATATGGATTTTCCTTCTACTTTCTAAAGCAAACTCAGATACTCACTAAACCTACTCGTTAATCCACCTATGTGCATCATGCCCACATGTGATCGAAGGACAAATTCAACGTTAATTATTTAACACCACTAGACCGTCTTTAGTAACAACTCTAATATACGGGCCAATTTTTCATCGTAATGATTTTATCGATACTACTTTGTAAATTGGACGTTACGGGCCAACGAGATAGAGCTCCGTGGTGGATTTAGTGTTGGGCTTAGTCCAATACATTTAGCCCAATCAAATAGACCATAGTCCAATTATGATGCAAATGGATCCGGCCGAAGTAGTTGTGGCCCATCATTAACTTGTGATCCAACATATAATCCATTCCAAATCGTGAGCCCAAACCCATTAGTATCATTCTATTAGTGTCATTTACATGCATTTGTTATTTGTATGTGTGTGTATAATGTAACATCGCCTTTTGTATGAGATATAATATATTTGTTATTTATAAATACAGACATCAGATCGATGAATTGTGATAATATTAAAAAATACCATAAAACAACATTAAAAAGAGGCTTGAATGGTAGAGAAGTGTATGTTGCATGTATATTTAGAATTAGATTACGGTAAGAATTTCAAGGGTAATTGTTGTAAATGTAAATCCATGACTTGTATATTAGAACCTCATGTGCACATGTATGAAATAATTTAATCTTTACACTTGTACGATTGTATGGAAAAAATGATTTTATTTTAAGTTTTCTCAAAAAAAATATATTACTTGTTTTCACCATAAAAAAGCACACAATTATTTTTGTTGCAAATCTTTTTATTTTAATAAAAATTTACTAACTTGGACACGTGACAAACATCATATTTTTCATCATTAATATTTTTCCGCTTCTCTCTCTTATTAATTATTAATTACATTAAATAGTAATAATATTATTTATTTTTTAGATTATAAATAATTTTATAATAAATTAAGAAAGAGATGTATTTACTATTATTATTTCTGAAGAAACAAACTCTTATATGATAAGAAGTTTTTTTAAACATCAAGCTTTTTTTAAAATATGTAATAATTTAATATTGATGTTTTAAAAAGATTTTTTTTATCAACCACCAATAATTAAAATAAGAGTTATAATAAGAAAAAAAAATAACATTTTCAAAATCGTTTGTTTTTTAACAAAATATTTTTAATTTAAAAAACTCAAAAAAATAAAAAATATATTAAAAAGTTGATATTATCGTTTTATTACATAGATCTTACTCATATATAATTTCAATAATATATTATCTTAATATATTGTTTTATAATAAATAAAATTATATATTATTTCATATTTTATTTATTTAACACGTGTAATATACAGTTTACTAAATCTAGAGCTTTATGTAGTAGTATAGATAGATAATACAAAACAATATTTATTATTACTTTTTTTAAAATTAATCATCTATGCTTATATGTAACACCCCAAAAAGTCAAAACGAGTCGCCGAGGATAGTGGGCTTAATTGGTGGGTATTTAATAAAAGAAGGAAAGGGCTTATGGGCTAATGAGGCTTATGGGCAAGAGACTAATTGATTAGAGGCCCATAACCAGCCATTTTACCCACCTAACCAGCCACCACCATCCTCACTTTGAACCCTAGCTCCCAAAATTCATAGAAAAAGAAAGTAGAGAGAGAAAGTAAAGAAAACTCAAGATTTGAAACTTCAAAGGTTAAGAGATTGAAGATCTGGGTGTTGGAGCATCAAGACCTAAGAAAGAAGCAACAAATCCAGGTAAGAATCGACCTCTAAACCCTTCTGTAGATCAAACCCGGATTCTAGGGTTTTGGGTTTTGAAAAGTTGCAAAGAATCGCATAAAGGTCATATTTTTACATATGACAACATATATAAAGCTTATATTTAGCCTCATGGATGATAAACTAAGAGATTGGACGTAAAAAAGTTATGATTTGGGTTAAAAACGGGCTGATTTGTAATTTTTATGCGATCTGTGAAACTGTATATGCATCCAGCGAATTTGCATATTCAATTAGCGAAACTATGAGGACTTCCTGCGAAACTATAGTTTCGTAGATAGTTTCGCAGACATGATTATCCAACGAAAGTTGGGCGAAACTGGCAGCGATACTGCCAGCGAAGGTGGCAGCGAAACTGTTGGCGAATCTAACTGCGAAATTACTGATCTTGCAGCGAAATTAGCAGCGAATTTAGGTAGAAATTAACCCCTTTAAGTGTCAGCTTATCTGCAGGCTGTGTAGAGTGATCCTAGCCTTGTAAGCTTAGTTTTGAAGTTGGTCTCGGTATCCAGGTGAGTTCTAGATCCCCTATTTATAAGTTTTTTTTCATGTTTTGGGGCTATTATGCATACTAAATTTACGTTTTTAAATGACCAAGATTTTAAGAGGTTTTAGCAGAAAGAACGCTTTTTCTATAAGTAAATGTGCTGTATAAATGTTTAAGTATAAAAATTTTTCGCGCTGACCTGGCAGCCTGGCCCCAGCCAGGGGCGTTGCCCCTTGGACCCCGCTGTCAGGGGCTGCCGCCCCCAAACCCCCGCTGTCCCGCGGAGGGTCGGTTATGTTTTATGATGATTAGTACTTGGCATGTTGTGTACTTAATAAGTTAAGTATTATATATATGAAAGAGGAAGATGATATTAATGAAAAGTGAAACTTAATGAATGTTACCTCGGGCCCGTTTAATGATAAAAAGTCTTGCAAGCACTATGATAGACTTCACT
Organism: Flaveria ramosissima; assembly: GCA_025215565.1. Lineage (NCBI taxonomy): Eukaryota > Viridiplantae > Streptophyta > Magnoliopsida > Asterales > Asteraceae > Flaveria > Flaveria ramosissima. The sequence continues at coordinate 87,643 of JACVEC010000125.1, read as the reverse complement.
TATGTGAGTCTGATGTATGATGATGGATCCGTATTCATGAGCGGGCTATGTGCCTTGCAATGTGGATCAACTGTCGGGGGTTAGCTACCATGAAAAATGTATACCGACAGGGATTGGCATTTGTTGTCGATCAACATGGAGCTCTTGCTTTGTGCAATCTCGTTAATGATGAAAGTGAAAGATAATGAAAGAATTAAAGATAATGCACATGCTTATTATGATACAAGTAATGTTATGTACTATGATGTATGCATGGTCATTATATGAAGGATAAAGTTTATATTTTCTTATATTATTTAAAACTAGAACTCACTCGAAGCTGACTTTTATGCATAATAGTAGGCAGGTAAACGCTGATGTTGGGGATGGCACCATGGAGCTACTTGGAGAGCAAAGGATGGCATTCCTGTTTATGAGATCGTTATTGTATTTTCAAACAATGCACTATGTATTTATTCTATTTAAGACAAATGTATGAGTACAATATGATTTCTAAGTTTCTAATGAATGTCTATTTAATTCTGTTGCAATGTTTTGATTATTACAAATGATTTTATGCTATGATTAACCAACTGTGAGGTTTTCCGGGAACGGAGCCTTACATTATATCTAATAATATTTAAACTCTCATTCTCTTGAATATAGAAGATACATTTTACTATTTGTCTCATTGAAATAACTAGTATTTTTTAAGCGCTACGCCGCAGTGGTCCGGTCATTTTTCTAACTCGCAAAGCCATGTTACTTTGGTTGTTCTTGAAGCTACTCATTAGAAACCATATAAGCAAAGTTTTGTGACAAACTCTAAAATAGTAAACTTTAGTAGTAATACTCTAAAAATATACGATAAAAACGTTTTTTCTCCCTCATGTTCGATCCGCAAAAAAGAAAGGACACATCCAATTTGTAGATCGAGGCAAAGGGCGTCACGGATGAGCCTCCGGTCGAAAAAGACTTTCCTTCCATATGCAAATCATTTTTCATTTTAGGTTTCAAATGTTTACATTAAAAAAATATAGAAATTTCATGGCCCAATCACATCATAACATGTGATAAAAAAAAACCCAATAAAAATATGTTGTGGACATGTTATTTTTGAGGTTCAAAAACCAAAACTACCAAAGAAGATTGGTCAAAAAGTAAAAACAAAAATATCATTTTAACATTCAGGTTCATTTACCTACAATACCTGGTTTTCTTTAGCGCATATTAGCTTAGCTGCGCTTGCAAGAATTTCTTTATAAATTCATATGAGAACAAAGACACAAGAGTTTCACATAAAACTACTATCGTAGATGATTACTTGATTAATAACAAAGAAATAAGATTATTTTGACCAGGAATCACATGAACCTATTGTTGCACATGTAAGCTACTAGACCAACTACTAAAATGGTAAGTGTCATATGCATCTTCTTTTATAGTTTGTCATCTTTATCAACCATAATTTCAAACATCATTGCATTAAAATATAAGTTGAAGTCACATCATTATTAACCTAAACAACAACATATGCAGGTAATGAAATCAACGATACAAAGAGGGCCAAACACCTTGATTAACAACATGATAAAAGAACAAAAATTTTTGTGACAGAATGGCTTTCATAATATGGCAATGAAGCCATCCTAAAAAGGTCAAACTTTATGTTACTAGCAGATTATAAAAAAAACAACTAAGTGTATCAATGCATGATCACACAATATGCTCGCTTTTAGCAACTTAACTATACTAAGGCATGGCTTTTAACTAAAGTGATAAATAGATTCATGCCGCAATTCGCTGCGGGAATAAAATTAGTTAAGATTTATAAATTATTGTCTATAGTACTTTAACTTGATGGCGTATGTGCGATGCGTCAATTTTTTTTTCATTTTTACGAGTTTATTTACTTATATAATTTTTTTAATAAAAATAAGATGATAGTGTGATGCACCGGTAGAAGTAACTTTTTCCTCACCGTCGACCCGGGTTCAGTTCTCATTGATTTCATTTCAGTTAATTTTTGATGTTATATTTTTGGTGGTTTTATTCTTAGTTTTTTTAATTATATAAATGAAAGTTGGATATTTTTTACTTTTGTTCCTTTTTTATTTATTTTAATATTCAACTAAAAGTTTCTTTAAATAAATTAAATTATTTATTGTTTTTACCCACACCAATGTTATGTTTTTTTAGATTTTTAATATCTCATTACGACATACTTATTAACTACATAATATTTACTTGTCATGTATCCATATTTTGAAACCGCCTGAGAAGCGTAAACATACACATATAATAACCCTGACGCGTATTTCTACCAGCAGGATAGCCTTCTAGCAGCATTGTGAGGGCCAGATCGAACCGACCAGTCCGACCGTGAATCGCCATGGCCACTGGTCCAATCTAGGTATAGTTCGTTTTGGAGGCATTAAACCGATCAGTTTATCCTGAATCGACAATTGAAATCGATCGAACCGGGGGGTTGGATCGGGTTTTTTTAAAATTGTCAATATTGTTTTACATATATTCATTAAAATAGTTATACTTTTATCAGGTTTTCATAACCGGTCGAACCGGTCCGACCAGTGAACCACAGGGACGTCCGGTTCACTGTCTGATCCGGTTCTGAAAACATTATGATATATGCCAAAAGGGTCTGGATATACCTACACGCAGACGTTATCTTAACACCTTAAATACGCCCTATATTGACCAGTACAATCCGTATTAGTTTGCAAAATACCAAATAAGTCCGTTTATAATGAAAATAAAATAATTTCCTCATCACCTCCTAATATTTCTTCCCCCAACAGAAATGCATCAGAAGTAAATAAGTACTTCATCTCCTTCATTCGATCTATCTGATCATTAAACCCCAACTGAAAACCCTAAAGAACAACGAAGATGGCGGATACTATCGCTGCTTTGAGATCTCTAATGTCCTCACATACTCCACCTCTCGATGCCCTAGTTGTTCCATCTGAAGATTACCATCAGGTTTAATCATATCTTCACTTGTCTTTTCGTGTACGAAACTTGATTGATCGAGAATTCCATGATTCTTGTTTGTTGTCGTTGTTTGAATTGATTATGGCAACAAGTGCATGCGTCAATAGTTGATTTGTTTTTGAGTCTTCGTGATCAGATGATTAGTTTGTGCACTTATGTAACTGTGTGTATGCTTTTGTTGGTTGATGGTATAGAGTGAGTATGTATCATCTAGAGACAAGAGGCGTGCTTTCGTATCTGGATTTACTGGAAGTGCTGGTTAGTTCTGATCTTTGATTACTACTAATTGAGTTATTTTCAACTTTTAAATCACATTGATTTTTTAAAGTTTTTCAATTGGTTTTAGCATTTGATTATCAGTCAAGATATTTGGTGCATTTTGCATTTTCTGGCTTGCAACTTTTGTGCTTACTAGTTACCAACTTATTTAGGCTTGGCACTTGTAACAAAGAATGAAGCACTGCTTTGGACGGACGGACGCTACTTTTTGCAAGCAGAACAACAACTAAGTGACCAATGGAAGCTTATGCGTATGGGAGAAGACCCATCAGTAGATGTATGGATATCCACTGTAAGTCCTGCAACTTCTTGGCTTCTAGACACCTGTAAATTCAACAACTTTGTATTTTGAACAACAGAACACCAGGAATTGAATACGTTACAGTCTTGTAGTGTTTGCCCATAACCATTTCTGTCTTTTAGCTAACGAAGTATCTGTTCTTTGAACCAGACTTTACCTGAAAATTCAGTTATCGGGATTGATTTCTGGTGTATATCAGTAGAAACTGCAAAGAAATGGAAGTCTTTGTTTGCAAAAAGGCAACAAAATTTAGTCCCCACAATCAGAAACTTGGTTGATGAAGTTTGGAAGGATCAACCGAAAGCTGAAATCAATCCTGTTCATGTACATCCTCTGAAATTTTCTGGTCGTTCAGTTTCAGACAAGTTGAAGGATTTGCGTGACAATCTCAAAAAGGAAAAAGCCTGCGGAATAATAATTACATCTCTTGATGAGGTAAGACTACAGCTTTATGTTAATTCTTATTCATCTTGAGTCATGGATGGTGATATTTTGAGCTAAACATGTTACTTTTCCTACTATTTTGTTGCTAATTACTTAGTTAACAGGTTGTTTGGTTGTTTAATGTCCGTGGGAGTGATGTGTCATATTCTCCTGTCGTTCATGCATTTGCTGTTGTAACAACAAATTCAGCTTTCTTTTATGTGGATGAAAGAAAGTTGTCTTCTGAGGTAGGTTTATATATCATATATTGCTATATTATTTTCCAGAGTACTAGATGAAAATGACTATTTTCTGCAGGTTAAATCGTTTATGGAGGAAAATAAAATCATAGTAAAAGATTACACTGCAGTGAGCTCAGATGTGGCTTTGCTTGCATCTAATCAGCTAACATCAGCAAAGGACACACCATCGAACGGTGCAAGTGAAGCAGAAGTTAATAGCCATAAGATTTGGGTTGATCCTCGTTGCTGTTATTCTTTGTATTCTATATTGAACCCTGACCAGGTCCTCCTGCAACCATCACCTTTGGCCCTTCCAAAATCTCTGAAGGTAATTTATCTAAATTTTGGCTTATCTATATTTGCTAACATAGGTTTTTTGCCTTCTAACTTCTTAGTATATATCATTTTTATTTGCGCCTATTTTGTGGGCTATAATTATGTTTGTAGGAGATTATTTGTAGCTAAACAGTATGCTTTTAATTTTAGAATCCTGTAGAGATGGAGGGGCTAAAAAATGCACATATCCGGGATGGAGCAGCTGTTGTGCAGTACTTTGCATGGCTGGATAAACAGGTATGCTCTTTAAGTCTCAAGTTAGGTTTGCTTCTTGTTATAGTTGGCCCTTGTATGATCCTTGGTCCTGATTTTTAGTCTTAGCCAATGTTTGGCTTGGTTATGGCTATGGGTCTAGTATATGTAAGCCCATAGTCTTTTTTGTTCTGCTTTAGTGTTACCCTCTCTTGGGGTATGTCAGTATGTCATGGGGATGCCCACAGTCGGCCTCTTTTTTTTTCTTTTCATTTTCTCATTAATAAAGTTGTCAGGGTGTGTGCTCTCAACCTAAAAACAATTATATGATGCAAGTCGTAAGGGAATGTATAAAATTATCCCCCTTTTATTTTCAGTTTTAAATTTATCTGTCTTTATACAAATGTGCAGATGCAGGAAATCTATGGTGCCTCAGGTTACTTCAAGGAATCAGAAAGCCAAAATTCTAAAAGACAATTGTAAGTTTTTGTTGTTAAATGTAAACAGAGTTGCTGTGTGTAGTCTGCTGAAAGTTCATGTATTGAGTTACCTAAGTTTTAAAAAAACTCTTTATGTTTTTTTTCTTCTTTTGAATAGAACTTGCTTGTTGATGATGTGCAGGGAAGATGCAAAACTAACAGAAGTATCTGTAAGTGATAAGCTAGAGGAGTTCCGTGCAGCGAAAGAGGTATTATAATTTGTTAAAATTCTCAAGCTTTTTTAAGTTTTTGTGGTTGTTTGAACTGATATTATTATCTGATTTATTAAAATTTTATTTTTTAATACTCTTGTATTGTATATATGTAGAATTTCAGAGGGTTGAGCTTTCCAACTATCTCATCAGTTGGTCCAAATGGGGCTATTATTCATTATGGACCCGAAGCTGAAACATGCGCTGAACTTGATCCAAATAACATGTATCTTTGTGATTCTGGTGCTCAGGTCTTCTCACCACTTCCATCCAATCTTTATTTATTAATTATTGTATGTTTGTTTTAATCAACTCACCCATTTTATGTTTATGGTGTTATTCTTTAAAGTATCTGGATGGGACAACGGATATAACTCGGACTGTTCATTTCGGAAAGCCTTCTGAACATGAAAAGAGATGTTATACTGCGGTACATTGGGCTTACCTTTTTTTTTTACTGTTTTGATTATTATTATTTAATAATCATTATTTTACCTTCATAATTCATTGAGGATGTTGATTACTTTTGTTTCAAGCAGGTTCTTAAAGGTCATATTGCTTTGGGTAATGCACGTTTTCCCAATGGAACCACAGGTCATGCTCTAGATGTTCTTGCTCGGGTTCCCTTATGGTCATATGGTCTTGATTACAGACACGGAACGGGTCATGGTATAGGCTCTTACTTAAATGTGCATGAAGGTAATTTTTAAATCACCTTATCTATGTCTACATATATACATATTATCCTACTCAAAGTTTAAATGTTAAACATAATTCCGTCAATATTCAATCCCATATATGCTCAATGAACAGGACCACATTCAATTAGTTTCAGACCCGGTTTAAATGTGCCACTGCAAGCTTCAATGACTGTAACCGATGGTTCGTATTGCATCTTGGCTTCCTTTATCATGTGGTTTATTGCTGTTGAGATCTTACTATGCGTTTCCTTTATTTAGAACCGGGTTACTACGAAGATGGCAAGTTCGGTATACGACTGGAAAATGTTCTTATAATCAAGGAGGCAGCAACACAGTTTAACTTTGCTAACAAAGGTTACCTGGAATTCGAGCACATAACATGGGTAGGTTTGCTTAATCTTGTATTGTTTTTTCTTCTAATTACATTTTCTTTTCATCTAAAAGAATTATTTAATAACGCTATTCAGTGGTGCATTGATATGCTTTAGGGGTATAAACATGTCAAATCAAGCATTCAAGCCTGAGCTCGCCTAAGCTCGAGCTGGGCTCGTTTAAGTTAGGAGAACTTGAACTCAGCTCGTTTGTAATTTTTGGAGCCTGCTAGGCTCATTTGTTATTTAAAAGATTAATCCTCTAATTATTTAATTTATATGTCTATATCTCCAATAATTATCATATATATAAACATAGTATATATGATTTAGTAATTTAAACATAATTATATGCAATTATACATAAAAATGACCATCTTTACTTAAATAATAAACTCGTTTAGGATCATGGGTATGTTAACCTCCGTATATCTGGCTCAAACTTGTTTATTAAATAAGCTCTACTTTAGGTTGGAGGTCGTTTAAGCTTGGCTCAACTCGAGCTTTTAGCGGGCCAACTTCGTGTACCTCAAGAACGGTTGGGCTTGTTCACACCACTAATGCTCGTTTTATATGTACCACAGGCACCATATCAGACAAAGTTGATTGATGTGAGCCTTCTGCTGCCTGAAGAAATAAAATGGGTGAACAACTATCATTCGAAATGTAGAGATATTCTGGCACCATACCTCAATGAATCCGAGAAGGCCTGGCTGAACCAAGCTACTGAGCCCATTGCTGCCAAATAAGTGATAACACTTGTCCGTAGTATATTAGAATGTTCAATAATTTGTTAATTTGAAACTGGCATTTACATCATCAAAGATGTGAATGGTATGGATTATGTACTTCTGATATGACGAATATAATCATGTTTTTGGGTTAGTGTAACAAGTTTAATACTTGTTTGTGTTTTTGGTTCACTTGTCTAGCTTGTTTGTTAAACCGGCCTTGGTCAGGTTCTACTAAAAATAAATGGCTCAATGTTTGAAATTAGAATCACAAAATATAAAAGAAAATACAATGTGTTCAACATGCCATTTTTTTAAAAACTTTATTATGATCCGTCAATCGGTCGACGACTTGGTTACAATTTATTACACCAGTCGATTCACGACCTACCAACACATTTGACTTGCCTTCTTGTTTTGATAGACGTGTTTAAAGGGTCAGGGTTACATGTTTTAAAGTGTTTGGGTTAGAGTTGATTGATGTCTTTATCATGAATGCACATATATAATGTATATAGGTTTATAATATTAACTTGTCGAACGGAACCTGACAACCTAACAATTACTGTCAGCAACATTCATATATTGGAGTGTGATATCAGTTGTATGGTATGAAAAGGCTTAAAAGTACGAATATGAACATGTTTCGATACTCAACTTAGATCTTTGGTTGTGCAGGATCGGGTTTTGTCACTTAACACTTGTTTTCTCTCAAACTCACTTATAATTGTCACTCAAACAAGATGAAGCAACGTCTTTGGCAAGAGTTGATAGTAATATAATAAGTAACAACAAGCAGAAATATTTTCAAGGCACTTGTATATATTATTTCTCAACTCAAGATTACAAGACACTTACAAGCATACAACAAGAGTTACAATGAGAAACTATATATACTAGATCCTACAGCCGGTTATACTTGATACCAGCTGGAAACCTAAGACTAAAGCATATACTACAATGCTATAGTTAAGGTATCTTAGATAAAGTATTATCTAAGATATGGTAGTCATGACATGTCCATGACTTACCTTTTGTCACCAACTAAAGATGGCAACTGTACTTAACATGAAAAGGTAAACAGTAGATTAAAGTATGGTCAACTACATGGCTTTTGAGAAAACGCCATGCAGTATCTCAGAGATTTGCAGCGGACTGTCAGACAGACCATACTTATGTCTACTGGATAATAGAAGTGTTCTTCCGAAGGTTAACTGGCTTCGGAAGAACAAGTTCTTTAAGCCACTTATACTTCGGAAGATGCTTCTATGCTTCCGAGGCTTTAAGGACTTCTTTATTCTTCGGAAGTTGACTTCAGAACTTTGTCTTCAAGTCTTGAACCTTCGGAAGTAGCTTCTTTACCTTCGGAAGTTGGAGTTCTCCTTCGGAAGTGTATTTTACACTTAGACTTCGGAAGAACTCTTTCTTCCTTCGGAAGTCCCACACTTGGCTTCGGAAGTCTTTGCATGTAGTACTCAAAATCTTCTAAGTGTTATTGTTTTGGTTGCAACAGCCTCTTATGATCCAACAAACTCCCCCTAGGCTGATGCTACCAAAACTTCACTTATCTCTACTTCTCAAAGTTTTCAGCACCAGGGATAGAAGATATTTGTCTGTCTCTCTGTTCTTCCCGGAAGTGGTGCTGAGAAGCTTGTACAAGTCATTCGTGGATAGGAGATCCAGTCTATCACTTTGAATGACGTGTACCCTTTGTTGTGACCCCCTGAAGAGAGTTAGTTGACGGGAGTTGTAGTCATACTCCCATCTAACTATGGACTCAAGTTCAGGACCTTCAACCATTTGAAGAAAGGCTTTGCCTTTGGTTGCTGATCCTTTCCTTTGCTCCTCCTCTCTCAGTTTTGACTCCTCTTCGACCTTGCTTCTTGCAGTGAGCTCGGCCATGTGAAGGCTGCCTAGATGATTTCTGATGTGAGCAGCTACTTCGGAGTTTGAGGGGTTGGAGAATGGTTTCTCTGCTAACTCAGCAATATCGAATCTGCTTAAGTGTAGCAGAGATGAGGCATTCAGCCTGTTAATCTCACCATTCTCTCTCTCAACAACAAAGTTGTGAGAAGAGTCTTCGAACCTCCACTGGACTATCTTCTTTCTGGGTACAAGAGATTGTCTTGGTACCCTATCTCCTTTCTTTGTGTCCAGCAGAGTCACCAGCCTTCTCCTCAGCTTCTTTTCTTCCTCATTCAATGTATCTGAATTGAGGCCAAGAGTCTTGCGGCTTGGTCCAAAGTTCCTCTTGGTAGATCAAGAAACTCATCTCTTGTGAGGGAACTTGAGGATCCATCAACATAAGTCAGGTTGATTGTATCCTCCTCACAAGAGATGTCGCTCAGAGTAGTGCAGTTGATGAGCTTGGTTTTGATCTCCTTGAATTCCTCCATTGAGAGATGTTTAGAAGGCTGAGGGGATGGTTTGATTGGTTGTTGGGTAGGTTTAGGAGGTTGGGTTCTGGGTAAGGCTTTAGGTTGGATGATGGGTAGTTTAGGTGGTTGAGGTGAGGGAGTTGGTAGATGGGAAGGTGTAGGTTCAGGGGTGAAAGGTTCAGGTTCAGTTTTGATTGGGAAGGGAAAGGGTATTGGTTCAGGTTGATGTTGGGTTTGGATATTTGGCTGAGAGGTGGCTTTGAAGGTCATCCCCTGTCCCCTTCTATACATCTCCTTTCTTCTCCCTGCACGAATGTCAGCCTTGATGTCACTGACATGTCGTTGCAGGGTCTTTCAGACATTGGACCCACTTGCCTGCCAGAGAAGCCGTGAGCTTTAAGATAGTTCTTCATCCAAGCTTTGTCACCTATCTTCTTGGCGGCAGACAGTCCAGCCTTCTTCTTTTCTTCTTCTTCACTACCAGCTTCTCCCTTGCAGCTCTCTTTCTCTCCTTCTCCATTTGATCTTGCTCTTTGTTAAAGAGCCACAAGATCGTGTCATTGTTGTGTGGAGATAACTCATCTTGAGAGAATCCTCTGGAGAGTAGGAAAGTGATCCTTTCTCTCCTGAGCTGCAGATCAGCTTCTCTCTCTTTTCTCAGCCTTTCTTCTTCTAAGGCCAACCTTGCAGCTTCTTCTTTTTGCTGTTTTTGCAGCAAGGTTGCCTTTTCTAGCTCTATCAGCTCCTCTAATGGTAGCAGGAGTACATCTTCCGAGGCAGCCCCTAGACTGACTAGTCTATCAATTACCTCCACCCTTCTTCTATTGTTGATTGCCTCTTGGTTGGCTGCAGCTGCTTTTGAACTTGCAGCTAACAGTTTCCCAGTTGGCAGTCTTCCTTTTCTTTTGAAGCCATCTTCCTTTTACCTTTAATGTCTTCGGAAGTGCTAGACTTTGGTGGTTCTTGGGTAGAAGACTCAGGTTGGGTGGTGGAGGTAGGAGCTGAGGTCAATGCAGATGTAATGGCTAGTGGTTGGCTGAGAAAATCCTCCCTATTAACCTCAGATGCAAGTTCCAGAATTGCATCTGTGACTATTAGATCATCGGAAAGAGAGAACAGTCCTTCCGCAGCAGCAATTTCAGCTTCGGAAGTTTGAGTTGGTTCTTCCGAGGCTTCAAATTGTGCTTCGGAAGCCTGTGAAAACACACCTTCTGTCCCAACTATTTCAGTTGCTGGGCCATCAGTCCTAGTTTCCCCTTCGAAATCAATCTCAGGTTCCACTTGGGCCTTAGGTTGACCAACTTCCTCAACAGTGGTAGGAGGTGCATTCAACCTTTGAAGCTCTTGAGCTCCAAAGTATATCACAGACATATCTGGACTGGGTTGATCAATGAGGGACTCTAAAAGGAACTTGTTGAAGATCCTATTTAGATCCTGAAGCATCCTTTGATCCACTTGAATCACAACTGGAGGAGGCTCAGGGAAGATGGTGGTTTGTTGTTTTGAGCTCAAAGAAGTGAGAGCTTGACTGGTGGAATCCTGTCTTTGACTTAGTTCCTCAACATTCTCCCCCTTTTTGGTAGCATCATCTTGAGAGGTAGATGAGCTAGAGGAAGAGGTCAAGGAGACTTGAATGGGTACATGCCTAACAGATCTCTCAATCTGTTTCTCAGCTAGTTTTACCTTGAGATTTTCAATCTCAAGTTGCTGAGTGGCAGACCTATCCTCTAAAGTCTTAACCTTTGATTCAAGGTTTGAGACTTTAGAAAGTAGGTCTCTTATTGTGAGTTGCAGTCTTCCCTCATCTTCTTGGAAGAATCACGGGGAGATGAGGTAACATACCTAGTATGTTCATCCTCACCACCAGATGTGGTTTCTTGGCACCCTGGTTTCCCTTGCACAATGATGTCTCTTTCAGAGGCATCATAGGGCATGGTTGCCGTAGATTCAGTCTGACTATTGTTACCACTGTCCTGAGGATCCAATGAGGCTCCTTCAGTAGTGGCAGCTGAATCTACATGAGTCCCCTCCACATCAGTGGGACTCACCTCAGTTGGGCTTTGCTGGTGTGGGCTAGAAACAAGAGGTTTCTCTAGGCTCTGTTGATCCTTAATGGGGTGTTGTGGATCAACTTCATTGCCTTGGAGAGACATAGTCTCTTCACCAGCTCCGGTCAATAGGTCAGTAAAAGAGAAGGAATGAAGACCTAAAGACCCGGGACTTTGATCAATGTCAAAAGGCATTGAACTGTCCCTTGGTGGCTGCTCAGGGGAGTAGAGACTCACCCTGAGGGCTATCAGCTGGGGTTATGGGCTCATGGGTCTGAGACTGAGGAGACTCAAGACCCATATTGAGGTCAATAGTGAAGGATTGGGGGACCTCTGGCTGAGTGGGAGCCCCTTGTTCCACTCTAGCCTTTTTGGTTTGAAGAGGAGGGGCTTGTTCAATCAGAGTAGATTGAACAAGGGTTCGTTTGGTTCGTCTCTGATAGGTGACTTTTATTGGTGGAGAAGGTAGATTTGGAATGGTGAGGGTTGTTGCTGGTGTGGGTTCATCACCTGTGGGGATAACAGGGATGTCACCAGGAGCCATTGGCTCAATCATACCTGGAAGTAGTGCGGTATCCCTTCCAGTGTAGTTGGTAGACACTCTCTTCAGTACTTTGAAGATAGTCGGCCTCATCTGAGGAGCAGATAGAGCAGCTGAACAGACAAGCTTACTCTGATCTAGCTCGCAGTTGATTATGTGCTGTAGAAATCTGGGATACATAAAGAATGTGTCCCTTTGCAGATTTCCATGAGATTAGTCAGCACAAACCTGGAGTAGTTGAAGCGCAAGCCTTGTACCAACCCATGAACTAGGCACCCGAGTTCATAGGGAATTTGATCCCATCCCCCTGATTTGTTAGATAAGCAGTGGAGAACCACATGTAGCAGGAACTTCCACTTGTAGGAGAAGTTGAATTTGTAGACTGTAGACCTGCTTACATCTCCACCGTATCCCATTTGGAGATAAGAGTTATCTAACTCAGACTTGGGGAATTCCGTCGGTGCGCCTTCATCATGGAGCTCAAGATGCTCCCTGATGATTTGTTCAGTAACGACCAACTCTTGGCCACATACACTTGACCTGATAGCACGAACCCCATTTAGGGTTTCAACCCGACTATTTGCCCAGAATTCGGACATTTGGTTGGTGTAAATGGTAGGGTTTACAGTCAGTGCTGTGTAATATGAAGATTGGGCTAAGAAAGAGATAATATCAGAGAAGTCAGCATCCCTTGAGGAGTCAAGGAGTGCGACTTGGTTGTGCTGAGGGTTTAGAGCCATTTAGAAAGGTAGCAGAGGAAAAGTTCTTGAGAGAGAGGTAAATTGGTGAAGAAGAAAGCTTTTAGGGCAGTGAATTTGGTAAAAAGAGTGTAAGTGATTAACCGGAAGTATTTAAATGGGTGAAATGGCGGTTTAAAGGGTGGTTTGGATAAGATGATGTGAGGGTTCAGAGGATGATGTGACAGGGGCGGTAAGGTTAAGCCATTTAAATAATCCGACATCATTAACAAAATCTTTACTTTTTACAGAGTGGGGCCCAAAAGATTTCCGTTACACAGTAAAATCCTTCTTCCGAGTATAAGGTATTTCCGAAGGTAAAGTTCTTCCGAAGGCAAATGTATTTCCGAAGGTAAATAAATTGCTTCCGAAGATACATGTTGCTTTCAAGTGGAAAGTATTAAGTGCTTCGGAAGTAGATCTGAGATTTCCTCAATCGCTTCTTCCGAGACTTAGTATACTTCCGAGAAGAAAATTATCCTATGAGAAATTTGCTTCGGAAGTTATGCTAGATATCTTCCGAAGGCAAGTTTCTCTTCGAAAAACTTATACTTAGTTAAATAAGAAAGGATCTTTTGTAACAGGGCTTAGATTGTATTGACATAAGACTTTACATATTGAAAAGGTTTTCAAATGAGATTGACTAGTCAATGTTTATCATCCCAATAGCTGTAATAAGATATTTAAATCTTTGTTCATCAAATGCTTTGGTGAACAGATCAGCATATTGTTCATTTGAATTGACTTTGACTAGTTTGATAAGATTTTTCTCATGAATATCTCTAATGAAATGATACCTGATGTCAATATGCTTTGTCTTTGAGTGCTTCACTGGATTTTCTGTGATGGATATAGCACTGTTGTTGTCAATGTGGATAGGAGTGCTCATGAAGTTGAATCCATAGTCAATCATCTGGTTTTGAATCCACAGCAGCTGAGCACAGCAACTTGCAGCAGCAATGTATTCAGCTTCAGCAGTTGATGTAGAGACACAGGATTGCTTTTTGCATTGCCATGAGATGATCCTTCCACCAAGAAATTGACATCCTCCTGATGTTGATTTCTTGTTGATGTTGCAGCCACCATAATCACTATCAGAGTATCCATAGAGATTAAAATCACTATTTCTTGGATACCAGAGACCTAACTTAGGTGCTCCTTTGAGGTATCTGAGGATTCTCTTGACAGCAATTAGGTGAGACACCTTTGGAGCAGCCTGATATCTTGCACAAATGCAAGTTGCAAACATGATATCAGGTCTACTTGCTGTAAGATACATCAGAGAACCAATGATTGCTCTATACTGATGTTGATCAGTATCCTCCCCCTCAGAGTCAGGGCATAAATCATGGTTTCTGGGTATGGGTGTCTTTGCTGCTTTACAATCCTTCATATCAAATCTCTCTAAGATGTCATTGACATACTTAGATTGATTGATGAAAAACCCTTCCTTCAGTTGCTTTACCTGAATTCCAAGGAAAAAGTCCATTTTTCCCATAGAACTCATTTCGAACTTCTTCTTCATAATGCTCTCAAAGTCTTTGCACATTTGGTCATTTGAAGAACCAAATATGATGTCATCGACATAGACTTGAACTAGCAAAATGTCTTTCCCAGACTTTCTGATAAAGAGAGTCTTGTCAATGGTTCCTCTAGTGTAGCCGTTCTTCAGAGAAATTGAGACAATGTCTCATACCACAGCCTAGGTGCTTGGTGCAGCCCATATAGAGCTTTATCCAACTTGCACACATAGTTTGGATGCTGTGGGTCTTCAAATCCTGGAGGCTGGCATACATAGACTTCCCTATCTATATCCCCATATAGAAAGGCACACTTGACATCAAGCTGGTAGACAGTGAAATTCTTGGATGCAGCATAAGCAAGGAAGATCCTAACTGCCTCAAGTCTTGCAACAGGTGCAAAGACATCAGTATAATCAATTCCTTCCTCTTGAGTGTATCCTTGAACCACTAGTCTTGCTTTGTTCTTGATAATCAAGCCTCTGTCATCTCTTTTATTTCTGAAAACCCACTTGGTGCCTATAGGTACTTGACCAGATGGTAGCGGACATAGGTTCCAAACCTTCTGTCTTTTGAATTGAAGCAGCTCCTCTTGCATTGATTCAACCCAGCTACTATCCTTTAAGGCATCTTCCACCTTCTTGGGTTCCATTTGGGATAAGAAGCATGAGTACAGGCAGACATTCCCATTGTGAGTTTGTCCCCTTGTTCTCACACCCTCAGAGACTTCCCCTATGATGTTTTCAGCTGGATGAGTATTGTGAATTCTAAGTCTTGGAATCACCTCCAGCTGCAAAGATAAGTCCAAGTTGGACATATTTTGCTCTGGAGCTTGAATACTTGGTCCAGCTGCTGTTTCAATCTCATTCAATGAGGACTGATTGAATGAAAGAGAAACATCATCATTTCTTTGCTGTGAAGCATCATTAACAGTTGCCTGTTCCTTCAAAATGCTGCTTCCATCAGCTTGGTGTTGTGTAGGATCACCTGAGGAGACTTGAGATCATCAGGTGAGTCCCTTGTTGAAGTTCCACTATTTCTTGAAATGGTTATACTGTCAGATCTTTCAATAGTAGGAACTTGATTTGTTGTTCTTGGAGAACTTGGAGCAGGTCTGGGAAGCTCAAATAGTTGATCTTCATCAGAATTGCCTTGAGCACCTGTTCCAGCTGAAACATTCTCACAAGATGGTTTAGAATAGTTTGGAAACAATTCTAAATCAAAAATATGATCAGGGCCATTCCCCCTAACACAAGGAGTGTGCTCATTAACTACAATGTTGGAGGATTCCTCAAATTGTTGGTTTTTAATGTTATAAACCCTGTAAGCTTTAGAGTGGGAGGAATATCCAACAAAGATGGCATCATCTGACTTTTCAGCAAATTTTGCTAAATTGTCTTTTGTGTTAAGTATGGTACACCTGCTGCCAAAGGACCTTAGAAAGCCAATGAACGGTGGCCTCTTGTTCCATAGCTCATAAGGGGTCTTTCCATGTGGCTTTACTACAAGAACTCTGTTCTGCACATAGCATGCAGTGCTGACTGCCTCTGCCCAGAATGTTAGAGGCAGCTTTGAATCAGCTAACATAGTCCGAGCAGCCTCAATAAGTGTCCTATTTCTCCTCTCAGCAACACCATTTTGTTGAGGAGTTCTAGGAGCACTGTATTGTCTGGCAATCCCTTTTGAGTTACAGAATGAGTCAAGAACAAAGTTCTTAAACTCAGTCCCTTGATCACTTCTGATTATTTTAACCTTGTGATCAACTTGATTTTCTATTTTAAGAATAAAAGATTTTAAAGTTTCAGCAGTTTCATCTTTAGTTCTTAAAAAGAATACCCATGTAAATCTAGTAAAATCATCAACTATCACAAGGCAATATGATTTCCTTCCAATGCTCATTATACTTGTGGGACCAAATAGATCCATGTGCAATAAGTGTAATGGAGTAGTGATAGAGTTAACAACTTTGGATTTATGAGAAGACCTGTGTTGTTTCCCTTTCAGGCAAGCAACACAGTTATCTTTGCAGAAAAATTCCTTTTTAGGCAAACCATGTACCAAGTTATTTTTAGCCAATTTATTCATTGTCTTAAAATTGACATGACACATTCGTTTATGCCACAGTGTTGACTCATCACTATCAGCTTTGGAAAGAAAGCATGATACTTCTCCCATTGGGGAAGCATTGTTCATATCAAGCTTGTACATATCCCCTCTCCTGGGAGATCTAAGAAGCACCAATTCCTGAGGAATTGTCATCCCAGGTTTGAGGATGATGCACTCATGTTCTGTGAAAAGCATTTGATGCTTTTGATCACAAAACTGAGAAACACTTAACAGGTTGTGTTCAAGCTGTTTGACAAAATTAACTTTGTCAACTTTTAGTTTTCCATTGGATATACTTCCTCTGCCAGAAATATATCCTCCGGCCTCACCTCCAAACTGGACAGGACCTCCATCATAATGTTGAAATTGTTGAAGGAGAGATCTGTTTCCTGTCATGTGCCTGGAGCATCCACTATCTACTATCCAAATGTTGTTATTCTTGTCATATGGATGTCCCTGCACATAAGGTGAGAAAATTAGTTTTGATTGGAAACCCAAGCCTTTTTGGTCTTGGGTTCTTCCAATGAAAGTGACATGATTGAACCAAAGTTTATGCATGGGGGTTCAATGGATGTCTTTGAAGAAGAGGTTTGGGCTACAGCATCTTCCTTGATCTTCCATTCCATCCCTTGGTTGATCATAGAAGATGAGCTTGATGAAGCTTTTGCAGCTTGGCATTCTTCCGAAGCTTCTTTCTTTTCGGAAGAGACCTTCACCACCTTTTCTTCCGAAGCAGTCTTCTTCTGGGATGGTTTCAAGGGAACTCTTTTGTGAGTCTTTGCAGCTTTTACTTCCGAAGCCTTTTTCTTCTCGGAAGAAGAGTTTTCTTCCGAGACAAGCCTTGCTTCGGAAACAAGCTTTCCCTTTTTCAACACTTGAACCATCTGATATGGTCCAAATGTGAAACCTTCCCTGACTCCTTCTCTTTTAACATTATTTGCATAATGTGTGCTAGCAGGATTGTAATAACAATCTTTAGCCATGTGGTTTTGCAAACCACACATTATGCATGCAATGTTAATTTTCTGGGAATTGGAGGGTTGCTGTTCTTGTTCTTTTTCTCTTCATCAGCAACCTTTCCCTTTAACTTCTGATCCTTTGGTAGGACAGGAGTACTGGTATTATACTCCTTTCCTGAATCAGAAGGTCCAACCACCTGGAATCCTGCTGATATGAATACACCCTTTTGCTTTGGGTCTATCTTCAGCTTGGATTCAGCCACCTTCTTGGCAGTTTTTCTGGCTGCTTTAGCCCTGCTTCTTCTGGCTTTGGTGGTCAGAGATTGATCATCATTGGTCTGGGAGGGCTCAATTACCTGTTCCTTCCCTGTGATGGTCATGGTCTCCACAGTTGCATCACTCTTTGACTCTTTACAAGGTGGGTCAACAGATGGAACCTCTTGCTCTTCAGTACCACATCTTGGTTGTCTTACAGACTCATAAGAGTGTGGTGGAGCAATTTCATTGGTTCCCAACCCACTTTTGTTTTGATAACAAAGTTTGGAGTGAGAGGATGATGCAAGTATGGCTTGGAAGTTTTGCTCAGCAATAGCATACTTCCTGGCTTGAGCCTCAGCTGTGACAAGCTGGGCTTGAGCCTCAGTCAATTTGGATATTAAATCCTTGATTTGAGTCTTGTAGTTGGTGTGTTCATGTTTTAAAAGAGATACAGTTTTCTCTAACTCCTCAATTTTCTTTTGGTAGTCAGATTCAGCTCTCTTAAAATCAGATTTTAGCACATTTAAAGACTCAATATCGGATTTAATTTCCATATTGTAGTCCTGGTACAACTTAACCTTAGCAATGCAAGCAGGGGTACAGAGATGTTCATATACCTTATTTTCATCTGTTCCTGCCATGAGTGCTTGAGCAGGAGTCACATCTTGAACCATAAAGCTCCAGTCAACTTCTTGAGCCATAGCTGCAGTTTCAGTTGACTTCCCATTGGGCTTTGGTGTAGAAGGATGTGTGGAGGCCTGTGAGGTTCCCGGGTTGGACTTGGGAGCCTTGCATTCCCTTGCAAAGTGGCCAAGCTGGTTACAGTTGTAACACTTAGCCTTGCTTTTGTCAAACCCAAACTTGCTAGTGATTGGGTTTTGAGGGAATTGCCTTCCAGTTCTCTTAAAGAACTTCTTTGCTCTGTAGGTAAGTAGAGCCATTTGCTGGACAATGTCCACATACTCTATGTCATCTGGACTAAAGCACTCAAGATCATCAAAGCAGAACTGATGATCATTGGAGTGTCCACTCCCTGAGACAAACGCACAGCCCTCCTGAAAGGAGCTCTGCTGAGCTTGATGAGACCTTGGAGTCTCAGGGAATGTGATGTAAGGCCCAGATGAGCAAGATGGCTGCTGGGTGTATGACAGGTACTGCTGAGACTGTGGGATACCTGAGCCTTCAGCAACCATTAAAGCGTTGCTAGCAGGAAGGCTCAAGGGTCTGCTTGCTTGGTGACCCTTCTTGCTTTCCATTTCCAAACGGTATCCATCTAGGATCCCATAGAGTTCGGTCATGGTGAGAGTGTTTAAATTCTCTGTTCTCTTAATGGAGACACAGTAGAAAGTCCACTCATTGGGTAGAGCACTCATGAACTTCCTGGTAAGGTCTCTTAGTTCTTGAGTGATTCCCACAGATTGGAGGGAGGAGATAAGATCCATATACCTGAAGTATTGCTGGCTAAAAGTTTCTCCAGCAATATAGGTGAAGTTCTCGAACTGCTGCTTCAGTGAGTCCTTCTTTGAATCATTAGAGCTCGAGTACATCTGAGCAAGTGCATCAAAGAGTTCTTTGGCTGACTTGCAATGCTCAAACCCCACCATGATGGAGTTTGGGATTGCAGTCATGAGAACAGTCATAGCATTGCTGTCAATGTCGAGCCTCTTCCTATCTTCATCAGAGTAGTCTTCGACATCCTTCTCGATCATGGCACCGTTTCCACCAGCAACTTTTGGCTTGTACGGGCCATTCACGATGGACTGCCACATCTTGCTATCCTGGTATCTGATGAAGCCTTCCATTCTTCTGCTCCAGGACCTGAAGTTTTCAGGATCGATGATAGGAGCTTTGGTCATCGTTCCCATTTCTACTTCAGATTTGTTGAGGGCCATTTTGAGTGAGGTATAAGGAGGAGTGAAAAACTTGGTTGATTGGGATGGTAAGATCTTACAATCAAGAGCCTAAAAAGCTCTGATACCAATTGCAGGATCGGGTTTTGTCACTTAACACTTGTTTTCTCTCAAACTCACTTATAATTGTCACTCAAACAAGATGAAGCAACGTCTTTGGCAAGAGTTGATAGTAATATAATAAGTAACAACAAGCAGAAATATTTTCAAGGCACTTGTATATATTATTTCTCAACTCAAGATTACAAGACACTTACAAGCATACTACAAGAGTTACAATGAGAAACTATATATACTAGATCCTACAGCCGGTTATACTTGATACCAGCTGGAAACCTAAGACTAAAGCATATACTACAATGCTATAGTTAAGGTATCTTAGATAAAGTATTATCTAAGATATGGTAGTCATGACATGTCCATGACTTACCTTTTGTCACCAACTAAAGATGGCAACTGTACTTAACATGAAAAGGTAAACAGTAGATTAAAGTATGGTCAACTACATGGCTTTTGAGAAAACGACATGCAGTATCTCAGAGATTTGCAGCGGACTGTCAGACAGACCATACTTATGTCTACTGGATAATAGAAGTGTTCTTCCGAAGGTTAACTGGCTTCGGAAGAACAAGTTCTTCGAAGCCACTTATACTTCGGAAGATGCTTCTATGCTTCCGAGGCTTTAAGGACTTCTTTATTCT
The DNA here is from genome assembly GCA_025215565.1 of Flaveria ramosissima. Taxonomy (NCBI): domain Eukaryota; kingdom Viridiplantae; phylum Streptophyta; class Magnoliopsida; order Asterales; family Asteraceae; genus Flaveria; species Flaveria ramosissima. The sequence goes on along the minus strand of JACVEC010000125.1, from coordinate 67,224 downwards.
TCGGAAGTTGACTTCAGAACTTTGTCTTCAAGTCTTGAACCTTCGGAAGTAGCTTCTTTACCTTCGGAAGTTGGAGTTCTCCTTCGGAAGTGTATTTTACACTTAGACTTCGGAAGAACTCTTTCTTCCTTCGGAAGTCCCACACTTGGCTTCGGAAGTCCTTTGCATGTAGTACTCAAAATCTTCTAAGTGTTATTGTTTTGGTTGCAACAGCCTCTTATGATCCAACATAATACTTCTTATTCATATCATACTCATAACATGCAAGTCACGGGAATAATACACAATAGGAACGCAAGTAAACACAACATGAACGTACATAGCATCACATAAACATCACATACCCCATCACACATCATCATAAACATCATGCATCATCAATTCACATACACATAAACATGCACAACAAGTACAAGTCTTCATAGAACATAACCGACCCTTCGCGTGACAGCGGGGGTTTGGGGGTGGCAGCCCCTGACAGCGGGGTCCTAGGGTCAGCAGCCCCTAGTGGGTCCAAAGGGCAACGCCCCTGGCTAGGGTCGCGCTGCCTGGTCAGCGTGAAAAATTTTATTTTAACACTTTTATATAGCACATTTCTTTATAGAAAAATCGATCTTCCCGTTTAAACCTCTTAAAATCTTGGTCATCTAAAACGTATATTTAGTATGCATTTCCAGCCCCAAACAAGTTTAAAACCTTTAAAAATAGGGGATCTAGAACTCACCTGGACTCGATGAGTAGCTTCTCAGTCAAGCTTTCAAAGAAAGGGTTGCACTACACAGCTGCAGATAAGTTAACACCCAAAGGAGTTAATTTCTGCCTAATTTCGCTGCCAGATCAACAGTTTCGCTGCTAGTTTCGCTGGCATCTTCGCTGGCTGTTTCGCTACCAGTTTCGCCCAACTTTCGTTGGATAACCATATCTGCGAAACTACCAACGAAACTATAGTTTCGCTGGATGACTACATAATTTCGCTGGATTAACACCCAGTTTCGCAAAACGGGCTGAAATTATGAACCAACCAATTTTTGACCCAAAACTTCAATCTTTTACATCCAAATCCTTGGTTTATCACCCAATAAGCTATATCTAAGCTTCTTACATGTTTTCTTACACAAAAACGTGAGTTTTGGGAGATTATTTGCCACTATCAAAAACCCCAAGCCCTAGAATCCGGGTTTACATCAAAAGGAACGATTAAACGATGTTTCTTACCTGGATTCTTGGTCTTTTCTTGTTGTTTGGATGCCCACGAACACCAATCTTCAATCTCTTGATCAACCGAGCCTTTAATCACCACTTTCTCTCAACTTTCTCTCTCTACACTCTCTCTCTAGAAGTTGGGTGTTGAGTTGCAAATGAGAGTGGCTCAAGCTGATCCGCTTATATATACCGGGCGTTCCCGGGACCTAAAACTCGTCGAACACATAACCCGCGAGGTCTACTCGGTCCATACCACATTCCTCGCTTATTTTCTTCAAACAATCTCGGCTAAGCCCATTATTATTAATTGGCTCGTTTCGACTTTATTCCGGGTGTTACAAGTCCACCCCCCTTATTTAGGTTTCGTCCTCAAAACATGTTAGTCGCTAATTAGTTGAGGGTAATGCTGCCTCATCTCCTCCTCAACTTCCCAAGTGGACTCTGATCCCTTCTTGTGGTTCCATTGTACACACACCAAGGGAACCACCTTATTCCTTAGCCTCTTCTCTTTGCGATCGATGATCGCCACTGGTTGCTCCATATAATTGAGCCTTTCATCCACTTCAATATCTTCCAGTGGTACGATCATATCTTCGTCGGCTAAGCATTTTCTCAGGTGAGATACATGGAATGTCGGATGAATTACACTTAACTCACCGGGCAACTCCAACCTATAGGCCACCTTTCCTACATGAGCAATGATCCGGAAAGGCCCTATGTATCTCGGGCTCAACTTGCCCAGCTTTCTGAACCGAATGATGCCTTTCCAAGCTGAGACTTTCAACATAATCCTGTCACCCACCTGGAACTCAATCGGTCTACGTCGTTTGTCTGCGTACGACCTTTTTTTCTATCCTCAGTTGCCTTCATAAAATCTGTTGGACCAAAAGAACCAATGAGCCTGATCAGAAAAACCTCTAAGTCCCACAGACATTACAACTGCTGATGAAGATCACAACAGCTGAAGACATCAGCTGATTACAAAGGTCTGAAGACAAAGTCTGAAAGCAAAGAACTGAAGACAAAGTCTGAAAGCAAAGAACTGAAGACAAAGTCTGAAGATGAAGTGCTGAAGATAAAGACTGAAGACCAGAGTGATCAGCAGTTGTCACAACAGCTGAAGTTGTTAACTTCAATAGTTGTGATGGTTTTACTTTTCAGTACTTGTAACTTTACATTTCAGTAGTTTATTGTTTCAGTAGTTGTTAGTCAGTAGTTTCATGTAATTGTACTAAGCATTCACTGAGATGTAATCAGTTGTTGAGAACATCTCAGTAGTTTGCATATTTCAGTTGTTTTTGTAAATTCTGTTAGATGTCACTGTCAAGTGACTTCAGCAGACGTCACATTCCGCTATATAAGGGATGTTGACCTAGCTGTATTCTAACCGAAGCATTACGCGTGAATGAAAACTGAAGATCATGTTAGGTTGGACTCACTTTAGTATAGATGTTTACTTTATAATGTAATAGGACTTTTGTTAGTTTCATTTTGTATTTTGTTAAGTAATTAGCAGTTTTGGCAGTCCAGCGAAACTGTGAGCGAATCTATAGTTTCGCTCACAGTTTGCTGTTTTGGTTCACCCGGCGAACTTGTGTTCTGCTGGGCGAAACTATAGTTTCAGCATGACAGTTTCGCTAGTAGCGAAACTGTCAGCGAAACTATGACTGCTATATATACTATTGTCATTTCACTTTGTATGGTAAGTTTGCAAAACCCTAATCGTGGAATTCTGTTGCAAACTATCATTTTGAAGCAGTTACTTCATTGAAATACAATTGTGCTTATTGTTATTGAGTGAGTTTGTTCATTTGAATATCAATTATGTCTTGATTCATCATATTCACTTCTCAATTGTTTGTTATTTATGTATTTGATATTGATCAAATTATCCTATCAATTGTACTGTTCATCGATCACATGGACCAACAAAAACATTCCATTAACAGAAATATTCTCTCTATAATTGTGATTGATAGTCTTGCATATTCATTACTTTTCTTGTTTGAATTCTATCTTAATTCGTGATATTCCGCTGCATAATTCAAACCTAATTGATCCGATCCTATCAAATGGTATCAGAGCAGGTTAATCATTGATCGATCTAACAATTGATCATTGAAACTATTCTTTTGATAGCAAAGGTTGATCGAATTAGTAGTTTTGCAAGATTTGATTATAGAGATTGATTTTCTGTGCTTCCGGTTCATTAATTGTGATTCTAATTGTGTTTTCTAGGTGTGTTGTTGAGTTTTCAAACTAGACCGATTTTAATCTCTTTGGATTCAATTGAATTAGTGAAAATGACTACCTCAATGAATGATCCTCATAATACTGGCTCCTCAACTAAGCCTCCAATGCTTGTTAGGAGTGAGTATAACATATGGTAACGCCGAATGCTCCATCACCTGTCTGTTAACAGTTCAGGTTGTTGGAAGTCTGTGGTTCATGGACCATACAAGCCTATGGTGGGTAATCCTGAAACCAAAGAGATGGTTCCTAAAAAGAAGGAACAATATTCTGATGAGGATTTAAAACTGTTTGAGATTGATGATAAAGCCCATGGAATTCTGGCCATGGCATTGCCTAATGAAATCTATTCTGGGCTCATGTATCATGAAACTGCATACGATCTCTGGGTTGCTCTGAAGGAACAATTTGGAGGAAGTGATGAGGTCTTAGCAAACAATAGAGAAATCCTTGCCCAGCAATATGAGACATTCTCTCATAGGAAGGGTGAGACACTGACTCAACAGTTTGAGCGGTTTTCATGTTTAATTTCTGAGCTTAAAATGGTTCAACATGAATACACAAACAGCCAGATGAATAACAGATTCCTCAGATCCCTGCCTGAGAGATGAGATACTTACACCATTGTCTTACGCTCTAGTGCAAATCTGGATACTCTATCTCTCACCCAACTTCATGGGAAACTCTTAACATTTGAGAGAGAGATAGAACAGAAAAGGAAACTATCTTCATCTAGAAAGCTCACTGATGACTTTGTACCAGGTAATACTGCTCTGGTTGGTCATGAGTCTGAATATGCTTCATCTGAAAGTTCATATGATGAGCATATTGATTTCTCTTCACACAGTGGAAATCATGCTTTTGTTGGAGTTGAGGGAAACTCAGGCTTTAGTGTTGATAATTTGTGTTTTATGATGGATGATTTGAAAGGAATTGCTGATGATGATCTTGAAGAGATGGATATTTTGAGCCAAATGGCATTGATTAATATCAGATCTCAAAAGTTTTATAAGAGAACAGGTAGGAAATTTCCTGGTCTCTCAGGCAAAACCAAGGTTGGTTTTGACAAGAGTAAGTTGAGATGTCACAAGTGCCACAGACTTGGACATTTTGCTAGAGAGTGTAGATCATCTGGATCTAACTCATCTGCACCCTTTGTGACTTTTCCAAGTAATAATTCACAATCCAAAGGGCAACATCCTACCAGTTCTGATCATCATTCACAACATCAATCATCTCCTGCATACTTTGTCCCTCAAAGCCCCATGCCATATCCTTATCCGTGTTTTTGCATGCCTCAGTCTGGTCAAGTTTCAGTACCAATGGCTCAACAACCACATGCTCTACCTGATCCTCAGCCATCTCAAACAAATCAGCAATCTCAACCTCAATCTCATCAGAGCTTTTTCACCCCTGAGGTTGTTGACTGGAGCAGCCTACCAGATGATGTCTCTGGTTATTTTGAGCAATTTGCTGGTGCTGGTCAACATGGTGGTGACAATCCTTTTGGAAACCTTGCTTTAATGGCCCTGGAATCTACTGATGACAATCCTTCATCATCACAGGTACCACAGGTATCTTCTAAGGCTAAGGCCAAGATATGTTCTGAATCATGCATAGCTGCTTTTGTTTCTATTAGGGAAGCAAATGTAGCTTTAATTAATCAAAATCTTGACCTAGAAAAGGCAATTTCCAAAAGAAAATCTGAGTTTGAGTCTGCTTTAAAAGAAAAGGATGAAGAGATTTATAAACTTAAATGTCAAATTACTGATGAAAAGGCAAAGGTAGAGGTCCTCTAGAAAATCACAAGAATCTCAAGGAAACACTTGCAGCTACCCAAGTTGATTGTGAACGATGGGTAACATCCTGCAAGGGATTTGAAATGCTTCTCAGTAAGCAAACTGCTTCTAATGTGAAGTTTGGGATTGGGTACAATCATACCATACCTCCCACAGATTTTACTCCAAAGTTAGAAGTACAATCTGAGGTTGAGAGTCATTCCCAAACCACATCATCAGGTGTTTCATCCTCTATTGAAAATTCAAAATCTGAGGATGAAGATAGTGTGAGTATCTCAGTTAATCAAATAACTGATGATCCCACTGCTTTGAAACACTTGATCAAGAAGAGGCTGAGAAATTCAGGTGTTGTTCCACAAGGTACTCAAAGTACTGAAGGGCAAAACACAACACCTGAAGAGCATTTTAAATCAGAGGAAAACAAGCATTCCTTGACAACTGCTGAAGAATCTATCAGGATTCTAAAAATTACTGATAGAAAACCACTGAAGAAGAAATCTTCAGTTGTTGAAAATCCTTCAGTACTTCCCAAAAGTACTGAAAGGAAGAAAGTACTGAAGAACAAATCTTCAGTAGTTTCATCAACTTCAGCAGTTGATCAAGAAAAGATGAAAAGAAAACATGTGAAATATGTGGTTTGTTCAATCATCTGACTGATGAATGCTGGTATAACAAGGGTTTAAAATTCAATAAAAAGAAAATCATTAAGCAGGAAATGCATAAAATGAAAAATGAATTTCAAACCAAGTTTGTACCACAATCATCTCATTCTGATAAACCTAAGCTTTCTCAAAATGTCACTAAGGAGGAAGGGGTTTTTCAAACAACAGCTGCAAATATTCCTCAGGGAATATTGAAAACTCAGACTAAGTCTGTGTCTTTTCAAAAGAAGGGTGTAGAGAATAACAAGAACAAATCATCCACAAGTACTGATGTGTCAACTGAGTTGAAAACTCTGTCAACAAATCAGACACAACTTGTGATGATGGTTCAACATCTATTGGGGAGAGTTAACCAATTAGATGTTTCTGTGATTAAACCACTGAAAAGGATACCTAAGCCAAAATCCAAGGAATCCTTTTCAGCATCATCTACATCTTCAAAAGCTGTTAATCATGCACAACCTGTTAGTTTAACATCTGTTGATGAAAACAGACCCAAAACCAAAAAGGTTTGGGTCTCAAAGGCTAACTAATGTTTGTGATAAATGCAGGGTTCTTCATCATGCCAAAGAAGCATCTGGTATGTGGACAGTGGAGGATCCATGCACATGACAGGGAGCAGCTCTCTTCTTCATGACTATTCCCAAAGGAAGAAGGGATTTGTTTCTTTTGGAAATGATGCCAAGGGTTACATCATTGGGAAGGGTTTTGTCTCAAATGGGGAGATAAGATTTGATGATGTCAACCATGTGGAGAACCTCAAATACAATCTTTTGAGTGTCAGTCAAATGTGTGATAAAGGGCATGTTGCACTTTTCACAAGTCAAAACTGTCGGATTCTGTCTTCCACAGTTTTGCACAAGATTGACAAAATATTGGATGAGTATACTCTCCTGAAGGCCAACAGGATTGGAAGAGTATATGCTTTAGATCTATCAAAGAAAATTGATCTAAAAGGCCATCCATGTTTGTTCTCCAAAGCCTCTCCTCAAGAATCTGAACTATGGCATAGAAGGCTGGGTCATGTGAATTTCAAGAACATGAATCAGCTCATTCATCATGGTTTAGTGAGAGGCTTGCCATTAAAGGAGTTCAAGTGTGATGACACCTGCCCAGCTTGCTTAAAAGGAAAGCAACACAAAGCTTCATTCCCTTCTATAGAAGAACCTAAGTCCACTGCCTGCTTGCAATTACTGCACATGGATCTTTTTGGTCCTGTGAGAGTAATGAGCATGGCAAAGAAAAAGTACTGTCTGGTAATTGTGGATGATTACTCAAGATATGTATGGACTTTCTTCTTGCACTCCAAGGATGAGGCAGCTCAAAGTATTATCTATTTTGTGTTACATGTGGAAAAGCAGCATTCACTTCCAGTTAAGTGTGTGAGAAGTGATAATGGGACAGAGTTTAGGAATCACACTCTTGATGAATTCTATTTGTCTAAGGGAATCAAAAGACAATATAGTATTCAAAGAACTCCAGAGCAAAATGGAGTGGTGGAGAGAAAGAACAGGACCCTGATTGAAGCTGCAAGGACAATGTTGGCTGACTCTGGTTTGCCACTAACCTTTTGGGCTGAAGCTGTCAATACAGCTTGCTATGTTCAGAATAGAGTATTAGTGAATCAGAGGTTGATGAAGACTCCTTATGAGCTCTTACATCATTTGGCTCCTTTGATTTCATTTTTAGAGCTTTTGGGTGTCCATGTTATATTCTTAACACAAAGAGTATCCTTCAGAAGTTTGATTCCAAGGTGGATGCAGGGTATTTTGTTGGGTATTCATCTACTTGCAAGGCATACAGAGTTTTCAACTGCAAAAAAAAGATTGTTGAAGAAACTTTGCATGTCAAGTTTAATGAATCCCCAAAAGACAAGATTCCTCAAAACCCTGTTGAGATGTTTGACTTGGACATACTGCAATATGTTCCATATCAGCCTCCACCTGTTATGGTCTCTGAAGTTCCATCATCTCCAACTGAAGATACAAATGCAAGTTGTAGTGATCATCTGCCTGGTTCTACTACACTTGATGTTCCTGTAGCCTCAGCAGCTCCATCCACAACAAATGCTGATGAAATCTCTGAATCCTCTACTTCATTTGAACTGCCATCTCAGTCTAGGTTTCAGAGTCTACATCAACATCTGCTGCTGCTGAATCTTCTACAAACACTTGCACAGATATTATTGCATATCAAGAATTGAAGAATCATCCCATGTCCCAGATCATTGGTGACATAACTGCTGGTGTTTCAACAAGAAGTCAATTGTCCAATTTTTTCTATGCTCTCTTCATCAGTCAGCAAGAGCCAAAGAATTATCATGTTGCCTTAAGGGACAATGGATGGGTTGAAGCCATGCAGCTTGAGCTTCTTCAATTTCAAAAACAGCAAGTGTGGGAACTGGTTCCTCTACCCCAAGGTAAGTGTGCAATAGGCACTAAATGGGTGTTTAGGAATAAAACTGATGAAAAAGGCCAAATTGTCAAGAACAAGGCCAGACTGGTTGTACAGGGGTTTTCACAAGAAGAAGGTATTGATTATGATGAAACCTTTGCCCCTGTAGCCAGACTGGAGGCAATTCGATTGTTTTTAGCTTATGCTGCTTTTCATAACCTTAAAGTTTTTCAAATGGATGTCAAAAGTGCATTTTTATATGGTAAAATAAAAGAAGAAGTTTATGTGTGTCAACCACCAGGTTTTGAAGATCATAAACACCCTGATTGGGTGTATAAGCTTGATAAGGCTCTTTATGGGTTGAAACAAGCACCCAGAGCCTGGTATGAAACATTATCTAACTTTCTTCTTCAAAATAATTTCACTAGAGGCTCCATAGATAAAACTTTGTTCATAAAGAAAGCTGGCATGCATAAGCTCCTTGTTCAAATTTATGTTGATGATATTATTTTTGCATCATCTGATCCACAGTTGTGTGATGCATTCACAAAATGATGCAACAAAAGTTTGAAATGAGTGCAATGGGAGAATTACAGTTCTTTCTGGGTTTACAAATCAAACAACTGACTGATGGAACTTTCATTCATCAGTCAAAATACACAAAAGATTTGTTAACCAAGTTTGATTTACAAAACTGTAAATCCTGTTCTACTCCCATGTGCAGCAACACACAACTGGATGCTGATCAAAAAGGTAAAGCAGTTGATGAAACTCTTTACAGATGTATGATTGGTTCCTTGATGTACCTAACAGCTTCTAGACCAGATATTATGTTTGCAACTTGTGTCTGTGCTAGATTTCAGGCTGCTCCTAAGGACTCCCATATGATTGCAGTCAAGAGGATCTTTAGATATTTGCAGGGAACTAAATCACTAGGACTATGGTATTCCACTGGGCACTCTTGTAAATTGGTTGCTTTTTCTGATAGTGACTATGCAGGGTGTAAGTTAACCAGAAAATCAACTTCTGGTGGATGCCAATTTCTAGGCAACTGTTTGGTCTCTTGGCAGAGTAAGAAACAAACATCAGTTGCTACATCAACAGCTGAAGCAGAGTACATTGCAGCTGCAAGCTGTACATCTCAGGTACTTTGGCTTCAAAATCAGTTATTGGATTATGACATTACAGAGACTAAGACTCCATTATTAATGGATAGTTCTTCAGCTCTTTGTATTGTTAAGAATCCTGTCCAGCATTCTAGGACCAAACATATTGAGATCAGACATCATTTCATTAGGGATTGCTATGAAAAAGGTCTGATTGATCCAAAGTTTGTGCCTAGTGCTGATGAGCTTGCAGATATATTTACTAAGCCTTTGGATAGTGCAACTTTTCATAATCTTGTACTCAGGCTTGGTATGCTGCAACTAGAATAATTTGACAACTACTGATGCTCTTAGTTCATAAATACTGATGAGCATTAGTATACTTTTGTCAAAAATAAGTGCTGATAAGTCATTTTATCTTCAGTAGTTTTACAACTACTGAAGACTAAATTACTTAAAAGTACTGAAGTACCTTATTTGTTCGAAAATACTGATGTAGTTCAAACTACTGATGTCTTTTGTAATAAATAAGTACTGATGACCAATGAAACATCTGAAAATCAGATGATCTGATGAGTAAGTGTCAAGGTCATTGAAACAGCTGAACTTTGTGAATTGACGACAACTACTGTTTCATTTCCAAACAACTGAAGCCAAAACCAAGTCTTCAGTAGTTTTACAACTACTGATGACCAACACCAAGTCTTCAGTTGTTTACAACATCTGAAAGTTAAAACCATGTCTTCAGTTGTTTTCTAACACCTGATGACTAACACCAACACTTTCAGTTGTTTTCCCTCAGCCGTTTCATAACCTATATATACCTAACCCTAACTTCAACCTTTTCATAACCCACTTTCCAAACGTTCATCTTCCATTAATGGCGACCATGCAAATCAAACCTCGACACAACTGTGTTGCTCATCTTACCAAATCACCTTTCTGGAACAAGTTTGATGCTGCTATCGACTTGATGGTTGATTCCCAATACCGCACAGCCTTTCTCCTCAATCCAACCATCTACCCCGATACCCTGTGCCAGTTCTGGACAAACGTTACCGTTCATACTGATGAGAATGATGCCACCATCACTCTCCAGTCTTTTGTTAACCAGAAACGGGTGATCATCACTCCTGAGATCATTCGTCAAACCCTAGACCTAAATGATGCCACCTATCCCACCAAGTACCCAAAAGGCACCATTGATCTTTCTTTTGCTAATCATGGTTATGAAGGTGACCTAAGTGCTACTACCATCCTGAAGAAGCACTTCCATGATGCTGAGCGACTCATATTTCACATGATCAATGTCTGCCTGGCTCCCAAAACATCCTCTTGGGATCAAATGTCATCCAGATGGCAACAGGTATTATATTCTATCCTTGAACATCAAAATCTAAATTTTTCTGATATTATCTTTTTGGAACTTAAAGATTTGGCATTGAAACCTGTGGCAAATAGATGGATATTATATCCAAGGTTTCTTATGGCAATCATTTTAAACCAATTAAAATCTGATGGCCTTGTTGGCCTTGGAGTCCCTGCTCTGCTGGTTTTGCCAGAGGTATACTCCAGGCACAACTCAAACCCACAACTCAAAGAGGCTGCCAAACTGCTCAAACCCAAGCAGAGGGAACCCACAGCCTCCACCTCCAAATCTAAAGTCCCCTCCAAACCCAAACCAAAGAAAACCAAAAAGGCTACTCAGGGAGTTGAGTCCCCTGATGATGCCCCTGCAGCACAAACGCAGGATGAGACTACAAGCTTAATCCCCTTGTAGTTTCAATGACTCCACCAGCTGAAACCGCTCAGGTATCCTCTCAACAGGATCCTGATGCAACCAATATTGGGGAAACCACATTGCTGGAATCTATCTCACTTGAGAAGATTGCCATTGAAGAGCACCACTCTCCCCAGGTGCAAACCTTTTCACCCCCATCTCCCACTGATACCACCCCTACAAGCCCAACTGCAGTCATTGCACAAGTGCTGACTCAGCTACATTCCTCTACCCCTCCCCAGAAACCTGTTACTACTGGGAAAACCTCAACAGCTGAGGGAGAGGATCAAAATGTAGTTGATATCCAACAGCATAGGGATTATCAAGTTCAGTCTCCTAGTGTAAATGTGGAGACTAGAACATCTGGTGAGGCTACCTCTTCCCCTGTTTCAGCACATGAACAGGATGAAGCAGGTATCATCTCTAAGACCTCACCAGAGGCAACTGTCAATGAAGGACATGCTCCTGAGGCAGGAAGTCCCCAGTTCCAAGACAAAGGGGCACATGTGATCACTGATTTACACTCAGCACATGTTCATCCTGATTCACTCAGGAGGTAGCTGATTCAATTTATACTGATGATGACCTGGGCTTTTTCTTTGAAGTCTTAGCCCAAAATACTATTCTTGAGGCTGAGGTTTGTAGATTAAAAGATCTGCTTCCCATCATGCCTCAGGAATCAAGACCATCTGCCCAATAAACCCACAGATGGCAGCTTCTGTTGAAGCTTCCCCAAACACTGAGCCACTCAAATCAACCAAACCACCAGCCTCTGACTCAGGCACCATTTCTCAGGGAGAGAACCCCTCTGAGCAAATGGTTGCTGCTTTCAAATCTTCCTTACCTCTCATCACCCCCATCATCACATCTATTGTTCATAGAACCATTGATGAGAGGCTCTCCTCAGATCTTCAATCCCTTGTGACTGATGTTGTATCCAAGCACCTTTCTGACATTCAAACCCCTGAACCCAATGCAACCAAAAAGGGGGAGTCTAAGTCAATAAAGGATGATAAAAGGAAAAGAGCTTAAGAGGAAGAAGATAAGGAAGAGAATAAAGGCAAAGAGATCATCACCTACAAAAGAAAGAAAAGTATTGGTGAACAAACTGAAGATGAGAAGAGGTTAGATGAGATGATCAAAGAAGCTGATGACCAACATAGAGATCCATGGACAGGATCATTGATCAGCTCTTTAGGCAAGGTTTTGATACTGCCAAACTTGACTCAGAGATCAGGAGACTTGAGATACAAGAAATTGAGGATCGATGGGCATTTTGCAATGAAGAAGAAAGGGAGAGATTAGAGGCTTTGATTAGATTCCTCTCTAAACATTTGGGAAGACCTATCATTGAGATTAAGTCATGGTCCAGAGATAGCATCTTGGAGATAACTACCAAGATATGCTCATCTGAAAGCTTCAACAAAGGCTTAATCATTGAAGCTCTGGATGAAGCTGGTGCTGGGAAGAGAACTGATATGGCCAAGTTATCCAAAGCCACCCTCACCAACAAAATGATAGAGCAGCCCTTCAAATCTCCCTTACCAAAACAATCTTCCAAGCCAACCTCACAACCAAAACAGCCAATATCAAAACCTTCAAAACAACCAACCTCTCAACCTCCAAAACAATCAACCTCACAACCATCTAAACCAATCCCTTCACCCAAGAAACCCATCCAAGATTCCACGAGTGAAGCACCAAAAAGAAAAAGAAGGTTGCTGAGGATGGAAGAAGAAGAAGAAGAGATGAAGAAGACAATCTGCCAATATCTGCTGTTCTTGAAAAGAAGAAACTGAAGCCTAGGAGTCAATCTCAAGCAATAACTCCTGAAACTCAAAGGCAGATAGTTAAGGTCAAAATTGAAGAAGAAGAACAGCAGAAGCAGCATGATGAGCAGTTTCTTAGAATGGTTGACAAGGACTTCCCTCAGTCCTCATCCATTCAAGCTATGAAGATTCAAGCTCAAAGGCTGTACACTCTCAGGCATACTTTTCAACATCAAAAAGAGAGAGTGAGGATTTGGCCAGATCCCAGGGTAAGTTCTAGAATTCACAAGAAAAACTTACCAAGTAGATATCATGGCCAAGTAAGAAAGACTTTGAATGCTGCAATCATGTTGGCCATGGTAGTCTCACCCTGGGAAATCATTGAAGAATTCAAGAGAGCTCACACATCCAAATCAACCCCTATGTCTATTCTTGAGAACAAAATGATCAAGAAGGGGTTGTTGTATAAAAGACTTGAAGATCTTCAGAAGAGTGAACTCCAGTTGTTGCTTGAAGGCTCTCATCCAGATGAATTCGCATATAGAGAGATAACAACTGTTGAGTTGAAGAATGGGAAGACAGTGAGGTATCTGTCTGAGTACTATGGGCCTGAGTTCTTCTTTGAGGGAGAAGCAGAAGAACTCACCAAGGAGGAACAAGTTGTTCTCCTTGAGGCCTATGCAAGGGAGTCTTTCAGACTCATCAATGGGAAATAGGTTTCATGGTTGGGACAAGACTCTGTGTCCAATTTCCCCAAGACAGAGTTCCCTTCCATACTTAGCCAATCAAATGATTAGAAACCTTTTCCTGGCCTGTGCTTATTTGTTTACCTCTGAAGCTGATCAAGAGAGTACTTTTGCCAAAGAATAAGTGGGATATACAATAAAGTTAGAGGTTTTGGCTGCATTGGTTCAGGGGGAGTTTGTTGGACCAAAAGAACCAATGAGCCTGATCAGAAAAACCTCTAAGTCCCACAGACATTACAACTGCTGATGAAGATCACAACAGCTGAATACATCAGCTGATTATAAAGGTCTGAAGACAAAGTCTGAAAGCAAAGAACTGAAGACAAAGTCTGAAAGCAAAGAACTGAAGACAAAGTCTGAAGATGAAGTGCTGAAGACAAAGACTGAAGACCAAAGTGATCAGCAGTTGTCACAACAGCTGAAGTTGTTAACTTCAGTAGTTGTGATGGTTTTACTTTTTAGTACTTGTAACTTTACATTTCAGTAGTTTATTGTTTCAGTAGTTGTTAGTCAGTAGTTTCATGTAATTGTACTAAGCATTCACTGAGATGTAATCAGTTGTTGAGAACATCTCAGTAGTTTGCATATTTCAGTTGTTTTTGTAAATTCTGTTAGATGTCACTGTCAAGTGACATCAGCAGACGTCACATTCCTCTATATAAGGGATGTTGACCTAGCTGTATTCTAACCGAAGCATTACGCGTGAATGAAAACATTCCATTAACAGAAATATTCTCTCTATAATTGTGATTGATTGTCTTGCATATTCATTACTTTTCTTGCTTGAATTCTATCTTAATTCGTGATATTCCGCTGCATAATTCAAACCTAATTGATCCGATCCTATCAAAATCTTTGATCCTTTCCAGCTTCTCAGTCATAGCCTCGACCACCTTGACGCTCCCTAAATCTTTATGGCCAATATCACCCCAACAAGCGGGTGTTCTAAATCTCCTACTGTATAGCATCTTATAAGGGGGTATACCAATGTTGGCATGGTAACTGTTATTGTATGAGAATTCAGCTAATGGTTAGTGGTCATCCCAACTTCCACCAAAATCAATGACGCATGCCCGAAGCATATCTTCTAGCGTCTGAATGGTCCTTTCTGACTGACCATCTGTCTAGGGATGATAAGCCGTGCTGATATGTAACCTCGTCCCCATAGCATCGTGATATCTCTTCCAAAACTTGGATGTAAACCGGGTGTCACGATCCGACACGATAGACACCAGTACACCATGGCGACTTACAATCTTCTTGATGAATAGATCTGCAAGTCTCTCAGAGGAATACGTCTCACGGATCGGTAGGAAGTGAGCACTCTTCGTCAAACGATCAACTATCACCCATATGGCATCATACCCTTTCACGCTACGCGGTAACTTTGTGATAAAGTCCATGGTGATATGCTCCCACTTCCACTCGGGTATATCCAAAGATTGGATCTTCCCATATGACTTCTAATGCTACGCCTTCACTTGTAAGCAAGTAAGACACCTACTCATGTACTCCACTACGTCACGCTTCACATCCGGCCACCAATAATCTTTCTTCATGTCTTGACACATTTTCGTGGCACCGGGATGAATGGAGTATCGAGTCCTATGAGCTTCATCCATGATCCTCCCACGAAATCCTTATAACGAGAAATCCACATCCGTCCGAATCGGGTTCTAACACCAAGAGTGTTCTCACCCAACTCCGCGACTAAACCTCTCATCCTCTCGGAGTTAAGACGTTCTTCTTTCAATGCCTCGTCATGAAACTCCTTCAACTACGTCATCACATCGAAGGTCATAATCAGTTGATAGGCTTTCACCCGAATCGACTCGGGTCTCTCTTTTCCACTAAGGGCATCCGCCACCACGTTGGCCTTGCCCAGATGGTAATGGATCTCGCAATCATAATCCTTTATGAGCTCCAACCATCGCCTCTGCCTCATATTCAAGTCTTTCTGCTCGAAGAAGTACTTCAAGCTCTTGTGGTCCGTGAAGATTGTGCACTTCGTCTTATATAGGTAGTGCCTCCAAATCTTTAACGCAAAGACCACAGCTGCTAGCTCCAAGTCATGAGTAGGATAATCAACCTCATGAACTTTCAACTGTCGCGATGCATAGGCTATAACCTTTCCTCTCTACATTAACACACATCCCAACCCCGAGTAAGAAGCATCTAAATAAACCACCAAATATTCACTTCCATCGGGTAACGACAAAACAGGAGCTTGAGTCAACCTCGCCTTCAACTCCCCAAACGCCTTCTCTTGAACTTGACCCCATACAAACTTTACATCCTTACGGGTCAACTTAGTCAACAGAGAAGCTATCTTGGAGAAGTCTTGGATAAATCTTCTGTAATATCCCGCCAAACCCAAGAAACTACGAATCTCGGATGGCATCTTTGGGGACTTCCATTGCATCACCGCTTCCACCTTCGCCGGGTCTACCATAATCCCCTCGGGATTCACTACATGACCCAAGAATTGAACTTCACGCAGCCAGAATGCGCACTTGGAGAACTTGGCATACAACTTCTCCTTTCTTAATGTCTCCAACACTTCCCGAATGTGACCGGCATGCTCCTCTTCGCTCCTCGAGTAAATCAGGATATCCTCAATGAACACAATCACTGATTTATCCAACATCAGCCGACACACCCGATTCATCAAGTCCATAAAAGTAGCTGGTGCGTTAGTTAAACCAAAAGACATAACGAGAAACTCGTAGTGTCCATAACGCGTACGAAATGTTGTTTTAGGAATATCTTGCTCCCTCACCTTCACCTGATGATAGCCAGATCGAAGATCTATCCTCGAAAACCAACTGGCACCTTGGAGCTGATCAAACAAGTAATCACTCTTCGGAAATGGACACCGATTCTTCACCGTCAACTTATTCAATTCGTGGTAGTCGATGCACATTCTCATACTACCGTCCTTTTTCTTGACAAATAAGACCGAAGCACCCCAAGGAGAGATACTTGGCCTAATGAACCCCTTATCAAGCAACTCTTGCAATTGCTCCATCAATTTCTCCATCTCGGAGGGGGCCAATCGATACGGTGCCTTAGCTACAGGCTGGGCACCAGGTATCAAGTTGATTTGAAACTCGATCTCGCGGTCCGGTGGCACACCAGGTAAATCTTCTGGAAACAGGTCTGGGAAGTCACACACAACCGGTACATCGGACAATTGTGGTGTTGACGTATCCACATCCTTCACGTAGGCCAAGTAGGCACTACATCCACGTCTCATGCACTTTCCCGCCACAGCCATCAAAATCACCTTCGGAATCGTAGTGACTCGGTCACCATAGATCGTCACTAAACTCCCGTCAGGCGCTGTCAATCGGATCATCTTCTTGCGACACACAATGTTCGCCTTGTAGTCCGCCAACCAATCCATTCCAAGGACTACATCGAAACCGCCTAAGGTCATCACAAACAGTCTAGCAGGAAACTAATGACCTTCTAGTTCTATGTCACAACCTTCTATTAGATCAACAATCCTGGTAGACTTACCTATGGCAGTTTCTACATCGAAGGGCTTACCTAAACTTCTACTACTAACAAGCAATTTAGCACATAAAGCGGCAGAAATAAAACTCTTGCTAGCACCTGAATCAAATAACACAGAAGCTAGAGTGTGGTTTACTAGAAACATACCTGACACAATATCGGGGTCCGTCCTAGCCTCCTAACGGGTCATCGTGAAAGCTCTGGCGCTTGCCTTCTGCCCTTTGGTTCCGGTCATCTCCTTTGCTCCAGAAATCTTAGCCCTTGGCTTCTTGCAGTCTCTACTCATGTTACCCTCTCCCTCGCAGTTATAGCACCGTATCACCCCGCACTCTCTTGCCAGATGACTAGGCCTCCCACATTTGAAACAGAGGTTCGATCCCCACCTACACTCTCCTACATGCTTCTTCACGCAATTACCACAACCCTTCATCCCCACACTGGATGTGACCACACGTCGGTCATCAACCCTTCCAGCCTTGTTGTTTGGAGTGGCCCCGCCACGTCCAAACCGCTTTCCATTCCAGTTCCCGTCTCCATCACCCTTCTTGTTCACCTCAATTCCGGCCTCCTTCCTCGTCGCTCTAATCATCTCAGTCATCACAAACGGCAGAATCGTCTGCATGACCTGTTGAACTCCCTTGATGACTGCCTCTTTCCCTGCGGTCCTTAGATTAGCACTATCATCACCGCCTTCCGGGTGATGGATCTCGGGCTCTTCGAGTGCCATTGCAGTAACCCTAGCCATGCTTCTCGTGACACGCGGTCCAGCACCACGTCCATCACGGCCTCCACCTGGCGAAACCTTCGAAGATCTACCTCCAACCATCCTTTAACACGCTATAAGATCCAAACACCAACACGGTCATTCAAGGTAACAACTCAGTTTATGTCGAGTATAGTAAGTCCCTAATTACAGTGGCCAGTTGTGATTAGTCACTTACTTTACTCTTCATACTCCAAGCATTTCCTATCCTGACTACATCAGTATTTAAATCTACTAAAGGCACATAAATCACATAACATGCGCACATAATACCGGTTATCATTAAAGAAATACCTGATGGCACACAGCTACTCGGACTGGCATCCCTTCTCTTGGTCCCATTCTCAGTTTAAGTTTAGGTTTCTTTTGAAAATATTTACCCATTTCACTTAAACTTTGGCTCTGATACCAACTTGTAAGGCCCCGTTCCCGGGACGCTCACAGCTGGTCAATCATCGCACATAAAACGTAAAACATACATTCATATTTACTAAAACATTGCAGCAGAATACTTAAAAACCATTTCATATATTAATGACGGCTTTTGCAAAATAATACAATGTAGTTAACTGTTACAAAATACCATGATTTGCATTTGATCACAAAAACATCATTGTTATACAAATGGATGCCATCCCAAAAATGCCAAGTAGCTGCCCCGTGCCATCCTCGACAACAATCACCTGCCAACTGGAAAATACATAAAAGTCAGTGTTGCTGAGTGAGTTCTACTTTTATAAATAAAATACTTTATATCCTTTTACAACCGTTCTTTACTTTCGTACATGATCACACATCATACGTACACATAGATAATATCATTATTATCTTCATCATTCGTTCATTAACTTTCGTTCATTCATCGTACATCATTATCATTCACTTTCATTCATTTTCATTCGTAAACTTTCTTACTTATCTTTCGTACTTTCATTTATTTCGATGACGTGTACAGTACCCCGAACATTGTGCACGAAGCTGGTTACTGGGTCTGAGGTCTATCAAAGGCCTCGAACATTATGCACGAAGCTGACTCCAGTACCTAGGACAAGTACACTCATCACTATCTTTTCTCTTTCATTCCGAACCAATGTCATATGCTATACCCCGAACATTGTGCACGAAGCTAGTCACTGGGCTAAGGCCTATCAAAGACCTCGAACATTGTGCACGAAGCTGACTCCAGTACCTAGGGTAATCGATAAGGATCCCATACGTATGGTCAATCACAAAGATTAGACCCCAGTGTGCATACTTCCGGGGTATCTAACGCGCACACAGTTGAGCTAACACCCTTCATTGGGTGTGAACCTCCATACATTGCTTGCAAGACTTTCTTATTTCCGTTCGTTCATTAATGCATGCATTCATTCTTTCGTTACATTCCTCTTATCATTATCATTTACTTCCGTTTTATGTTACATAATACTTCTCGTTCATTTCATACTCATAACATGCAAGTCACGGGAATAATACACAATAGGAACGCAAGTAAACACAACATATAGCATCACATAAACATCACATACCCCATCACACATCATCATAAACATCATGCATCATCAATTCACTTACACATACACATGCACAACAAGTACAAGTCTTCATAGAACATAACCGACCCTCCGCTGGACAGCGGGGGTTCGGTGGCGGCAGCCCCTGACAGCGCGGTCCTAGGGGCAGCAGCCCCTAGTGGGGTCCAAGGGGCAACGCCCCTGGCTGGGTTCGCGCTGCCTGGTCAGCGTGAAAAATTGTTATTTTAACACTTCTATATAGCACATTTTCATATAGAAAAATCGATCTTCCCGTTTAAACCTCTTAAAATCTTGGTCATCTAAAACGTATATTTAGTATGCATTTCCAGCCCCAAACAAGTTTAAAACCTTTAAAATAGGAGATCTAGAACTCACCTGGACTCGATGAGTAGCTTTTCAATCAAGCTTTCAAAAAAAGGGTTGCACTACACAGCCTGCAGATAAGTTAACACCCAAAGGAGTTAATTTCTGCCTAATTTCGCTGCCAGATCAGCAGTTTCGCTGCTAGTTTTGCTGGCAGTTTCGCTACCAGTTTCGCCCAACTTTCGTTGGATAATCATATCTGCGAAACTACTTGCGAAACTATAGTTTCGTTGGATGACTACATAATTTTGCTGGATGAACACCCAGTTTCGCAGAACAGGCTGAAATTACGAACCAACCCATTGTTGACCCAAAACTTCAATCTTTTACACCCAAATCCTTGGTTTATCACCCAATAAGCTATATCTAAGCTTCTTACATGTTTTCTTACACAAAAACGTGAGTTTTGGGCGATTATTTGCCACTTTCAAAAACCCCAAGCCCTAGAATCCGGGTTTACATCAAAAGAAACGATTAAACGATGTTTCTTAACTGGATTCTTGGTCTTTTCTTGTTGTTTGGATGCCCACGAACACCGATCTTCAATCTCTTGATCAACCGAGTCTTGAATCACCACTTTCTCTCAACTTTCTCTCAACTTTCTCTCTCTACACTCTCTCTCTAGAAGTTGGGTGTTGAGTTGCAAATGAGAGTGGCTTAAGCTGATCCGCTTATATATACCGGGCGTTCCCGGGACCTTAAACTCGTCGAACACATAACCCGCGAGGTCTACTCTGTCCATACCACATTCCTCGCTTATTTTCTTCAAACAATCCCGGCTAAGCCCATTATTATTAATTGGCTCGTTTCGACTTTATTTTGGGCGTTAGATATACTTTTAGGCCCTTAAAAGAATTCTAAGGCATGTTAACGTCGCTATTGAATATCACATTCTAAGGTACACTTTTCGGTGCTTAAAAGAATTGTAAGGTATGTTATGCTCCACCTATGGTCACTCTATCTTTTTGGGTGGAAATCAAGTTTCTTGAAGTGACAAGAAACACATTACCATTTCATGATCAAGTTGTGAATCAGATGATCATGCATTCATGCAATGACTACACGGTAACGGAGATAATAACTCCTCTCCTTCGTGAACTGCACATTGTTCCCCAGATCATTCTGCATTATTATATAATAATCGGAGTGCCCTATCTTTCACACAAAATTCGATGGCCCACGGATATGCTAAACATATAGATATTGACTATAATTTTAAAAGGAACTTGTAATTTGTTGTACACTTCACATAAAGTATATCCTACCAAACTTCAGATGGCTAACATTTTCATTAAAAGTTTACCACATCCTTAGTTTTAGCATTTTGTGCCAAGCTATGTGTGAGCACGCAACTCTTTCGCTTGAGGGGGGCTATTATCAAGATTCTTAATAACCACATATACCAATCCTTTTTTAATTATGTAATGTATATCTATACTTTGTATGTATCTCTTGTAACAATCATTATATATACAAGTTCCTATCACCACTATTCGTTGGTGACGTTTACATACCTTAAAAAGCAAGAATCAAAGAAGCGAGAGAATCTTGAAATTTGGAATCTTAAAATGTTGGCTACCCCAATCGATCATGTTAGCGAACACGAACAGACCGATGAGAATGGAAGAAAACAAATTGCCAAAACATATATGTAAGTTTTATACTTCTATTTAGTTATTACATGTTACTTTTTTTTTGGTTAATGAATGTTCCTGTATTGCCTATGTTTTACTTAACAAATTTAACAACTGATATTATTAATTTTATTCCTTCATATTTAAAATGAAAAAAAGAAATGAAAACGAGTGAAAGATGATCAAGTGAAAGAAAACCCATACAGAAGAAGAATTGAAACTTGCTCATGTGACACTAGAAACGAACTAAAAAGATGATATAGAAGATGTGAAAGTTGCTCATGTAACAATAAAATAAACTAAAGATGCGATAAGGTGAAAGGAAATAAATCATCTAATAAGATATTTGAATGACAAAAATATTCAGTTTTTATTCTAAACTTAAGTATCCTATCCCTTAACTCTTATCTCTAATCTTAAATCAACCAAATTTAATGAAACTGGAATTTTTATGTACACTTAAATTAACTATTTTTATTATAATACTAGAAACAAATTATTTAAGTTTAATATTGAAGCGCCCTGATTACTAATAAATATACTAATTAATCTACTAATAACAATCATAACCAAATAATAATTATCGAACTTATTGCATTGTGTGTTTCAATAATAATTTTCATATAATAAATTTTATAACTTAATTTAAACACAACCTGTTTACATAACCAGGGTATTTTCAATCCTATGATCACAACTGTTGACACAACATAACAAAAGAAAAACTAATTTGAAGCCAAAATGGAAAAGGCTTATGAAAATAAACAGTTTTACTGCAGAAGTAGAGTTAGTCCTGATTTAGGAACTAATCATACAAAATATTTCCAACAGATTCTGTTCTATACCATGAAATGTCAAACCCCAACACCATCCTACCTTTTGCACTACCATTTCCTCTCACAAACAGTTAGCCCATTATAAACTTTTTTGATATAATATGAACAACAAAATGTGAGGGATATCCACCATACAAAATTAAAACCATTTTGAAGCCCCTCACTCCAAAAACAAAAGTAAACTTACCTTCACTGTTGTTATAGCCGTCTCCACATGCTTAATTTCTTCACAACCCTCACCATCAGCATCATCCTCCTCCTCATCATCATCATCATCTCTGCTGTGAATTCTCATTAGTTCCTGTTGATTCTTGAATGAGATCCAACGGGGTAGCTGCTGGATCGAGCTCGAGGCAATCTTTTGGAGAATTATGGGCCTCTGAGCCCGTCAACAGGTACTTGGGGACTTGATGTGAGAATCGAAACATTTCTTCTTTTGGAATCACTTTCACTTCGGTTTGGTATGTATGCGGATGAAAGACGGTTCTAAATCCAGCAAACTTGATAAGAGGGGTAACCGAAACACCTTGTTCTTCATTGTAGTCTTCAAGAACTTCTACCATGTCATATTTGTGAATCACATCATCTGGAGTATTCTCATTCCAATCACGGGACCAGTTTCTGTAAAGGGCCCACACTTGCCCTTTTGTTGGGAGAATTGAAACAGACCCACGTGGAGATTTTTTCCACTCGACTTTTTGAGAGAATGAATTTAGAGACTTGTAGATTTCATGCCTCCCGATTCTAAATTCCCCTAAAGTCTTGCGAAAACCATAACCCAACCAGTCAAACGAGCCAAATTCTGAGGTAGTTTTGGAGTTTAGCCAACTGATTTTCATCTTAAGTGGTTTTCTTGAAAGCACTTTATGGATTAACGCATAGAAGCGTGGCATTCCATCATCATCATCATAAGCAGACCAAACTTGGTTATCTTCAAATGAATTTTCGGTTCGATCAAGGTCAAAATCATGAAAATCAGGATCAGGAACATTCATTGCAAGTTGTTCACGTTCTTTCTCTTCTACTGTTTGGCTATTTTGACTTGCCTTGCTTTCTTTTGACTTTTCCATAGATTCCCATTCTTTTAATTTTCTGCGAATCTCAGATTGAGCCTTTTTCATTAGCATTTGTCTAGTTTCAAAAGGACTTAACTCTCTTCTTCTATTTATTGAATTATTAATACCAGAAAACCCATATAAATTTCCTGTGCCAGCAGCACCACCATTTCCTGTTGACATCTGATAAGGGAACTTAACACCAGAAGACTGACTTTCATCATCCACTTGTCTCTTTTTTGAGGGCCACTGAGAATAGATTTCTTCACGCTCTCTTTTCAATCTATCATTAGCTTGCTTAATCACACTTGCTGCTTTTGAGGCGATCGACGGGTCAGTATTAAGTCCAGATGGCGGTGGTCTTGGATTTTGAGTTGCAGCAGTGGTTCTTCCATGATTGCTTGAATTCTGATGTCGCTGAGAAGCAGTTGACTGAGTTGACTTTGGAAGGTTGGAGGGTGGGGGCATTTCCTTGGCTAGAAAAGGCTGACGACAATTGGGACAAAGAAGGGTATGATTGAGATACAATTTAAGATACTCGTAATGCATCTTGCATCCATGACAGATAGTCCAAAAAGTATCAGTTCGATTAGAAACAACTGGCGGTGGTGGCTGAGATGCAGCTGGAGCTTGAGGGCGGACCGTTGGCGGTTTATACCCAGGTCGAGGAACAGGATGATTCCGGCTGTTTGGCTGTGCAGTGGCTCGTTTTGCAAAACTGTGGACTCCATTGGCTCCAGGGGCGGCTGCTGGTGGACCGCCACTTTGTGATGGAACTTTTACTTGAATCCCTCTCGTACTCCTCTGGTTATAAGCTAATCTTTTCGCTTTATCAGACAACAAACTCCATGCTTCTGAAAGAAGCTTAAATGCACCATCTGCACCTACTGACTTGTTTTTATCAGGGTGTAACATGAGAGCCAACTTCCTGTAATGTTTCCTGATTGTTTCGTCATCATCATTGGGGTTTACACCAAGAATCCCATACCAGTCTATTTCTCCACTTACTTTATTTTCTGAGGCGATATACACATCAAGAGTAGTTAACATTTGAGATATGCCATCGAGCCCAGGATAAAGGGTTTGGGCCTTCAATATAAACTTTTTCGCCCCTGCATAATCTTTATCTGATAATTTCTTCTCGGCTATTGTTTTTGCCCTAATCGCCTCGTCTTTATTGCATTCCATCAGTTTCAATTGTAACTCTCTCCGTATTGATGGCTAAAAGTCAAAGTCTTTCCTGTAAGAAAGAATTGCCTGGGTAAACTCAGTCAAACCTGAGGCAGAGCCAAAGTCAGGTACAAGGAAACACTAAATATTTAGAGGGAAGTGGCACTGAAGTACCATTATCCGAGAAGACAATACTGCCTTAAAAATGAAAATGTAATTACACAAATTTACTATGGTGGCATGATAAACATGGTAAATTGAACGCAATGTGCCATATAGTAGAATATGTGTAAATGGTTTTGCTTTTTATAGAAGAAATTAATATGGAATATGAATCTCTTCTTAGGTATGCAAGATTCAAGTTACGTCACACGGCACACAGTTACAGCACAACAAGATTACTCCAACTCAACCTTAATAATGTAATCACCACTTCATTGACTTCAAATCCTCTACCAAGTTCACACACAAACAAAAGATGTACATACCAATCTATGGAATGAGATGACATGATTGGGCTATCTAATTAAATCAAGCTCTAATACTACCAAATTTTATATCCAAAACTGTAAAAGTTTTCATCATGTCATTGTATAATACATAATTGGCTAAAACTATATCAAGCTATTTGTTCATCAATCGGTTTTCAATCTAATTCCTGCTCCAAATAACTAAATCATTCAACATTGCAACAATTTTAAATACTGAGATGTAACTAATTCTCTCAACATTGTCAAAAACTCAATTCAATTTTTGGATTAGTGTAATATCAACATTGAACAATCACCAAAAACCATCACGCAACTCATCGGCAAACCTAAAGTCCGAAATTAATCGTCGCTTACTCGCTTTATGATATACAACAACGTAAATCATGAAAAAAACTAAGAATTAAAGCAATCCATACGAAAAAACCCCCAAAACAGCGTAATTGAGCCCTAGATTCAAAATTCATGAAATGTAAGTGACATTATCCCCGCCTCAAAAATGAAAATGTAATAACCCAATCTACTATTGGTGGCATGATAAACATGGTAAATTGAACACGGTGTGTCATCTAGGTATGTGTAAAAGGTTTTGCTTTTTATAGAAGAAATCAATATGGAATGAGAATATCCTCTATTAAGTATGCAAGATTCAAGTTACGTCACACGCACACAGTTACAGCACAACAAGATTACTCCAACTCAACCTTAATAATGTAATCACCAACTTCATTGACTTCAAATCCTCTACCAAGTTCACGCACAAACAAAATATGTATATACCAATCTATGAAACGAGATGACATGATTGGGCTATCTAAGGAAATCAAGCTATAATACTACCAAATTTTGTATCCATAACAACAAAAGTTTTCATCATGTCGTTGTATAATACATAATTGGCTAAACCTACAACAAGCTATGTGTCTATTAAACAGTTTTCAATCTAACCCATGCTCCAGATAAGTATAACATTCAACATTGTCAAAAATTCAATTCAATTTTGGATCAGAATAAGAACACCACCGAACAAACATTAAGAACCATCAAGCAACTAATCGGCAAACCTAAAATCCGAAATTAATCGTCGGTTATGGTATACAACAACGTAAATCATGAAAAAAAACTAAGAATTAAAGCAATCCACACGAAAAAAACCCCCAAACAGCGTAATTGAGCCCTAGATTCAAAATTCGTGAAATGTAAGTGACATCAAGAGGAAACAAAAGAGGGATAAGAGTAAATCACCAGTAAACATACGAGTGAATACGAATCAGCATACGATTTGATTATTGTTTGACCTTTTTGTGATTTTCCCACCAGGAGAGAAATAGACCGAAGCGAAGGTCAAAACCCCTTAGAGAATGACTGAAGAAGAATCAACCCTCAATATGAAATACCTTTCAAAAATAGAAAATCTATTCTTTATATAAAGAGGGGTAGGGATGGGGTTGATCTAGTTTTTTTTTTCAACTTTTGGAGTGAACCCTAGCTCAAATTAACTTAACCAAGATTAGTTTTTTAACCATGGTTGGGTAGGATCTCATTTCAATAAAAACCAGAGTTAATTACACGGATAGTCCTTATGGCTTTCATGTTTTACGGAATTTGTCTTTAAGTATGAGAAATTACGCTTTTTATCGGCACTATTTGTTGATCCGTAATAAGTGTGATCCATAAAGTGGATTACATACTGACAATTTATTTTTAATGTTAAATAAAGTACAAAACGATATAAACTCTTAGTTACCCTCTACACTCCACTTTGATCACCATGGATTTCTTTATCTAGTAACTTCTAATTACCTTCTATGATCACTTCTAATGACCTTCTCTAATAAGTTTTTCATATCACCATCTCCACCCCACCTTGTTTTTCTATTATTTCTTGTTGATTTTACTATCATTGCTCATCAATAGAAAAAAAGACTATATTTAAGCATCTCATGATCATAATTTGCAAGCTTTATCTATTAGTTGCAAATAAATTAAATCTATTCTTATCATAATCACACCATCAACTTGACACATCATCAAGTGTGTTGTGTTTTGTGACTCATAGTAAACAAGTAAAAAGTTTTTCATCCGATCGTAATCCAACTCTAGGTATCCCACGCACATAACGAATCATTGAGTTTTCAAGTTTGGAATGTGATTGTAGAATAGAGCCAGATAAATTTGATGGTGGGATGATCCAATGGAAGCAAATCAAGCTATTTTTTAATAAATAGGTTTTAGCCTTTTTGAAACTGACCTAGAAATTGTTACATTGATATGTTTAGCATGAGTTTCTAAGTTATCAAACAATGATGAACCGAGAATTTGCAACTTCATGATATAAAAAGAATGACCCAACTTAGATTAAAAGCAAAATCTTCAAAAAATGAATTCGAATATATCTATATTATGGAGAAAAAAACACAGAGTTTTAAGCGTGATAGCAATGAAAAACTAAGTTGCTTAAACCATAATATGACAAGAAGTATTGAACCTATATGCCTAACAAAGAAACACATGACAACATTCCATTTATATATGATCCCTAACATGTCACATACTAAAAAGACGTTAATCAAGTATGTGTTGAAAAGGGTTTCAGCTCGACATATGATTATTTGATAAACTAATAAATACACAAACTCCAAAAATATTAAATAATAAAAAAATATTTCTCTATCAAATAATACTAAACATTGGATTTTGAATAATAAATATTTCATCATTATTTCTAGGATGTAGTCATATATTTATATTGTATACGATATATACAATCTACAACTTACAATAAAAGAAAAATTAGTGTTTTCATGATTTTTTTTCTAGATAGTACATTTAAGATCCACGCAGGATCTATCATATGTTATCACCATATCAATTCGTACCATCTTACTAATATTAAAACCATAAGAATCTTGCCAAATTTTATTAATGTTTTTTAAATTTTAAATGTCAATACATTGCACATATTTACTAACCAAATTTAATTTTATTATTAAATCACATTACTTATTTTCATTATCTAATCTTATTAAAACAAGAATAATGATTTCATTACCACTACTAGTAAAACTACAATAGATGACGCACAATGCGCGTAATCTTTGGGGTCAAATGACGCGCAAATACGTGTCAAGGAAGGGGTAGTCATAAATGAAAGATGATACGCATCCGCGCATCATCTATTTATGATGCGCGAAAGATGACGCGCATATTATGACGGGCAATAGATGACGCGCATTGCGCGTCAAGGAAGAGGTAGTCATAAATGAAAAGATAACAAGCTGGCGCGCGTCATCTTCGTGAATTTTATGACGCGTTGCCAATGATACGCAATGCGTGTCATCAATTTAGCTGCTTTATAAAATATATATTTTTGATTATAAATTTACCTGTTCTTTTAAAAAAAATTACAAATTAATAATTGTCAAATAACATAAAATCAAAATTCATTTAATTAAATTCTAACAAAAAGTATTAAATTGTTTTAACATCACTTGCAAATACGTAATATTCTAAGTTCATTGTCTAATGTAACCCGACCAAAACATAAATAAAATTTGTAACATTACGCGACCACTCTACCCGAATAGCATCCAAATCAACATCACTATATTCGGCTCTACCTCCTCCAACCTAAGAAAAAACCAATATCACCCAATTAAACTTGTGAATTTGAACCATTCAAATGAACTAACCTCTATTTTAACAAAAAATCACCCAAAATTCCAAATCCCACATATATATTATACAAAATTTAACTACTTAATCACCAAATCAATCAAATTAAACAAAATTCAACGTACCTCGCCTCAAGGCATACACCTTAAGCGATTTTTTAAACCAAGGTCAATTTGGACAATCCAAATGAAGTTACCTCTATTAAAAAACAACAATTGGTAATATATATATATATATGTATTGGTTTACTTACATTGTTATTGACAAGTATTTCAAGACCTTCATCAACTACTTCTTTCATGAACTTTAGCACATAATATTCATATTCAGTACTTTCCGGCTGACACGGACACTACAATATCATATTTTTATAATCAGCTTATTAACCAACTTAACCAAAGGTGCAATTTTCGAATAAGAATTAAGTGCTCACCGTAGAATTGAACCATTTGTATATTCATAAGTAGATGGGAAAAAACCAATCAACGAAGATTGATGAAACCCAAGTTAATCATACCCTAAAGGTGATTAAATAAACCATTAATAACTCAAAAGGGTACGTAAAAGTTGCAACATCCACAAATTGTAAGTTAAGACAACAATCTGGGTGTAAGTTAAGAACATACCTGAATTAAACGCCAACTAATGATTAATGAACCTAGATTAGGCACAACTTTCGTTCTCATCTTACTTATCCTTCTAGCAAACCTAATCATGTCATTCAAAAACGAATAATGAATCATCATCCGCAAATTGTAATTAGATTTACCTGGATTTAATCCTACATATCCTTCAAATAACATTCAAAAGAGACAAAGAAACATACATTCACACAAGCATGAGCTGGAAATGCATATGCTGCCAAACATATTATGTAAGTCAACAGCTAATTCGATCTAGAATCAATTTAAGAATTAACCTAATTTTATTTATCAATTGACAAACGTATAGATACACCTTAATCAACTCGGATAAGTTTTTTTACAACATCAAGAGATCATTTATGGAACAAAATGCACAAGGTTTGTCTGCTAGCATATATACACATACCTAACTGATTACTTTATTAACCAACTGTTTGCAACCTTTGTCATGTCAATGAGGCATCTTTGTCAAAGTTAATCATTTCTCATCCTGAGTCCATGCTAATTGTTTCTTCCTGTATCGTTGCAAATGACAAAAGCTAGATGAAAGACAAAGGTATACAAATACCATTAGTTTTGCTTGTAGCAAACGAACCTAACATATGTAGTAAACGGAGTAAAACTATATCAGGTGTTTTATTTGGCCATAACTTGGATTAAGAAATCTTTTGTCATAAACTCTTCTAAAGGATTATTCATAGATATAAGTTTATGAAAAGAGATTATTCTACTAAGTGATTCACGATATACACTTGAAGTAGATTAAGCTTTCATAAGGTTGATAGCAATTAGGATATTTAAGTACATTTTATTATTATAATAACATTAACTTATCGGTTGAAAAAACTAAAGTGACATCTATGCTTTGACCCTTTGACCCTTTTATTGTAATAAGCTGTTGTCGGTGTAGTGTATGCAAAGGAAGAAGATGATGATAAATAAGTTGTTTAAATCCTCATTTCATTTGCACAAAATTAAAGATCCAATCAATAGAATGACAAACATCAATAAAAATTATTTCATACATCAGTTGATCATAAAAATTCTAAACCATAAAAAATCATCTTAAACAACCCTAACCGTATGAAAAATATGGGAACCTATGTAATTGGCTTCTTTGTGGGTAACTCCAAAACCATAGATTCTTCAATGGTAATTCATTATCCGAAGCCATTATGTGATGATACCAAACAACATCTAGTTACGAAACTTGTAACGGGCAGTACAAGAAACGTAGATTCAGATCATTAATAAACCAAGCCTAGGTCAAATTAATGATTTATAACCTTCAACCCTCTCAAGAAATTAGTTAAAATAGGAAATTAGATTCAGATCATTAATAAATATGTGCAATTACAAATTGGACTGGCAATCACCATAATTTGTAGCCGACATCCTGCTCATTGGAGCTTCAAAGGCAAACCATAGATACTTCATAAACTCATTTTAATATCACAAAAAGTTAGGTTTATTAACAGGATGCAAACTATCTTTATAAAGTTACAAGCTTTAGTGAATCACATTATTCAGCTCATGAAACAATTCAAGAAACGCTAATTAGAAAGCATAACACTAAAATAACACAAATTAGTTGCTGATTTTATAAACCCTAATGCGCTAACTTTCGATTTTCAATATAATTTGTTATATACCCAAAATGACATCAGTTCCACAAATCAATGAATGTAAACTATAATTTAACGAATTAAGAAATAAATCAAATACATTCGTGAGAAAGAGAAGAACCATGAGCCGACTGCCGAGCCAAGAAAATGCAAACGGAGACCGAGAAACAGAGGCCAACCACTGTTGGTAGTCAGTGGTATTTGATTATACGCTAATGGTGGTCGACTGTGCCGAGGGGATTGGCGGTCGATGGGTGGCCGGAGGGGGTTGCTGGGTCGACTACGGGGCGTTGAGAAATTGGGGGATTGGTGGTCGATTGAGGGTGCTGAGAATTTGGGGGTCGATAATAAGAGAAGGGGGCGGTCAATATATTATAAGGCGCTTAATTAGAAATTTTAAAAGATGACGAACCAAGATGACACGCAAAAATGCATGTCATCCTTTCTAAAAATATTTTAAAATACGACATATATTTTATGATACGCGTATATGCGCGTCATCTTTTTCGTACGTCATCTTTTGCGCGTCATCTATTAGCAGTTTTCTAGTAGTGTACCATCACCTATTAAAGAAGTTTTATTTATTAAACTATCAGAAAAATTTAATTTGATAATTTAAAAGTGAAGAAATTTAATAACTATGTTTTCTTTATATATTATTTGACAAGTTTTAAGTTGTATATAATTATATTGATTAGAAAAATTTTTAAATTAATGTAATATATGATACTTTGAATTTTTCTCGATAATGATTATTTATCTTGGGGGCGCGTAACAATTTGATATTTCATAACATATGTTTCATGTTTGTTTTTGCGTATTACTAATATATATTAGATATAGTTATATCATATTATGAAAATCTTTTGACTTTACATTAGATTATTTATTATACATGTGAATTAGATCATATTATCAATATCTTTTTTATTTAATTTTTAATAGAGTAAACTCCGCTTTTACTCCCTGTGATTTGGTACAAATAACGGTTTACCTTCAAAGGTTTCAAAATCTTAATTTTGCTCCTTGTGGTTTGCAATCCGTCCCAATTAGCTCCAACTCATTAATGGTGTTAAATATTTTTGTTAAATAAAAGGGTATTTTAGTCATTTTACTAATAGGGGTTAATAATGTAATTTAATCATACTTATTTCTATAATTGAAAATTCAGAAAATCAAAAATCAAATTTTTTAATACATAGATCTTCACTCTATCTTTATATACTCTCTCTTTCTCTTTCTCAATCTGAAAACCCTAGATCAGCCATCTCCAACACAACCACGCAGCCATCGCCACCACAACCACACAGCCGCCACCACCACAACCACGTTGTCACCGCCACCATCACCACTCCGCCTCTTGAACCACAGTCACCCCTTTCTACCGCCTCGAACGACTATCTCCTTTGCCACCTTGACGGAGGTGGTGTAGCTGGTGGTGGTGACAAATGTTGTAGTTGCTAATGACCTGCTACTGGTGGCAGTTGATGACGGAGTTGCAAAGTGGTGGTGTGAGGATGACCGGAATCGGTGGTGGTAGTGGGGTTCGGTGTTTTAATTTAACTATATTACAGAATCAGCCCCTTACTAATTTAAATATATTACACAATTAGTCCTTATGTTTGAAAAGTCTAAAATGCTCTTTCATTTAACAGAAATATTTAACATCGTTAGTGGGTTGGAGTTAATTGAGATGAAATGCAAAGCACAAGGAGCAAAATCAAGATTTTAAAACCTTTGAATGTAAACCGTTATTTAGACCAAATCACATAGAGCAAAAACGAAGTTTACTCGTTTTAATAATTTATTCAAACCGTATAAGACACGGGTCACTAATCTAGTTATATACATGTGATTTTAGAATCAATGACTTCTATATAAAGTGAATCAACTTAGATAAATCTTCTAGCATCCTTGATAGTCTTGGAGAAAAGGTTTAGGATTGTAAAAAGTTCCTAAAATCTCTAAAGTGATAGTGATTAAATCAAATTAGGATAAATCAGATGCTTGGCGATTAAGTTGGTCACTTTAGAGACATATTATTCCAAAAACTAACCCGTGTCTATCACTACTAGAAAAAAATAAAAAATGCGACACATAAGGTTGTTGCAATTTTGTCGCAAAATATGTTTTGCGACAAGTTTACATCAGAAAATGTTTTGTCGCAAAAACCTGTAAGGTTTCCTATAAGTCTGATGCAACCAAAACATCCAAAGTCTCTCTGCATGCATGCACTGAAGAACAGAAGTAGAAATGCTTCGGAAGTTTTACACCATGCACTAGGAATATTCTAAGTGTAAAATCTTCCGAAGCCAAGACCAACATCTTTCGAAGCCAAAAGTGAAGTCTTCCGAAGCTTCAAAGACAACGTCTTCTAAAGCCAAAAAGTGAAAACAGATTTCTTCCGAAGACTTTTAGAGACATGCCTTTATCTAATGTACATTGCCATAAAGCTGGACCACCTTTTTGCTGCAACTCTGTAAAGTCACCAACTTACATGAGTTGGTGAAAAGGTCCATGCTTTTGGTAATTGTACATTGAGGTCTTGAGTCTGTGCTTTCTACTTTATGTACTTTTATCTTTTTTGTAATATATTAGGATGTGAGCTATAACGTGTCATAGTCACTAGTCAAAAGACAAATCTGCCTTTTGACTCTACATTTGATTTTGTAGTTGTCTAGTCATATGTATCCAGCTGGCCTTCAAAGTATGGGCGACTGTAGGATGTAGTATATGTATCTCAAATATTTGTAACTTTATGCTTTGTAACA
Organism: Flaveria ramosissima; assembly: GCA_025215565.1. Lineage (NCBI taxonomy): Eukaryota > Viridiplantae > Streptophyta > Magnoliopsida > Asterales > Asteraceae > Flaveria > Flaveria ramosissima. Next base: position 33,437 of record JACVEC010000125.1, on the reverse strand, counting down.
TTTGTAATAAAACTTGAGAAGCAATATACAGAATTCTTGAAAACCAGTTACTTGTGTTGTTTGCATTCTTGTTCTATCTTATCTTTACTTGTGTTCTTAGCATCTTTCACTAAAGTTAACCAGTTCCCTATTTGATTTGTTAAGTGTTCTAAGTAACTCTCCTCATTGTGTTGTTGTGTTGTAAGTGCATACCCTTCAACGGTCCTGCATTTGGTATCAGAGCATTTTAGGCTCTTGATATAAGATCTCACCATCTTAAGATCCCTCACACACACAAAATACTTAACAACTCAAATGGCAGCTATTACCAAAGCTGATATGGAAACTGGAACCATGACAAAGTCTCCATTGATCACTCCTGAAGACTTTAACACTTGGTGTCAAAGAATGGAAGGCTTCATCAAGTCTCAAGACTCCAGGATGTGGGACTCTATCGTTGAAGGACCTTACATACCAAGCACCACTTCTGCTACTGGTGGTGGTATGATTCCTAAGGTTGTGGCTGATTAATCTGAAGAAGATAGGAAAAGAATAGAGATTGATCAGAAAGCCATGACAACCCTTCAAACTGCTCTTCCGAACTCCATCTACAGAGGCTTCAAGAAGTGCAAAACTGCCAAACAACTATGGGAAGCACTAAAGCTGATTTATGAGGGGTCTACTGAAGCAAAGGAGAACAAGAAGGATCTCCTGAAGCAGCAGTTTGAAAACTTCACCTTTAAGGTAGGTCAAACCATGACTTAACAATACTTCGGGTATGTTGAGATTGTTGATACTCTATTCGATGTTGGAGTAACTCTTGAGAACAGGGACATTGTCAGGAAGTTTATGTCCTCTCTTCCTAGACAATGGAAACATTACTATGTTGTTATCAAGAGGACTGAGAACCTTAAGACTCTTACTCTTATAGAGTTGTATGGTATTCTTAGTGGCTACCAGATGGAAATGAACATACAAAACTCATCTGGTAACTCCAACAATCAATTGAGTTCAGCCCTCCATGTGGTTGAAAGGGAAAGCATAGAGCCACAACATCATCTTATATGCTACCCTGACAACTCACAAAAGGGCCCTTTGTAAGGATTCCTATAAGTCTGATGCAGCCAAAACATCCAAAGTCTCTCTGCAAGCATGCACTAAAGAACTGAAGTAGAAATGCTTGGAAGTTTTACACCATGCACTAGAAATATTCTAAGTGTAAAATCTTCCGAAGCCAAGACCAATATCTTCTGAAGCCAAAAGTGAAGTCTTCCGAAGCTTCAAAGACAAAGTCTTCCGAAGCCAATTAGTGAAGACAGATTTCTTCCGAAGACTTTTAGAGATATGCCTTTATCTGATGTACTTTACCATAAAGCTGGACCACCTTTCCGCTGCAACTCTGTAAAGTCACCAACTTACATGAGTTGGTGAAAGGTCCATGCTTTTGGTAACTGTACATTGAGGTCTTGAGTCCATGCTTTCTACTTTATGTACTTTTATCCTTTTTGTAATATATTAGGATGTGAGCTATGGCATGTCATAGTCACAAGTCAAAAGGCAGATATGCTTTTTGATTCTACAATTGATTTTATTTGTGTCTAGTCAATTGTATCCAGCTGGTTTTCAAAGTATAGCCGGCTGTAGGTTGTATTATAAGTATTCCATGTTCTTGTATCTTTCTTTATGCTTTGTAACACTTGTAATAGAACTTGAGAAAGCAATATACTGCATCCTTGAAACCCAATATCTTGTGTTCTCTTGTTCTGTCTCTTACTTATTACTTGTGTTCTTAGTATCATACTTGTGGTTAATCCAGTTTATTGTTTGATTAAAGTTTGGTTAATCTCCTTTTTGTGTTGTTGTGTTGTAAGTGACCACCCTTCACCGGTCCTGCAATTGGTATCAAAGCCTTTCAGGCTCTTGATATAAGATCTCACCATCTTAAGATCCCTCACACACACAAATACTAAACTTTTCAAATGGTAGCCATTTCCAAGACTGATATGGAAACTGGAACCATGAACAAGTCCCCGCTGATCACTCTTGATGACTTTGATACCTGGTGTATGAGAATGGAAGGTTTCATCAGGTCTCTAGACTCAAGAATATGGGAGTCTGTTGAAAATGAACCTTTCATACCCAGCACTCCTTCTACTACTGGTGCTGGTATGATTCCCAAAGATGTGGCTAACTACTCTGATGAAGATAGGAAGAGAGTAGAGATTGACAGAAAAGCCATGACAGCTCTTCAAACTGCCCTTCCAAACTCTGTGTGCAGAGGTTTTAAGAAGTGCAAAACAGCTAAACAGCTGTGGGATGCACTAAAACTGATGTATGAAGGCTCCTCTAAAGCCAAGGAGAATAAGAAGGATCTCTGAAGCAGCAGTTTGAAAACTTCACCTTCAAAACAGGTGAAACCATGACTCAGCAATACTTCAGGTATGTTGAGATAGTGGATACCCTTGTGGATGGAGGAGTTTCTCTTGAGAATAGAGACATTGTAAGGAAGTTCATGTCCTCACTTCCTAGGCAATGGACACACTATTGTGTGGTGATCAAGAGGACTGAAAATCTCAAAACTCTTACTCTGACAGAGTTATATGGGATTCTCAGTGGTTACCAGATGGAGATGAACATGCAAGGTTCCTCTGGCAACTCCAACAATCAATTGGGTTCAACCCTGCATGTGGTTGAAAGGGATAGCATAGAACCCCAACATCATCTCATATGCTACCCTGACAATTCACCAAAGGGTCCTTTCATCACCTTCCCAGAGACACTCAAGGAAGCCCATTCCAAGAGACAAGCTCTTCTCAAGCTTTTTTGTCTACTGATGAAAGTTGTGGCAACTTTCTTTTCACTCTTGAAGACCTGGATTGTATCCATCCAATGATTAGGAATACATGGAAATAGTCTAGCAGATGACTCTTCTCACTCACAGAGCCAAGAAGTTCTACAAGAGAACTGGAAGGATGTTTCCAAGCAATGCAACCAGTGGAAAGTTTGGTTTGGACAAAAGCAAAGTCAAGTGTTACAACTGTAACCTGATGGGCCACTTTGCTAGAGAGTGTAAGGCACCTAAAACAAATGGTGGCAAAGCACAAACCAGACCAAACTACACTGAGAAAGCCCCTCAGAATGAGAAGCCAAAGCAACAAGCTGTTGTTGCTGTTGAAGAAGGAGGCTTTGACTGGAGCTTTCAGGTGGAAGATGCTTCTCCAAACCAAGCACTAATGGCAGATCATGATGAAGCCAAGGTATTAGAACATCTCTGTTCTCCTGAATGCATTGCTAAAGTTAATAGATATAGGTCCTATAACTTGGAGATGAGATCTGATCTTGAGTCCTTAAACATTTTAAAATCTGATTTTAGAAAGTCTGAAAATGATTATAAATTAAAGATAGAGGACTTAGAGAAAACCATTTCAGTTCTAAAACATGAGCATACAGATTTTAGGACTCAAATCAAAGATCTCATAACCAAGCTGACTGAGTGCCAGGCTGAGCTTGTGATCAGCAAAGCCAGGGCAGAAAAGAGTGTTCTTGAAGAAGAGACCTTCAAGAAGATAATATTCTCATCCCTACACAACAAGGTGTGTTATCAAAATAGACAGGACTGGGATCCAATAAGATAGCTCCTCACACACAATCTTGTCTGTAAGATCTCCTAGGTGTGGAACTTGTGAAGATGAGCTTCCTCTCATAGATCCTATGAGTGAAGAGGATGAAGAAGAGATAGTGAAGAATTCCTCTAAGAAGAGTGAAGAGGAGGATTCTAAGAAGGGCCACTATCCTTCTGAGGAGAAAAAGATTACTGTGATGACCAAGTCAATGAGAAAAAACTTGATAGGAAGAGCAAAAGAAAAGCAAGGAAGGCTCAAGAGATCAAGGCTACTTTTGACTCTAAGCAGAAACAAGTTTTTATCTCTACAGGGTTTGAAGTAGTAAAGACTGAAGACATCAACCAAAATTCTTCAGCTAAGAGTTCTGGTTCTTGTTCAAATCATCTCAGTACCAAGAAGAAGACTGATCTGCTGTGTACCACTGCTGCACAGCCTGGACCATCAAACTCCAAAAACAGTTCCCAGCCCTATAAGAACTGTCTCAGCATCTGCAAAGATGAAGGTGGAGAAGGGATGTGACCAAAGACAGTCTTGTTCTCATAAGAAGACTCTTGTGAAGAAGAAAATGTTGTGTGTCATGTGTGAAAGTACCTCCACATTTCTAAGGATTGTCCATACAATCCTAAAAGTACTGTCCATATGACCAAGACAAAGACTTCAAAGAGTTCCAAGAAGATTCAAGCTTCGGAAGGAAAGTTTGTTTCCTTCGGAAGCTCCAAATCTAAGAAGAAGGCAAATGGAAAATTACCTTCGAAAGAGAAGTTGGTCTCGGAAGAAAGGAATTCTTCCGAAGCACTGAAGTCTGCTGCAGTGACTGCAGAATCTTTCGAAGGTTCAGTCATCAAAACTTCCGAAGTCCCAAAAGCTTCCGAAGTTTTGAAGGTCAAGTCCAAGACTCCAAAGGTGGTGTGGAAGTCTAAGAAAGACCAAGTGACTGAAAATTCTCCATCAACAACAGCTCAAGATCCTTCTAGCACAACCATAGGATCTATTACTGTTGCATTACCTTCTATTATACTTAGTGAGCCCAAGACAAATAAGGCTTGGGTTTCAAATGTAACTAATCATTTTCTTGTGCAGAACAACTCAAGACAAACAAGAATGTCTGGATCATTGATAGTGGCTGTTCCAGGCACATGACAGGCAATAGGTCACTACTCCATAACTTTGAGAGGATTGATGGAGGACCAGTTGCTTTTGGAGGAGATGAAGGTGGTTACATTTCTGGAAGGGGCAAGGTCACAAATGGTAAGCTCAGCATTGAAAAGGTAAACTTTGTCAAGGAGCTTGGGTACAATCTTCTGAGTGTATCCCAATTTTGTGATCAGAGTCATAACATGCTCTTTACTGAGCATGAGTGCATTGTTCTCAAGCCTGGAGTGGTCATTCCTCATGAGCACATCCTGCTTAGAGCCCCCAGGAAAGGGAACATGTACAAGATGGACTTGCAAGAAACATCTCCCTCTGGAGAAGTTTCATGCTTTCTGTCTAAAGCCAATAGTGATGAGTCTTTCCTATGGCATAAAAGAATGTGCCATGTAAACTTTAAGAACATGAATAAACTAATTAAACATGATTTGGTAACTGGAATGCCAAAGAAAGAGTTTACAAGTGATGATCATTGTGTTGCATGCCTGAAAGGGAAGCAACATAAGGTATCTCACAAGCCTAAGGAAAGGAACTCCATCACTACTCCCCTACACTTATTACATATGGATCTCTTTGGCCCCACCAGTGTAATGAGTCTAGGAAGGACCTCTTATTGTTTGGTGATCACAGATGATTTTACAAGATTCACTTGGGTTTTCTTTCTTAGAACTAAGGATGAGACCCCTGAGATTCTGAAGAATTTCATCTTAAAAATTGAGAATCAAAGTGATCACAAGGTCAAAACCATAAGATGTGATCAAGGGACTGAATTCAAGAATCAAACCCTTGATACATTTTGTGATGAAAAGGTATTACAAGACAATATAGTGCTCCCAGGACTCCTAGCAAAATGGTGTTGCTGAGAGGAGAAACAGGACACTAATTGAAGCTGCAAGAACTATGTTGTCTGACTCTAAACTGCCCATCACCTTCTGGGCAGAGGCAGTAAACACTGCTTGCTATGTGCAAAACAGAGTTTTAGTAGTTAAGACACATGGTAAGACTCCTTATGAACTTTGGCACAAGAGAAAACCTTTCATTGGCTTTCTCAGGTCATTTGGATGTCCTTGCACCATCTTGAATACCAAAGATCAAATTGCCAATTTGCTAAGAAATCAGATGATGGACACTTCATTGGATACTCTTCTCAGGCTAAGGCTTATAGAGTATACAATCTCAGAACTAGAATTGTTGAGGAGTCAGCCAATGTGACTTTCAATGAACACACACCCTGTGTGCTGGTTCTGGTCCTGATTGGCTATTTGATCTTGATTTAGTTACCAACTGTTTTAACAAATCTTGTGAGAATGTTTCAGGATCTGCAGAAAATTTAAATACAGGTGATCCTGATCCAAGATTTGAGCAAGAAGACCTTCAACTCATACATCTTCAGCTCCAGTTGGAACTACTTCAGCAAATGAGGTTTCTATCAGCACTACAATGACAAACTCAGCTGATACATCTGAGGTGCCTTCAAATTCCAGCTCAGAGGCTCCACAACCAGATAAAGATACCCAATTATGGAAGACAACAATGGTGGTGGTGATAGTGATCAAGAATTCCTTGATGCTAATAACCACACCATAGATGACAACATCAATGATGTCACACACTCATTGGATCAAGTAATCTTGATAAGTGTGGTGATGTGGAGGGTGAATCATCTATGCCAGATCTAAATTTCTCAAATTTAGATCTTTCTCAGCAACTTGCTGTGATCCCTCAGCTTAGGATCCACAAGTCTCACCCCACCACAAACATCATTGGAGATGTTGTCACAGGGGTAAGAACAAGAGGACAAACCCATGAAGCAAATGTTTGTCTTCACTCTTGTTTCTTATCCCAGATAGAGCCAAAGAAAGTTGATGAGGCTCTAAGGATGGAAGTTGGGTTGAAGCTATGCAACAAGAGTTGCTTCAATTCAAAAGGCAAAAAGTTTGGAACCTTTGTCCTCTTCCTCATGGGAAGACTACCATTGGAACCAAATGGGTGTTTAGGAATAAGAAGGATGATAGAGGCATTATCATCAAGAACAAGGCTAGACTAGTTGTTCAAGGATACACACAAGAAGAAGGGATTGACTACACTGATGTCTTTGCTCCAGTAGCAAGACTAGAAGCTGTTAGAATATTCTGGCATTTGCTGCATCCAAGAACTTCAAGGTCTTTCAACTTGATGTGAAGTGTGCTTTTCTGTATGGAGTGATTGATGAAGAGGTGTATGTCAAACAGCCACCGGTTTTGTAGACCCTGATCATCCTGATTATGTCTGCAAGCTTGACAAAGCTTTTAGGCTGCATCAGGCACCCAGGAAATGGTATGAGACATTGTCTGAGTATCTTTGCAAACATGGATACAGGAGAGGTACTATAGATGGAACTCTCTTCATCAAAGGACAGGGAAATGACTTATTGCTAGTTCAAGTGTATGTAGATGACATCATCTTTGGTTCAACTAATCCAAAGCTCTGCAAAGACTTTGAGAAGCTGATGAAAGACAGATTTGAAATGAGTGCAATGGGAGAACTCAATTTCTTTCTGGGAATTCAAGTGAAGCAAGTTGAAGATGGTATCTTCATAAGTCAGTCAAAGTATGTTCAGGACATACTCAAGAGGTTCAACATGACTGATTGTAAGATTGCTAAGACACCCATAGCCAGAAACCACTCCCTTGGACCTGATCTTGAGGGGGAGTGTGTAGATGAACACTTATACAGGGCTATGATTGGGTCTCTTATGTATCTTACTGCTAGCAGGCCTGATATCATGTTTGCTACATGCATTTGTGCAAGATATCAAGCCAACCCTAAGATGTCTCACCTCATCACTGTCAAGAGGATTCTAAGATACCTCAAAGGTGCTTCAACACTTGGTTTATGGTATCCAAAGAATCCTGACTTCAATCTGTATGCTTATACAGATAGTGATTATGGTGGTTGCAATATGACTGCAAAGTCTACATCTGGGGGATGTCAATTCTTGGTGGAAGGGTTGTCTCATGGCAATGCAAGAAACAATCCTGTGTGTCTGCATCAACTGCTGAGGCTGAATACATTGCTGCTGCAAGTTGCTGTGCTCAAGTGCTTTGGATTCAAAATCAGATGCTGGACTATGGATTTAACTTCAAGGAGACTCCTATTCACATAGACAACAATAGTGCTATCTCTATCACTGAGAACCCTGTGCAGCACTCAAGGACCAAACACATCAATATCAGGTATCATTTAATAAGAGATAACTATGAAAAGGGATTAATTAAACTAGTCAAAGTTCATACAGATGAACAATATGCTGATCTGTTTACAAAGCTTTTGATGAACAGAGATTTAAATATCTAATATCAGCTATTGGGATGATTAACTTTGAGTAGATTTTCTTAAAAACTAATTCTACTTATTTCTTAAAATATGTGTGTCCTAAGTTGTCTAGTTCATCACTTTCATAAGCTCATGTTTTTCTTTGGATAAAAAATCCTTTTTGAAGATTTTCCTTAGATTCTTGAAAATTTTCTGATCCTTCGGAAGATATATTTTTATCTTCGGAAGAAAATCATGTCTTCAAAATAAATAACTGTCTAAGAAATTTTACCTTCGGAAGATGTTTCAATCTATCTTCCGAAGCTTAAATACTTGTCTCAGACCTTATTTGTTTTCAAGGACTTTTTCCTTCGAAGCAAAATTAACTCTCGGAAGCTTTGTTGTTTTACATACAAAGCATTCAAGTTTTTATTTCTCTTCCGAAGCAAAATTTTCAAGATTCTCAGGAAATTCTTCCGAAGTCATTTTAGCTTCGGAAGCTTTTTCATTAAAACTTGCGAAGATAATTTACCTTCGGAAGCTTTTCGAATTCCAAGAAAACTACTTTTTGAGCAAAAGTAAACTACTTTTTCAGAGGTGGGACCGACATTCGGATTTCAAAGTTTATCCTCTTTCATTAACTTTGGTTCAAATCCTTTTCACATAAATACCCAACGGTTCCCCCTCTCCCTCACTATCTTCTTCAATTCTACTATTCCTCAAACCTAATTCCGAAACCGCCTTTGCTTTTCATCTTTCTTCATCCTTAAGCTTCTAAAATGGCCAACCTTAACCGCAGAAACAATCCAGATTTCTCCATGCAACTTCACAGGCAACACAACCAGGTTGCTCTGTTAAGCTCTGAGAAAGATGATAGTTTCTCAGAGATTTGCCGTTTCTTAGCTTTATCTAATTACTTCACCTCCCTAACCATTGATCCTACTCTCTATGAGGATCATCTGCTTGAATTTTGGAAGACCTGCCAAGAGGTCATCATGGATGGGGAGAAGGCACTGTCTGCCACAGTGCAAGGGAGGACAATCTTCATCACTCCGGCCATCATCAACACTCACTTGCAGCTGGATGATGAAGAAGGTGAGTTGTCCTTCCCAAAGGAAGCTGTCAATCATTCCTTTGAGCAGATGAGCTATGAGGGAGATTTCTCTGTAAAGACCTTCAGGAAAGGGAAGGTCTCATCCCAGTGGAAATACCTACTCCATGTGGTTATCCACAGCTTGTCAAACAAGCATGGAGGGTGGGACCAGATTTCTGAGGATCTCTCCTTCATAGTGCATGGAATGGTTTAAGGGGTCAAGTTCAGGTACTCTCAATTTGTCTATACAAATTTGCTTGCTAACTTGGACTTCTTAGAGTATTATATGTTTCCTAGATATGTTCAACACATTCTCAACTATGAACTGGGCTCATAGTTGAGGGAAACAGATAATATTCTTAAATTGGGACAGATGAAGCCCGACATCTTTAAAATCATGAAGAACCCAACTGTAGGCTTCTCAGGGGTAGAAACAGCCCTTGTCCCTAAAATGTTAGAGCTTATTGCTCAAGGTGACAACCTAACAAGCTAGTGTTGAACCCACACCTCTACCTCTCAACCACCAAAAAGGCCACAAGTAATCCTCACCTACCAATGAAAATCCAAACGAACCCCTGCTCAAGCTATTGAGTTTGTGCAGGTCCCCATATACTCACCAATACAGGAGGAAGTGGACACTAGAGCTCCCACTTCCTCTGAGGAGCAAACCACTCCCATCTCTTTAACAATCAGGGCTGAGGTTTCTCATGCTCACCCTGATGAGCTCATAAGCCAAACTGCCTTAAGCCTTCACTCTGAGTCTTAACACTCAAGTGAACAACCTTCAGGGGACAGTTACCATCCCCAGCCTTTAGATCTAAATCAACCATTCCAAACCTTTCATTCTATACTGATAAAGACTTAGGTTTCAGTGAGTACCATGAGTCTCTCTTCTCTTCCCCTACTCAAAGAGAGATGAGTACTCCTGAGTCTCCTCAGTCTAGCCCACATCAGTCACCTATAACTGAGGTGGATACTTCTAAACCTATTCAGGATATCCATATGGAAGAGGCTCTCACTTTTGCAAGTGATTACATTATTAAGACCTCAACCATGGCAACTCAGCCAATTGACATCTCAACTGAGAATGTCAATGAGCAGAGGAAATCCAGCAGCCAATAACCTGAAGCTGGTGGTGAGAGAGAGGACTTTGGTCCAATTATCTCATCCTCCCCCAATGATTCTTCTGATGAAGAAGAGGGGAATCTGAGACTAAAGGTGCAAAAACTGTCAAAAACCTGCTCCTATTTAGTCTCTAAGGTTAGTCACCTTGAATCTCAGGTGACTACCCTTCACAACAGGGTCAATGATTAGCAACTTGAGATATCTTATCTCAGGGAAAAACTAGCTGGGAGACCTTTAAGAAGAGTTCAACCAGGAACACAAGAACCTGTAAATGTGGTTGACCTAACCTCTAGCTCACCTATGCAAGAGGGTGATGCTACCAAAAAGGGGGAGAAAGTCATTACAGACACAGAACCTGGAAGTTCTTCAGACAGTATGGACATTGAGGACTCACCATCCTCACTTGCAATTGTGCATACTTAGCAACTTCCTCAAGTTCACATTAATGTGGACTCTGTAGACTCTATTATCAGGAGTCTTTTTGAGGAAGGTATACCAAGGGCTATGTCATCCCCACCTCAAGAAACTTCAAACTACATCATTGGGTGGAGGTATAATGCTGATAGAAGAGCCCTTATTCTTCACAGAGTTCAAGGGCAACAAGAAGTATTTGATTTTCAAACCTTGAACTACTATGAAGGTCTTGATCTGGTCAACATGCCACTTGTCAATCCAAGCAAATCAAGACAAGCTGACAGGTTAGCACTCAGAATTCTAGACAAAATTACTGAAGAGTTCAGCCTAAGAAGGAGACAAGGCGATCAGGTAATGTCATTGGTCAACTGGATGTTGAGGCAGACCCTGAGATTAGCTTCAAAGGGAAAACCTTGGCTGAAGGCCCAGTGATAGAGCCCGAGAGCCCTGTCACACCAACAACTGCTTCAGAAATTCATTCCCTCGGTGAAACACCTGCTGGTGAAGGTGTCTTACAACCTCTCTCTGGCCAGAGCATGGATGCTACACCAAGCAATGAAGGCCAAACCTCTATCCACCCTGAGTCACAAAGGTTTGTGGGTGACAAAGGGAAAAGGATTTTGACTCCTGAGGAAATTGAGGAGGAGGAGAGAGAGAGAGAGAGGAAGAGGAAGCTAAGGGGAGAAAGTTCCTCTGGGTCTTCGGGTTTTAAGTAAGCTGCAATCTGGGCTGCCCCCAGACCAAACACTCAAGATGATGAGTTGAGGGCAGTCAGGATTACTTACCTGCAGACTAGGAACTATGACATAGATGAGATTATATCTCTCCCCTTAGAGAAACTAAATGAACTGGCTGACATGGAAGTGTCAAGAGAGATGAAAGAAAAAGAGGATGCAAGGTTACTTCTCTAATTCAAAGAGGAGAAGAGACAGAAAAGACTATACAAGCATGCTCCTACTCTCTTCTCAGTTCAAGAAAGCCCTGTGCAAGAGAATATGGCATCTACACAAGAACCTTAGTTAGACAAAGAAACAGACAGACAAAACATGATCAACTACCTGAGTGCCACAGGTCTCTACCAGGCATCTGCACTTCTTCCCTTTTCCTTTGAGTATATTGAGTTTGAGTATATCAAACAGCTTGAACTTCAAGTGCTCAAAGAATAAAAAGCTACAAAGAGAAAGATGAGGGAAGAGGCTGTAAAGTCAAGAGCCATCATCCAAAAGAGTATAAAAAAGTCTGCTGACAGACAAAGGATGATGAGCTTCTTGAAGCTGTATGGATTCTCCGGAAGGAGACTTGGCCCTATGTCTCTATCCACAATGGATGAGCATATCAGGGTAATCAAGCAAAAGATCAAGAGTGTAGAGCTGATTGACTTATACTCTCCTCCAAGTCAAATCCCACATGAAGTGGAGGTTAAGGTTGAACAACCTGAGACAACACAACTCGGACCTCCTGTTGAGCCTCAGCAAGCTTCATCTTCTGATCCACAACAGGGTCAAACTCCCTCTCTTTCTGAACCTGTGAGGGAGGAACACCCAACTGAGAAAGACAAGGATGATCAACAAGGTGCCGCAGACCAGTCTTCTCAGTTAAAGTCTTCTAACAGGAAGAAGAGGATGGCTTCTAAACCAAAGTCTAAGAAGAAGAAGCCTGAATCATCTACCTCTATACCTTAGGCTGAGTCAGATCAACCTGAGGAAGTGCATGAAGAGGCAGCCCAATCAACTCCAATTCAAGTGGCTCCTCTTGCAGATGAGACACCCATCTTATCCTGGACCTTCTCTACTAATCCAGAAAGATGGCATGTGATCAGAGATCAAGGTGCTGAGAATGTCTATACATGGCAAGACATAATCAACTTACCTCTGCATGATCTCTTTGAGATGAGAAGATACTATGAGAGTCTGATGATCCTGACCATCTAATGAAGAAGGGTATGGTCATCATTATGCTGAAGACTACAAACATCTGAAGATCTTCTAAATGTTTTGGTAGCATCAGCCTAGGGGGAGTTTGTAAGGATTCCTATAAGTCTGATGCAACCAAAACATCCAAAGTCTCTCTACAAGCATGCACTAAAGAACTGAAGTAGAAATGCTTCGGAAGTTTTACACCATGCACTAGAAATATTCTAAGTGTAAAATCTTCCGAAGCCAAGACCAATATCTTCCGAAGCCAAAAGTGAAGTCTTCCAAAGCTTCAAAGACAAAGTCTTCCGAAGCCAATTAGTGAAGACAGATTTCTTCCGAAGACTTTTAGAGATATGCCTTTATCTGATGTACTTTACCATAAAGCTGGACCACCTTTCCGCTGCAACTTTGTAAAGTCACCAACTTACATGAGTTGGTGAAAGGTCCATGCTTTTGGTAACTGTACATTAAGGTCTTAAGTCCATGCGTTCTACTTTATGTACTTTTATCCTTTTTGTAATATATTAGGATGTGAGCTATGGCATGTCATAGTCACAAGTCAAAAGGCAGATATGCCTTTTGATTCTACAATTGATTTTGTTTGTGTCTAGTCAATTGTATCCAGTTGGCTTTCAAAGTATAGCCGGCTGTAGGTTGTAGTATAAGTATTCCATGTTCTTGTATCTTTCTTTATGCTTTGTAACACTTGTAATAGAACTTGAGAAAGCAATATACTACATCCTTGAAACCCAATATCTTGTGTTCTCTTGTTCTGTCTCTTACTTATTACTTGTGTTCTTAGTATCATACTTGTGGTTAATCCAGTTTACTGTTTGATTAAAGTTTGGTTAATCTCCTCTTTGTGTTGTTGTGTTGTAAGTGACCACCCTTCACCGGTCCTGGACCCTTTCATCACCTTCCCAGAGACTCCAAGGAAAAGCTACACTCAAGGAAGTCCCTTCCAAGAGACAAGTTCTTCTCATGCTTTTGTCTCTGCTGATAAAACCACAGGCAACTTTCTCTTCACCGTTGAAGATTTGGATTGTATCCATCCAGATGATCTGGAGTACATGAAGATAGTCCAGCAGATGGCTCTTCTCACTCACAGAGCAAAGAAGTTTTCCGAGAAGACAAGGAGAAAGTTTCCAAGCAATGCAGCCAGTGGAAAGTGTGGGCTGGATAAAAGCAAATTAAAGTGTTAAAACTATAACCAGATGGGGCGCTTTGCAAGGGAGTGTAAGGCACCAAGGATAAATAGTGGCCAAGCACAAACTAGACCAAACTACACTAAGAAAGCCCCCCAGAATGAGAAGCCAAAGCAGCAAGCTGCAGATGTTGTTGAAGAAGGAGGCTTTGACTAGAACTTTTAGGTAGAAGATGCATCTCCAAACCAAGCACTCATGGCAGACCACGACAAAGCCAAGGTATTGGAACATCTTTGTACTCCTAAATGCATTGCTAAACTCAATAGATTCAGGTCCTATAACTTAGAAATGAGATCTGATCTTGAGTCCTTAATTATCTTAAAAGCTGATTTTAAAAGAGCTGAAAACTAAAGATAGAGGACTTAGAGAAAACCATTTCAACTCTTAAACATGAGCATACAAACTACAAGACTCAGATCAAAGACCTCATTACTAAGTTAACTGAATGCCAGGCTGAGCTTGTGATCAGCAAAGCCAAGGTAAAAAATGTGTTCTTGAAGAAGAGACCTTCAAAAACATAATATCCTCATCCTTTCATGCAAAAGTTTGTTATCAAAATAAGCAGGGACTGGGATCTTGTGAGATTGCTTCTCCACACACAATCTTGTCTGTAAGATCTCCTAGGTGTGGAACTTGTGAAGATGAGCTTCACCTCATAGATCCTGTGATTGAAGAGGATGAAGATGAGATGGTGGAGAATGGCTCTGAGAAGAGTGAACAAGAGCATTCTAAGAAGGGTCACCATCTCTCTGAGGAGAGCAAAGCTTTTGGGATGACCAAGTCAAGGAGAAAGAACTTGATCAGGAAGACCAAAAGAAAGTCCAAGAAGGCTCAAGAGATCAAGGCCACCTTCAATTCTTCACATAAACAAGTCTTCATCTCCGCAGGATTTGAAGTGGTGAAGGCTGAAGACACTAACTTGAACTTCATCAACAAGAGTTCTGGTTCATGTACAAATCATCCCATCAACAAGAAGAAGACTGATCAGTTGTGCACCACTGCTGTACAACCTGAACCATCCAGCTCCAACGGTAGTTCTATCCCTACAAGAATTGCCACAACATCTGCAAAGATGAAGATGGAGAAGGAAAGTGATCAAGTTCAGCTTTGTTCACAAAAGAAAACTCCTAGAAGGAAGAAAATAGACTGTGTTATGTGTGGGAGTACTTCTCATCTTGCTAAGGATTGTGTTTACAATCCAAAGAGTACTCTCTACATGACCAAGAAAGAAACTTCTTAGAGTTTGGAGAAGAAGAAGCAAGCTTCGGAAGGAAAATCCTTTTCCTTCGGAATCTCCAAAATAAAGAAGAAGACAAGTGGAAAATTGCCTTCGAAAGAAAATTTGGTCTCGAAAGAAAGGAATACTTTCGAAGCACTGAAGCCTGCTGCAGTGAAAGCAAGTTCTTCTGAAGGTCCAGTCATCAAAACTTCCAAAGTCATCAAAACTTCCGTAGTATTGAAGGGCAAGTCTAAGCTTCCAAAGGTGGTGTGGAAGTCAAAGAAAGACCAAGTGGCTGAAAGTTCTTCATCAACATCAGCAAATGATCCTTCTAGCATGACTATAGGATCAATTACTGTTGCATTGTCTTCAACTTCTTTTGATGAGCCCAAGACCAATGAGGCTTGGGTTTCCAAATGTAAGTAACCATCTATTTTGTGCAGGAACAGCTCAAGACAAACAGAAATGTATGGATCATTGACAGTGGCTGTTCCAGGCACATGACAGGCAATAGGTACTACTCCAAAAGTTTGAAAGAATTGATGGATGACCAGTTGCTTTTGGAGGAGATGCAGGAGGTTACATTACAGGAAGGGGCAAGGTCATAAATGGTAAGCTCAGCATTGAGAAAGTAAATTTTGTCAAGGAGCTTGGGTACAATCTTCTGAGTGTATCCTAATTTTGTGATCAGAGTCATAACATGCTCTTCACTGAGCATGAGTGCATTGTTCTCAGGCCTAAGTTGGTCATTCCTCATGAGCAGATCCTACTCAGAGCCCCCAGGAAAGGGAACATGTACAAGATGGATTTGCAAGAAATATCTCCCTCAGGAGAAGTTTCATGCTTTCTGTCTAAAGCAAATAATGATGAGTCTTTCCTCTGGCATAAAAGAATGTGCCATGTAAACTTTAAAACATGAATAGATTAATTAAGAATGATTTGGTAACTGGAATACTAAAGAAAAAGTTTACAAGTGATGACCACTGTGTTGCATGCCTGAAGGGGAAGCAACACAAGGTATCTCACAAGCCAAAGGAAAGAAATTCCATCATTAAACGCCTACACTTATTACATATGGATCTCTTTGGCCCCATCAGTGTAATGAGTTTAGGAAGGACCTCTTATTGTTTGGTGATCACAGATGACTTTACAAGATTCACTTAGTTCTTCTTTCTTAGAACTAAGGATGAGGCCCCTGAGATTCTGAAGAATTTCATCTTAAGGATTGAGAATCAATATGATCACAAGGTCAAAACCATAAGATGTGATCAAGAAACTGAATTCAAGAATCAAATCCTTGATACATTTTGTGATGAAAAAGGTATTACAAGACAATATAGTGTCCAGGACTCCTCAGCAAAATGGTGTTGCTGAGAGGAGAAATAGGACACTAATTAAAGCTGCAAGAACTATGTTGTCTCACTCTAAACTGCCCATCAACTTCTGGGCAGAGGCAGTGAACACTGCTTGCTATGTGCAAAACAGAGTTTTAGTGGTTAAGACACATGGTAAGACTCCTTATGAACTTTGGCACAAGAGAAAATCTTTCATTGGTTTTCTCAGGTCATTTGGATGTCCTTGCACCATCTTGAATACCAAAGATCAAATTGCCAAGTTTGCTGAGAAATCAGATGATGGACATTTTATTGGATACTCTTCTCAAGCTAAAGCTTATAGAGTATACAATCTCAGAACTAGAGTAGTTGAGGAGTCAGCCAATGTGACTTTCAATGAGCACACTCCTAGTGTGAAAGGTTCTGGTCCGGATTGGCTATTTGATCTTGATTTAGTTACCAACTGTTTTAACAAATCTTGTGAGAATGTTTTAGGGTCCACAAGTATACTACCTACAGGTGATCCTGACCCAAGATTTGAGCTAAGAAGACCTTCAAGCTACACATCTTCAGCTCCAGTGGTAACTAATCCTGCAAATGAAGCTTCTACCAGCACATCAATAACAAAGCTTGCTGATACTTCTGGGGTGCCTTCAAATTCCAGCTTAGAGGCACAAACCGCAGAGGAAGGAGCTTCAAATGTTGGAGAAAATGGTGGTGGTGAAAGTGATCTAGAATTTCTTGATGCTGATAACCATTCAATTAAAGACAACATCAATGATGTCAAACTCATTGGATCAAGTCAATCTTGATAAGTGTGCTGATGTGGAGGGTGAATCTTCCTTGTCAGAACAGTATTTCTCAAATTTAGATCTGTCTAAGCAACTTGCTGTGATCCCTTAGCTAAGGATCCACAAGTCTCATCCTACCACAAACATCATTAGAGATGTTGAATTCAGGGGTGAGAACAAGAGGACAAACCCATAAAGCAAATATTTGTCTTCACTCTTGTTTCTTGTCCAAGATAGAGCCAAAGAAAATTGATGAGGCTATAAAGGATGGAAGTTAGGTTGAAGCTATGCAAGAAGAGCTGCTTCAATTCAAAAGGCAAAAGGTTTGGAACCTATGTCCTCTTCCTCAAGGAAGACTACCATAGAAACCAAATGGGTTTTTAGGAATAAGAAGGATGATAGAGGACTTGTCATCAAGAACAAGGCCAGACTAGTTGTTCAAGGGTATACACAAGAAGAAGAAATTGATTACACAGATGTTTTTGCTCCTGTAGTAAGACTTGAAGCTATTAGAATATTCCTGGTTTTTGCTGTATCCAAGAACTTCAAGGTCTACCATCTTGATGTCAAGTGTGCTTTTCTTTATGGGGTGATTGATGAAGAGGTGTATGTCAGACAACCACCTGGGTTTGCAGATCCTGATCATCCTGTATATGTCTACAGTCTTGATAAAGCTCTTTATGGGCTGCACCAAGCACCAATGAAGTGGTATGTATGAGTCTCTATCTCAGTATCTCTGTCAGCATGGCTACAAAAGGGGTACTATAGATGGAACTCTATTCATCAAAGGAACAGGAAATGACATAATGCTAGTTCAAGTATATGTAGATGACATTATCTTTGGGTCAACTAATCCAAAGCTCTGCAAACACTTTAAGAAGTTGATGAAGGACAAGTTTGAAATAAGTGCCATGGGGAACTCAATTTCTTTCTAGGAATTCAAGTGAAGCAAGTTGACAATGGCATCTTCATAAGTCAGTCAAAGTATGTACAAGACATACTTATAAGGTTCAACATGACTGATTGTAAGGTTGCTAAGACACCCATAGCCATAAATCACTCCCTTGGAGCTGATCTTGAGGGGACTGTGTTGATGAGCATCTCTACAAGGCAATGATTGGGTCTCTTATGTACCTCACAGCTAGCAGGCCAGATATCATGTTTGCTACATGCATTTGTGCAAGATATCAAGCCAACCCAAGATGTCACACCTGGTCACTGTCAAAAGAATTTTAAGATATCTCAAAGGTGCTCCATTACTTGGCCTTTGGTATCCAAAGAATTCTGACTTTAATTTGTATACTTATACAGATAGTGACTATGGTGGCTGCAACATGACTGCAAAGTCTACATCAGGGGGATGTCAATTTCTTGGTGGAAGAGTAGTCTCTTGGCAATGTAAGAAACAATCCTGTGTGTCTGCATCAACTGCTGAAGCTGAATACATTGCTGGTGCAAGCTGCTGTGCTCAAGTGCTTTGGATTCAAAATCAGATGCTGGACTATGGATTCAACTTCAAAGAGACTCCCATCCACATAGACAACAACAGTGCTATCTCAATCACAGAAAATCCTGTGCAGCACTCAAGGACAAAGCATATCAATATCAGGTATCATTTGATTAGAGATAACTTTGAAAAGGGAAAAATCGAACTAGTCAAAGTTAACACAAATGAACAATATGCTGATCTGTTCACCATAGCTTTTGATGAGAAGAGATTTAAATATCTTGTATCAGCTATTGGGATGATTAACTTTGAATAGCTTTTCTTAAAACTTAATCATATTATTTCTGAAACCTGTGTGTCTTAAGTTGTCTATTTTATCACCTTCATAAGCCCTTGTTTTCTTTGGAAGAAAAATCTTTTCAAAAGACATTTCTTAGATTTTTGAAAATTTTGATCTCTTTTCTTTTTGGAAGATTTAAAGTTACCTTCGAAAGAAATTTACGTCTTAGTAAACAAATAACTACTTCAGTAATTTTACCTTCGGAAGAAATCTCTAAAATATCTTCCGAAGTTTAAAATCAACTTAAGTACTCGTATGTTTTTCAAAGAACAAGTTTCTTCCGAAATTAATTTACCTTCGAAAGTTTTTATTTTCCTTAGAATAAAAATCTCTGAGTGTTAATTGTCTTCCGAAGAAAAATTCTCAAAAACCTTTGAAATATCTTCCAAAGCCAATTTGCCTTCGGAAGCTTTTTCCTACAGAACTTCCGAAGCAAATAACATTCGGAAGATTTCTCGACTTCCAAGAAAACTACTTTTTGGGCAAAAGTAAACTACTTTTCAGAGGTGGGACCGACATCCGGATTTCAAAGTTTATCCACTTTCATTAACTTTGTCTCAAATCCTTTTCACATAAATACCCAACGGTTCCTCCCTCTTTCACTATCTTCTTCAACTACACTATTCCTTAAACATAAATTCTTTCAAACCGCCTTTGTTCTTCATCTTCCTTCACCCTTAAGCTTCTCAAATGGCCAACCTAAACCGCAAAAACAACCCTGATTTCTCTATG
This sequence comes from Flaveria ramosissima, assembly GCA_025215565.1. Lineage (NCBI taxonomy): Eukaryota > Viridiplantae > Streptophyta > Magnoliopsida > Asterales > Asteraceae > Flaveria > Flaveria ramosissima. The sequence goes on along the minus strand of JACVEC010000125.1, from coordinate 13,776 downwards.
CAACTTCACAGGAAACACAACCAGGTTGCTCTGTTAAGCTATGAGAAAGATGAAAGTTTCTCAGAGATTTTCCGTTTCTTAGCTCTATCCAACTACTTCACCTCTCTAACCATTGATCCTACTCTCTATGAGGATCATCTGCTTGAATTCTGGAAGACCTGCCAAGAGGTCATTATGGATGGGAGAAGGCACTGTCTGCCTTAATGCAGGGAGGACAATCTTCATCACTCTGGTCCCTCAACACTCACTTGCAGCTGGATGATGAAGAAGGTGAGGTGTTCTTCCCAAAGAAGCTGTAAATCATTCCTTTGAGCAGATGGGCTATGAGGGAGATTTCTCTGTAAAGACCTTCAGAAAAGGGAAGGTCTCATCCCAGTGGAAATACCTGCTTCATGTGGTTATCCACAGCTTGTCAAACAAGCATGGAGGGTGGGACCAGATTCCTGAGGATCTCTCCTTCATAGTGCATATAATGGTTCAAGGGGTCAAGTTCAGGTACTCTTAGTTTGTTTATACAAATTTGCTTGCTAACTTGGACTCCTTAGAGTATTATATGTTTCCTAGATATGTTCAACACATTCTCAACTGTGAACTAGGCTCACAGTTGAGGGAAACATATAATATTATTAAATTGGGACAGATGAAGCCCGACATCTTTAAAATTATGAAGAAGCCAACTGTAGGCTTCTCAGGGGTAGAAACAGCTCTTGTCCCAAAAATATTTGAGCTCATTGCTCAAGGTGACAACCTAACAACACAAGCTAGTGTTGAACCCACACATTCTACCTCCCAACCACCAAAAATACCACAAATCACCTTCACCTACCAAAGAAAATCCAAATGAACCCCTGCTCAAGCTATTGAGTTTGTGCAGGCCCCCATACACTCACCCATATAGGAGGAAGTGGAGACTAGAGCTCCCACTTCCCTTGAGGAGCAAACCACTCCTATCTCTTCAAGAATTAGTGGTGACGTTCCTCATGCTCACCCTGATGAGCTCACAAGCCCAACTGCTTTAAGCCTTCACTCTGGGTCTCAACACTCAAGTGAACGACCTTTAGGGGATAGTTACCATCCCCAGCTTTTAGACTTAAATCAACCCATTCCCAACCTCTCATTCTATATTGATGAAGATTTAGGTTTCAGTGAGTACTATGAGTCTCTCCACTCATCCCCTACTCAAAAAGAGATGAGTACTCCTGAGTCACTTTTGTCTAGCCCACATCAGTCATCTATCACTGAGGTGGATCTCCCTGAACCTGTTTAGGAGGTCCATATGAAAGAGGCTCTCACTTCTGCAAGTGATTACATCATTAAGACCTCAACCATGGCAACTCAGCCCATTGACACTTCAACTGAGGCTGTCAATGTGCAGAGGAAATCTAGCAGCCAAGAACCTGAAGCTGGTGGTGAGAGAGAGGATTTTGGTCCAATCATCTCATCCCTTAATGATTCTTCTGATGAAGATGAGGGGAATTTGAGACTAAAGGTGCAGAAACTTTCAAAAACATGCTCCTATTTAGTCTCTAAGGTTAGTCACCTTGAATCTCAGGTGACTACCTGCACAATAGGGTCATGATCAGCAACTTGAGATATCTTCTCTCAGGGAAAACTAGGAGACCTTTAAGGAGAGCTCAACCAGGAATCCAAGAACCTGTGAATGTGATTGACCTAACTCCTAGCTCACCTATGCAAGAGGGTGATGCTACCAAAAAGGAGAAGAAAGTCATTACAGTCATAGAACCTGGGAGTTCTTAGGGAGTATGGACATTGAGGACTCACCATCCTCACTTGCAATTATGCATACTCAGCAACTTCCTTAAGTTCACAATGATATAGACATTATAGACTCTGTCATTAGGAGTCTCTTTGAGGAAGGCATTCCAAGGGCTATATCATCCCCACCTTAAGGAACTTCAAACTACATTATTGGGTGGAGGTATGATGCTGATTGAAGAGCCCTCATTCTTCAAAGAGTTCAAGGGCAGTAATAGGCGTTCAATTTTCAGACCTTGAACTACTATGAAGGTCTTGACCTGATCAACATGCCATTTGTCAACCCAAGTCAATCTAGACAAGCTGACAGGTTAGCACTCAGGATTCAAGACAGAATTACTTAGGAGTTCAGTCTTAGAAGGAAAGGCAATCAGGTAATGTAATTGGTCAACTGGATGTTGAGGCAGACCCTGAGATTAACTTCAAAGGGAAAACCTTGGCTGAAGGCCCAGTGATAGAGCTTGAAAGCCCTGTCTTACCAATAACTACTTTAGAAATTCATTCCCTCAGTGAAACACCTGCTGATGAAGGTGTCTCACAATCTCTCTCTGGCCAGAGCTCGGATGCTACACTAAGAAATGAAGGCCAAAGCTCTCTCCACCCTGTGTCACAAAGGTCTGTGGGTGACAAAGGGAAAAAGATTCTAACTCTTGAGGTGATTGAGGAGGAAGAGGAAGCTAAGGGGAGAAAGTTCCTCTGGGTCTTCAGGCTTTATGCAAGCTGCAATCAGGGCTGCCCCCAGACGAAACACTCAAGATGATGAGTTGAGGGCAGTCAGGATTACTTACCTGCAGACAGGAACTATGACATAGATGAAATTATATCTCTCCTCTTAGAGGAACTAAATGAACTGGCTGACATGGAAGTGTCAAGAGAGATGAAAGAATCAGAGGATGCAAGACTACTTCTCCAATTCAAAGAGGAGAAGAGACAGAAAGGTTATACAAGCGTGTTCCTACTCTCTCCCCAGTTAAGAAAACCCTGTGCAAGAGGTTGTGGCAGCTACACAAGAACCTCAGGTAGACAAGGAAACAGATAGGCAAAACATGATCTAACTACCTGAGTGCCACAGGTCTCTACCAGGCATCTGCACTTCTTCCCCTGTCCTTTGAGAACATTGAGTTTGAGTATCGCAAACAGCTTGAACTTCAAGTGCTCAAAGAACAAAAGGCAACAAAGAGAAAGATGAGGGAAGAAGCTACAAAGTCAAGAGCCATCATCTAAAAGAGTATGAAGAAGTCTGCTGACAGACAAAGGATGATGAGCTTCTTGAAGCTGTATGGATTCTCCAGAAGAAGACTTGGCCCTATGTCTCTATCCACAATGGATGAGCATATCAGGGTAATCAAGCAGAAGATCAAGAGTGGAGAGCTAATGGACTTACACTCCCCTCCAAGTCAAGCTCCACCTGAAGTGGAGGTTAAGGTTGAACAATTTGAGACAACACAACCTGGAACTCCTACTGAGCCTCAGCAAGCTTCATTTCTGATCCATAGCAGGTCAAACACCCTCTCCTTCTGAACCTGTGAGGGAGGAACACCCAACTGAGCAAGACAAGACTAATCAACAAGGTGCTGCAGACCAGTTTTCTCTGTTAAAGTCATCTAAGAGGAAGAAGAGGATGGCTTCCAAACCAAAGTCAAAGAAGAAGAAGAAGCCTGAATCATCCACTCTACACCTTAGGTTGAGTCGATCAACCTGAGGAAGTGCATGAAGAGCAGCCCAATCAACTCCAATTCAAGTGGCTCCTCTTGCAGCTGAGAGACCCATCTTATCCTAACCTTCTCAACTAATCCAGAGAGATGGCATGTGATCAGAGATCAAGGTGTTGAAAATGTCTACACATGGCAAGACTTATTCAACCTACCTCTGCATGATCTCTTTGAGATGAGAAGATATTATGAGAGACTGAGTGATCCTAACCATCTAATGAAGAAGCGCATGGTCATTATCATTATGAGGACTGTCAACAACTGAAGATCTTCAAATGTTTTGGTAGCATCATCCTAGGGGGAGTTTGTAAGGATTCTATAAGTGTGATGCAGCCAAAACATCCAAAGTCTCTCTGCATGCATGCACTGAAGAACAAAAGTAGAAATGCTTCGGAAGTTTTACACCATGCACTAGAAATATTCTAAGTGTAAAATCTTCCGAAGCCAAGATCAACATCTTCCGAAGCCAAAAGTGAAGTCTTCCGAAGCTTCAAAGACAAAGTATTACGAAGCCAAAGAGTGAAGACAGATTTTTCTTCCGAAGACTTTTAGAGACATGTCTTTATCTGATGTACTTTACCATAAAGCTAGACCATATTTCCGTTGCAACTCTATAAAGTCACCAACTTACATGAGTTGGTGAAAAGGTCCATGCTTTTGGTAACTGTACATTGAGGTCTTGAGTCTGTGCTTTTTACTTTATGTACTTTTATCCTTTTTGTAATATATTAGGATGTGAGCTATGGCATGTCATAGTCACTAGTCAAAAGGCAAATTTGCCTTTTGACTCTACATTTGATTTTGTAGTTTCTAGTCATATGTATCCAGCTGGCCTTCAAAGTATGGCCGGCTATAGGATGTAGTATATGTATCTCAAGTACTTGTAACTTTCCTTTATGCTTTGTAACATTTGTAATAGAACTTAGGAAGCAATATACAGCATTCTTGAAAACCAATTACTTGTATTGTTTGTTATCTTGTTCTGTCTTATCTTTACTTGTGTTCTTAGCATCTTTCACTAAAGTTAACCAGTTCCCTATTTGATCTATTAAGTGATCTAAGTAACTCTCCTCATTGTGTTGTTGTGTTGTAAGTGCATACCCTTCAACGGTCTTGCAAAACCCTTGTTGCAAAAATTTTGCGACAAATTTCTAACTGTGTTTGCGGAAGGTTTACGACAAGTACTTTGTGACAAGATACCAACAATTTTGTGACATAATTTTGCGAGAGCTGTTCAACAATCAGTTGTAACAGATTTGCAACAAGTATTTTGCAACAGAATACCATCAATGTTGTCAAATTTGAGACAAACATATTTAAATATTATTTATTACTTTTTTAATGTTGCGACAAAGTTGCGACAATGTCTCTTTTTTTACTTTGCAACAAACTTGCAACAAAACTTGATATTAACAAAAAGATTAAATTTAAAATATGAAATAATGCAGTTTTTGTAGCCTGTTTGAAACTTAATGTAATTCAAAAAAATCATTCGTCCACAAACAAAATCCAATTACATAAATCTAAACAAATATTGTTTACATAATCCAAAAACAATACATAATTAAATTAAACTAAACTATGCTGAATGATTGCCAGAACTTTTACTAAATTGTTTAAAAAATGTGGCCATTTTTTGTTGCATCTCCTCTCGCATTTGTTGTTGTATCTAGTCTCGCATTTGTTGTTGCATCTCCTCCCGTATCTTTCTTCTCATCTCATCAACTTGTTGTTGCATTTCATCCTGTATTTGTTGTCGAAACTACACGTACACATAAATATAATTAAGTTGAGCCTAAACACACACATATATACATACGTGAACAACATATAAACTAAACTTTACATTGATATCTTTATAAAAAATAAAAAATAAAAGTCTAACTCGACTTTATTTAACTACTCATTTAAAATTTCATATTACAAAGCAGAAAATAAAAGTAAAAAAATTTTAAGCCAAAGAAATAAACATTATTTGTATATCTAGACCATAGTTTATATACTCCTACATATGACTATCATAATCTTGTTTCATCTTCAAATTATCATATAAACATAGTTCACTATACTATGAAATAAAATTATGTTTAGGGGTGATAAACCAAACTAAAATCTAAAGAAATTTCATTAAATATATTGATGAACAAATCATATATCAACATCTATAACTTAAAGCATCCTAACAATCGGGTAATATATAAGATCTAGCACACATTCAGGGCTAAATATAACAATAAAAGGTTATTTAAGTAAATTACCTCTTTCTGTGATTGTTGGGGTGCAACTTGTGTTATTCCGGATGTGGAAGGTGTAGACGTTGTCCCCGTCACGACGAAATAAGGATCTGATGATGCTATCCGATGTAACTCTCTTCCCTCTCCCGTACTATCACACCAACAATCAACATCACCCAATGGATGTTGATTTTTGTAGGTACCATGTTTCTCAATCATCTTTCTATAGTACGTGCCCTACATTTTGTCAAAACAATACGATTATTAATATAATAAAAGTTGATACAATAATTACATAACAATAATAAAGATAACTCACATAAATTTCATTTTATCGAGCAAGCAAAATTGCATCCCTTCTGGGTTCCCATCAAATTGTCCAGCCCGATATAGCTTTTTTGACTCTTTATCTAGGTGCGTTTCTAGAAACAATTCGCTCATTGTAACAAGCCAGCCCAATTCCTTTTTCACAATATAAAACATAAAGTTAGAAATATTTGTTAATAGTAAAAGCACATAATTACTATACTTTGTTAATATAATTAGATTACCAAACGCATACGGTGCTCGTCATATCTAATGGATCCGCCGGTGTGCCTTGACGTAATACAAAAGCTATCAGCACTATTCCTATTTTTACTCCCTCTTTCTGATGCTTTAGCAAACTCGAAAGTGTTAAAATACTACAAAGAGAAAAGTATAATTATGATAATATAACTAAAATAAATTATAACAAAAGAATAATAATATATTTACTTGCTTACCTTGCATAATATATTTACTTGCTTACCTTACTAGGTGGTATAAAATGATCGGATTACTTTGCTAAATCTCTAGATTCTGCTTTTGATCTATAAATGATGCCTTGATATACATCGAATGTCGCGTTGTTGAATCCTTCTTTAATGACAAAGTTGTCGGCTCGATCCCATCCCCAAATTTTCTTAGAAGGTTCAAAAGACGACGGTTTTACAAGTTGGATTATTTAAAGTTAATGTCTGATGATTACTCTTATAGCTTAATAACAAATAGAAGGAAAAACAAGCTTTTATATGTTACCTTGTATTTCTCAAACATATTCTTTATTTCTTTAGGGAAAAGTGAGTAACGTGGCCAAGGCCCCTCAAGATGTTATTCAAGTATTTATGTTATCACCATTAGCAAATCTACAATATTATATAAACAAATAAGTATATTTAAAGAATAAATTAATAATATAAATTTTATTTTAAACATACATACTTCTTCCCAACCCCTATGATAGGAAGCCTTTGAGATGTATGAGGGGTTGTATAATCTGTATTCGAGCCACCGTGAGAGGGACGAGAAGGCGTGTCTATGTCATGCTCATCATCAAAGTCCTCATGTTCCATAGATTGGGATCTATTATATCCCTCAGATTCCTCCATACGTCGATATACCCCATCTGTATCAGCCATACATCACCATCACCTGCACGACTAGTACTGCCGTCGTATCCATGGCCTAGCGTCTGCTTAACCGGGGACTGGTCTCTGAATGACGCCCATGACCATGACTAGATGTAAAGTCCCACGAGAAGGTGGGACTGACCACGAGTACCAACATAATGTAGCTGCATTTAATAAAACAAGTATGATTATGTATACAATATAAGATTTAACAAGTCATATGATAATACTATAAACATAACATTTTAAAAATAAAAAATAATTAAAAATTTATCTAAGCAAACAAGTTTGTCTTAATTTGAAGAGTGGTCCGAAATAAACAATTTCATCCTTAGTAAATATATCTTCTTTGTCTTCTAGTTCATCCTCCTCAAATTGTTCTTGTTAAGATCATTCACCATCATCATCTATCATTTGCTCTTTGTAACTAGGCACACACGTTCACTATTTGTTACTACATCCGGTTAATCAAACCGTTCATCTATATGAAAGACCCATGTGCTTCGATGTTTACATCGTTCGCAACATCATATATGTGTTGGGGTTTGTAAGGATTCCTTAAGTCTGATGCAACCCAAAACATCCAAAGTGTCTCTGCAACATGCACTAAGTACTGAAGTATAGAATGCTTCGGAAGTTTTACACAATGCATTAGAAAATACTCTAAGTGTAAAATCTTCCGAAGCCAAGACCAATATCTTCCGAAGCCAAACATGAAGTCTTCCGAAGCCTCAGAGACAAAGTATTCTGAAGCTTCAACCTATGAAGACAGATTTCTTCCGAAGACTTTTAGTACACATGCTTTATCTGATGTACTGTTCCATAAAGCACCTTTCCGCTGCATCTCTGTAAAGTCACCAACTTACATGAGTTGGTGAAAAGGTCCATGCTTTTGGTAACTGTACATTGAGGTCTTGAGTCTGTAACTTTCTACTTTATGTACTTTATCCTTTTTGTAATGTATAAGGATGTGAGCTATGGCATGTCATAGTCACAAGGTCAAAAGGCAGATATGCCTTTTGATCCTACAATTGATTTTGTTAGTGTCTAGTCAATTGTATCCAGCTGGCTTTCAAAGTATAGCCGGCTGTAGGTTGTGGTATAAGTATTCCAAGTTCTTGTATCTTTCTTTATGCTTTGTAACACTTGTAAAAGAACTTGAGAAAGCAATATACTGCCTCCTTGAAACCCAACTCTCTTGTTCTGTCTCTTTACTTTACTTGTGTTCTTTGTATCACCTTGGTTAATCCAGTTCACTGTTTGATTAAAGTTTAGTTGCTCTCCTCATTGTGTTGTTGTGTTGTAATTGTGTTCAAGCCCTTAAACGGTCCTGCAATTGGTATCAAAGCATTCCAGGCTCTTGATATAAGATCTCACCATCTTAAGATCCTTCACACACACAAAACTAAACTTTTTAAATGGCTTCCATCTCAAAGACTGATATGGAGACTGGAACCATGAACAAATCCCCACTGATCACTCTTGATGATTTTGACACCTGGTGTATGAGAATGGAAGGCTTCATCAGGTCTCTTGATTCAAGAATGTGGGAATCTGTTGAGAATGGACCTTTCATACCCAGCACCCCCTCTGCTACTGGTGCTGGTATGATTCCAAAAGATGTGGCCAACTACTCAGATGAAGATAGAAAAAGAGTAGAGATTGATAGGAAGGCCATAACTGCTCTTCAGACTGCTCTCTCAAACTCTGTATACAGAGGCTTTAAGAAGTGCAAAATAGCTAAACAACTGTGGGATGCACTGAAGCTGATGTATGAAGGCTCCTCTGAAGCCAAGGAGAACAAGAAGGATCTCCTGAAGCAGCAGTTTGAAAATTTCACCTTCAAAGCAGGTGAAACCATGACTCAACAATACTTCAGGTATGTTGAGATAGTGGATACCCTAGTGGATGGAGGAGTTCCTCTTGAGAACAGGGACATTGTAAGGAAGTTCATGTCCTCACTTCCTAGGCAATGGACACACTATTGTGTGGTGATCAAGAGGACTGAGAATCTTAAAACTCTTACTCTGACAGAGTTGTATGGGATTCTCAGTGGATACCAGATGGAGATGAACATGCAAGGTTCATCTGGCAACTCCAACAATCAAATGGGTTCAGCCCTTCATGTGGTTGAAAGGGACAGCATAGAACCCCAACATCATCTCATATGCTACCCTGACAACTCACAAAAGGGTCCTTTCATCACCTTCCCAGAGACACCAAGGGAGAACTTTACTCAAGGAAGCCCATTCCAAGAGACAAGTTCTTCTCAAGCCTTTGTGTCTCCTGATGAAAGCTGTGGGAACTCTCTCTTCACTCTTGAAGACCTGGACTGTATCCATCCAGATGACCTGGAATACATGGAGATAGTTCAGCAGATGGCTCTCCTCACTCATAGAGCCAAGAAGTTTACAAGAGAACAGGAAGAAGGTTTCCAAGCAATGCTACCTAATGGAAAGTTTGGGCTGGATAAAAGCAAAGTTAAGTGTTACAACTGTAACCTTATGGGCTACTTTGCTAGGGAGTGTAAGGCACCTAAAACAAATGGGGGCCAAACACAACCCAGACCAAACTACACTGACAAAGCCCCTCAGAATGAGAAGCCAAAGCAACATGCTGTTGTTGCTGTTGAAGAGGGAGGCTTTGACTGGAGCTTTCAGGTGGAAGATGCTTCTCCAAACCAAGCACTGATGGCTGACCATGATGAAGCCAAGGTATTGGAACATCTTTGTACTCCTGAATGCATTGCTAAAGTAAATAGATACAGGTCCTACAACTTAGAGATGAGATCTGATCTGAGTCACTAAACATATTAAAATCTGATTTTAGAAAGTCTGAAAATGATTACAAGTTAAAGATAGAGGACTTGGAGAAAACCATTCCAGTACTAAAACATGAACATACAGATTTAGAACTCAGATCCAGGATCTCATAACTAAGTTGACTGATGGCAGGCTGAGCTTGTGATCAGCAAGCCAAGGTAGAGAAAAGTGTTCTTGAAGAAGAGACCTTCAAGAACATGATATCCTCATCTCTGCACAACAAGTGTGCTATCAAAATAGCAGGGACTGGGATCAAATGAGATAGCTCCTCCACACACAATCTTGTCTGTAAGATCTCCTAGGTGTGGAACTTGTGAAGATGAGCTTCCTCTCATAGATCCTGTAAGTGAGAGGATGAAGAAGTGATAGTGAAGAATTCCTCTAAGAAGAGTGAAGAAGAGGATTCTTCCAAGGGCCACTATCCTTCTGAGGAGAAGAAATCTACTGTGATGACCAAGTCCAAGAGAAAGAACTTGATCAGGAAGAGCAAGAGGAAAGCAAAGAAAGCTCAAGAGATCAAGGCTACTTTTGATGCTAAGCAGAAACAAGTTTTTATCTCTGTAGGTTTCAAAGTAGTAAGGACTGAAGACATCAACCAAGACTTCTCAGCTAAGAATCCTGGTTCTTGTTCAAATCATCTCAGTGCAAAGAAGAAGACTGAGCTGCTGTGTACCACTGCTGCACAGCCTGGACCATCAAACTCCAAGAACAGTTCACAGCCCAAAAGAACTGTCTCAGCATCTACCAAGATGAAGGTGGAGAAGGGATGTGACCAAAGCCAGTCTTGCTCTCATAAGGAGACTCCTTTGAAGAAGAAAATGTTATGTGTCATGTGTGAAAGTACCTCTCACATTGCTAAGGATTGCCAATACAATCCTAAAAGTACTATCCACATGACCAATACAAAGACTTCAAAGAGTTTCAAGAAGTCTCAAGCTTCGGAAGGAAAGTCTGTTTCCTTCGGAAGCTCCAAATCAAAGAAGAAGGTAAATGGAAAATTACCTTCGGAAGTAAAATTGGTCTCGGAAGAAAGGAGTTCTTCCGAAGCACTGAAGTCTGCTGCAGTGACTGTAGAATCTTCCGAAGGTTCAGTCATCAAAACTTGTGAAGTCCCAAAAGCTTCTAAGGTTTTGAAGGTCAAGTCCAAGACTCCAAAGGTGGTGTGGAAGTCTAAGAAAGACCAAATGACTGAAGTTTCTCCATCAACAACAGCTGAAGATCCCCATAGTACAACCATAGGATCTATTACTGTTGCATTACCTTCTATTACACTTAGTGAGCCCAAGACAAGTAAGGCTTGGGTTTCCAAATGTAACTAATCATTTTCTTTGTGCAGGAACAGCTCAAGACAACAGGAATGTCTGGATAATTGACAGTGGCTGTTCCAGGCACATGACAGGCAATAGGTCTCTACTCCATAATTTTGAGAGAATTGATGGAGGACCAGTTGCCTTTGGAGGAGATGAAGGTGGTTACATTTCTGGAAGGGGCAAGGTCACAAATGGTAAGCTCAGCATTGAGAAGGTAAACTTTGTTAAGGAGCTTGGGTACAATCTTCTGAGTGTATCCCAATTTTGTGATCAGAGTCATAACATGCTCTTTACTGAGCATGAGTGCATTGTTCTCAACCTGGAGTGGTCATTCCTCATGAGCATATCCTGCTCAGAGCCCCCAGGAAAGGGAACATGTACAAGATGGATTTGCAAGAAACATCTCCCTCTGGAGAAGTTTCATGCTTTCTATCTAAAGCAAATAGTGATGAGTCTTTCCTATGGCATAAAAGAATGTGCCATGTAAACTTTAAGAACATGAATAAATAATTAAACATGATCTGGTAACTGGAATGCCAAAGAAAGAGTTTACAAGTGATGATCATTGTGTTGCATGCCTGAAAGGGAAGCAACACAAGGTATCTCACAAGCCTAAGGAAAAGAACTCCATCACTACTCCCCTACACTTGTTACATATGGATCTCTTTGGCCCCACCAGTGTAATGAGTCTAGGAAGGACCTCTTATTGTTTGGTGATCACAGATGATTTTACAAGATTCACTTGGGTTTTCTTTCTTAGAACTAAGGATGAAACCCCTGAGATTCTGAAGAATTTCATCTTAAAAGTTGAGAATCAATGTGATCACAAGGTCAAAACCATAAGATGTGATCAAGGAACTGAATTCAAGAACCAAATCCTTGATTCATTTTGTGATGAAAAAGGTATTACAAGACAATATAGTGCTCCCAGGACTCCTCAGCAAACGGAGTTGCTGAGAGGAGAAACAGGACACTTATTGAAGCTGCAAGAACTATGTTGTCTGACTCTAAACTGCCTATCACCTTCTGGGCAGAGGCAGTTAATACTGCTTGCTATGTGCAAAACAGAGTTTTAGTAGTTAAGACACATGGTAAGACTCCTTATGAACTTTGGCACAAGAGGAAACCTTTCATTGGTTTTCTCAGGTCATTTGGATGTCCCTGCACCATCTTGAATACCAAGGATCAAATTCCAAGTTTGCTGAGAAATCAGATGATGGACACTTCATTGGATACTCTTCCAAGCTAAGGCTTATAGAGTATACAATCTCAGAACTAGAATTGTTGAGAGTCAGCCAATGTGACTTTCAAATGAACACACACCTGTGTGGCTGGTTCTGGTCCTGATTGGGCTTTTGATCTTGATTTAGTTACCAACTGTTTTAACAAATCTTGTGAGAATGTGTCAGGATCTGCAGAAAATTTAAAATACAGGTGATCCTGATCCAAGATTTGAGCTAGGAAGATCTCAACTCATACATCTTTCTCCAGTTGGAACTACTTCTGCAAATGAGGTTTCTATCAGCACAACAATGACAAATTCAGCTGATACATCTGGTATGCTTCAAATTCCAGCTCAGAGGCCTCTCAACCAGATAAAGATACCTCAATTGTAGAAGACAACAATGGTGATGGTGATAGTGATCAGGAATTCCTTGATGCTAATAACCACACATAGATGACAACATCAATGATGTCAACACTCATTGGATCAAGTTAATCTTGAGAAGTGTGATAATGTGGAGGGTGAATCTTCTAGGCCAGATCTAAATTTTCAAATTTGGATCTTTCTCAGCAACTTGCTGTGATCCTCAGCTAAGGATCCACAAGTCTCACCCCACCACAACATCATTGGAGATTTTGTCACAGGGGTAAGAACAAGAGGGCAAACCCTGAAGACAATGTTTGTCTTCACTCTTGTTTCTTATCTCAGATAGAGCCAAAGAAGTTGATGAAGCTCTAAAGGATGGAAGTTGGGTTGAAGCTATGCAACAAGAGCTGTCAATTCAAAAGGCAGAAAGTTTGGAACCTTTGTCCTCTTCCTCATGGGAAGACTACATTGGACCCAAATGGGTTTTTAGGAATAAGAAGGATGATAGGGAATCATCATCAAGAAAGGGCAAGACTAGTTGTTCAGGATACACACAAGAAGAAGGGATTGACTACACTGATGTCTTTGCTCCCTGTAGCAAGACTAGAAGCTGTTAGGATATTCCTGGCATTGCTGCATCAAGAACTTCAAGGTCTTGTCAACTTGATGTAAAGTGTGCTTTCTTATATGAGTGATGATGAATAGGTTTATGTAAACAGCCACCTGGTTTTGTAGATCCTGATCATCCTGATTTTCTGCAAGCTTGACAAAGCTCTTTATGGGCTGCATCAGGCACCCATGAAGTGGTATGAGACACTGTCTGAGTATCTTTAAACATGGATACAGGAGAGGTACTATAGATGGAACTCTCTTCATCAAAGGACAAGGAAATGACTTATTG